>JASMMZ010000003.1:15556486-15880184 GCA_038502455.1 Anisogramma anomala | reverse complement strand
CGAGCCGCCCGTCGCCGAGCTTGACGCTCGTCGCGCGCAGCACGCGCGGGTCGACGCGCATGTTGCGGCGCAGCTCCTCCTGCACGCGCGCGCCCGCGTCGTAGCGCAGCACGAAGTAGTGCCCGTTGTGGAACCGCTCCGCGTTCTTGGTCAGCGCGCGCGGCAGCGCGAACACGCCCCAGTTGTCGAGGCTGCGCACCACGCCGCCCGCCTTCAGCACTGTGCTGCCCGCGCTCATGACGATTCTGTGTTGGGTTTCCGGGTTCGCTCCGGCGGCGGCGGCGGCGGCCGGTTAGTGGGGGATCGTTCGAGATCGGTGGGGGGGGAAGGGGTGTGGGTCGGAATTGGGCCGTACTCTTTCACTTCCTTAAGGTTGCCCGGGCGGATCTGCGCAGCGCTCGCGGTTAGCACCTCCTTTCCGTAAGAGCTTCTCACACCGTCTCTGGTCTTCCCCCTCGCAGTGACACTCACGATGCCTATCATCTCGTACAACATCTTGGCGGTGTGTGGTGGTGCAGCGACATGGATGAAGTCTAGCGCGACATTGTCGGGGAAGCAGCCGGAAGTTGGGTTGAGGTCCAAGTTGCCTGCCGCCGCTTATTATTTTTTCAGTTGACCAGCATCTGAACAGGCAAGCCCTGCCGGTTTCGAGACCCCTGCTGCGGTGCTACACGGTACTTCCATCATCAGGGATTCTAGAGGTTACGCACCACGCTAGTGTGTAGCCCTCCCAAAATGTTGGAATGAGGTGAGAAATACTAACGCCATGCTAGCCATTGGAACTGATGATTGTAGATGGCTTGCGGAGGCGGGGGCGGATATGGACGGGCAGGTCTACGAAGTGGTTTCTTCTCGCTTCTATGCTACATTCGACTAGTTGACCTCGACTTGGATAGTCCAAGGATCACCCTGCTCAGAACCCCCCTCACCTAGCGACCCTGAACAAGCTGGACCACAATTGTGATAAACCAGCCCAACCCAAGACCGCAGCCTGCAAACCAAACACCAGCCACAATGGATGCTCAACCAGGCCCAGACTCCTGTCCATCAAACGCCTTTTCCCTCCACCTGTCCACGACCATCGGTTGAACGGCTTGGAGGTGGAGGAAAACGAGACCTAAACGCCGGTACCCTGGTCCAATACAACCCGTGGAAAAAGGATGATGACCTAACAGAGGCAAGACCTGTAAAGCCTTTGGGGCTGCAGTGCTGCCCATACACCGTTCAAAAATGAAAACTAGGCATCGGTGACCAGAAGCCACAAACGCCGTTGAAGTTATACCACAAGCTGTCCTCGCCCAAGTCGACACAGCATTATCCGCCCTCGCCGCCCACTACTTGTAACCTTCTTCATCCCGGCCCTCGTCCTTGGAAGACGAGTGGTACGCCGCAACGGAGGTGATTGGCATTTGTGTTCTATTCGATAGGGCCTTGCGGCGACTCTCATGCATTTCGCGCACAGGCATGTCGAGCTTCTCCCATTCGTTCTCGATGTATTCCCTGAAAATTAGAAGCAACAAAGGTCAGCATCCGTCATGACGCAGCGTGTCAACATGGGCATGGCTCACTTGGTAACGTCTTCAAAGGCGAGCTTGGCCTTGGCCTTCAGGAAGTCTTTGAAACGCATCAGGGTATGCAGCCGCTTGAACTGGACCAGTATGCGGCCGCGGTACGGGACCCCTTCTTCTTTGGTCGTATGGATGATCATCGTGAGACACTTTGGGGCGCAGAGCTGCGCCTTCTCGATCGCGCCCAACTTCAAGCGAAAGTTGTGGGGTTCCTGGTACGCGTGCCACTTAGGTTCCTGCTCCTGGCCCGTCACAATCTGGAGCTCGAGGTGAGGCTCTCCCTTTGCAGGATCGGCCACGAAATGCCAGTGCTGAGTGTGCTTCGGGTCGGACTGGCTGGTTTCTGTCTTGAGGTGGAGTATGCGCCAGTACGAAGCCGATATACTCTCGCCGCTGATCGTGTCACTGGACGTGTATCCTTCATCGGCGTCGGAAGCGAGCCCCGCCGGGGCAGCTCGTGGGGAGACAGTTTCGCTCTTCAGGACAGAACTGCCATGGTTGGGGCTGTGAAGGCCAGGACTGTGGGAGCTAGGGCTGTGTAGGCTAGGGCTGGGGAGGCCAGGACTGGGCGAGGCGGTGCCAGTGTTGTTACACTGCTTCTTCGCCATTTTGCTCTCCAGCGTTGAGCCGTTGCGCTTCGCCCTGGGTGGTGGCGGCAACCGGGGATCCTTGGGACGTATTCCGCCAGGGTATTTGGAGGTCATACCCTTCTTCACCCCACACGGCCGCCCAATGTTGCCAAATCCAGCCCGGTTGCGCAGGAACTGCAATTTGGGGTCTCTGTATAGATCATGCACTGTCCTAGACAATGAGAAACCCTCGCCCTGCTCCGTATAGAGCTGGTGCATGCGTTCGCGCAGCCAAGCGACAGGGTCGACGTCCACTCCAAGCTTGGGAAGCTCCTCGATAACCTGCGCCAGTCGGTATAATGTATCGTAGCTGATCAGCGCCTTACTGATAAACTTCTTGCCGACGATCTGGTTCGGGTGGATGGGGCCCTTCTCGAGGAATTCCAAAATCGACCTGCCACGGTTGACCTGTCGCTGAGCCAGGAAGCGTTTCTTGGGGTTGCCTCGGAGGCATTCTGCAAGCTTCGCCTCCCACTCCGCGAGCTTCGCCCGGATACTCTTTTCGACTGGCTCCCAGTTCTTGTCCCAGTACGGGTGGTCGGGCGTTATCCGCTCGACGGGAACGCCGACCATAATGGAAGGTGCCGTGAAAACCTTGCCGTCGTCCTCGAGGTGCAAGGACTCGTTGGAGATCTCCGGCCCGGGATCGATCGGTTCTCCGCCGTCGTGGTAGGATTCATCGTACAAGACGGGAGGCGCCATGGTAGGCAGGGGATTCCTGGCGCCACCCTTCCCATTGGGAAGGCTCATTCGCATGGGCGGGGACTTCGCAACATCATGTCTCAGCCCAGCACCGTTGACAGGGGTGAAGCCGCTGCCGTGTGTGGAGCTGCCCTCGCGAGAAGCTGGAGCGGAAGCGTCGTTGACGATGTAGGGTGACTGGGGAGCCTGTTGCACGTCGGGATCCTGGCTACGGTGCTGGTGATAAGAAGAGCCCACGCAGCCTTGGCGGTTCCATTCACAATTGGCACAACGAGGGAAGTCGTTGCCACCAACAATGACACATCCAGCCCAAGTCCCAGATCTGTTGCGGCACGGCTCACATGGGATGTCCTGTTCCTCGCCGGTAGCCTGGATCATACAACTCAGCCACTTCGCACCCTTGACATCACTGGGCTCGTATATGCTGGCCATCGTCTCCTTGTTGAATTTGCGGCCCTCTCGCACGATGACGTTGCGCCTGGGGCGGATCTGGAGAATGTTTCGGACGTGGCGGTTGGTGAGGTTGATCTTCTTGAGATTGTCGATGAACTTGCCGTCTGAGCTACAAACCTGGACGCCGGTGAGGTCCTGGTCGTGGGGTGGCCCATCCGAGTGTCGCGAGTACGCAAGACCATTGGGGAGGCCATCAGCGCCAACACTGTCGCCATGGTCACTCATGACCGTGCCATGGCTAGGCGGCGAGGCCGCTACGTTGCCATTGGCGCAACTGGAGGCGGCAGCCCGGAGCGCCCACATGTCGTCGGCGTTGCCCAAGCCGGCAGCCTGGCGGCGGGCCATCTCCTTATATGTGGCAAAGTATTCCCGGGCGCTCTTTCGCGATTCAGCCCTGCGCTTCTCGATGATGTCCTTGGCCTCGAAGTAGTGCATGTCGATCTGAGTCAACTCGTCCTCCATCTCGTTGCAGATGGCGCTGATGGCATCGAGCTCATGCTTCAGACGTGCGCGCTGCTCAAGGAGGGGGGTGTACTTTGTCTTGATGGGAATTGTCTTTTGCTGATACTTCTCGCCCATGGAAGTATCCTCGAGCTGCTCTGCCTTCTTGGAGTCCACCCAGTACTGTCGCTCAATCTGTTCCCATTCCTCTAATGTTGTTTTAGGACCAACACGGTGCGACGGCTGTGCAAGGCCCGGCCCAGGTGGCGGTGCACCACTTATAGCGTGGGGACTGGGATGGTGGGGCAGAGACGCCCTCCGCTCGCCTCTACTTCCAGAAGGCGACATGCCTGCACGCCGTGGTCAAAGTCGCAATGACCGTGGTGCGGGTGTCTGCTGTGGGACTCGTCAGTTGGAATTAGCTGAAGCCCCGAGCGGGAAGACGGCACCGACGTTCGTCAAGAATAGTGCGGCAACAATGGACTCGGCAGGGACAAGGGTAAAGATGCACTATGAGATGAGGTGAGATGAGCCGAGAGGTGAGCGACTATGTGGAAGGAAGCCGAGGCGATAATGGAAAAAGAAAAGCAGCGAGGAGATGGCAAGGTCGTCAAGGGCCGCGGGGCCTCGAAGGGACTGACGGAAGAGAGGAGGAAGAAAGCAGGGAGGTGGTGTGGTGGTACAGGAGGAGCATATAAATACAAGATGCTGGCCGAGCGCACAGGATAGAACAGGATAGGGAGGTGGGGGCGACTGGCGTGCACATAGTACCTAGTGTACAATGTTCGCAGCGCAGTGGAACAAGTCTACGTACCTAGGTTTCCAAGGAATGAGAACGACCCAGAGCTGGTGCAGCTGGCGCTGAGGGGCGTAGAGGACGGGCCCCTAGGAAGGAGGACTGCTGAAGATGAGCCAAAGCGGCGGCGATCGAAAGCCAAAGGCAATATAATATATGCTGCAGGTGTCTTAGCATAAGGTGATATGGCAGTGGCCTCTGGTTGGGAGGTTGTGTGCAGGGAGGGCAAGGGCAGGCCAGGCTGGGGTAAATATATGGAAAGGGGCCAGGGCAATATACATTGCACCTGAGGGAATATGTTGACCAACACTCGTTGTTGCAGGTAGTCCTCAGGTCGTCTGGCCTTCCAAGACCAGCTTGCGATCATGTGTGTCGTCACGCAGACCCTAGACCAAGACCAAGCAAGACCTTGGGAAAGTCACCTACTAGTCGCTCTGAAAAGACAACTCGTGTGTGCGAACACGACTCAGGTCCGAGACTATGCGAGACGAGGCGTGCTGCTCATGCAGACTGATCCGACTAGGTGACGGCGGAAGGCTGAAGCCCGAGTGGGGCCTGGCTGTGGTAATGAAAAGGATAGAACGAGCGAAGAGCCAAGAGTGTTTGGTTGGTGGGGTAAGGATGTGGGCAAAGTGGCGTGGTGAAGGTGAAGGAGAAGTAACTTGGTTCCAGCTTGGGTTGCAAGGAGAAAAGGGCAGGGAGGGAGGAGCGACCTCAGCTAGTGTGGATAGGGTTATGGAATGGGGGGAGGTGCTGTGCGCCCGTATCTCCGAACAGCTTGTCTGACCTTTCCGACCTACTGCGTATTTTCCCCTTTTTGCGTGGCGCGGTGGTGTGCAATTCGTTAGCAGTGGGAGTTGGATATTTATTGAGCTTGCGAAATGGCCGATTCGGACATTATTTATGCGAACCCAAACTTGAAGTATGCACGGGAGCGGGCGTACAGTATGTTGTGTTGCTAAGCGATCGGTTGGAAAGTCATCCTTGGTTGCTGCGAGGACTGGAAACCGAGATGAACGTTGTGGATGGCAAGGGTAGCAGCCAAAAAAAAAAGGAATTACCTACTCTTACTTTGTACCTAGATTGGAATGGATCAAAAGTGTGCGGCTGTCACGTAACAGGAGCAGCAAGGCGGCTGACTAGGTCTGTTCCAGATCTGGTCAGGTCCTTATAAATAGTAGGCTCGGCTTAAAACTCATCCAATTTCGGAAATCTAGTTTGTAATAGTCTTCCAGCTAGGGTACTATGTACCAGCACATTCTGCCGCGGATCCCACTCAACCACTACTACTGTGCACAACTTGAGTCTGTGGACCGCTTGTTCTACTTGTTTACGCAAAGAGACATCATTTGTCGATCAGCTACTCGTATACCTCACGTAAGCTCTGCCATGATGTCCCAAGAATCAGGTGAGTGGCATGCATACTTTGAAGTAGAGCGGGATGCCACTGTATAGGGCAGAATATACGGACACATAATCGCAGGGTAAACAATTGTCCCAAAGGGTAACTACATTCTACTCTCTAATAGTATACTCCGTACAAAAGTCAAGTATTGAGTAAAGCATGCTCCTGAGAGTATATGCGGCCCTTGGCATCCATGCATAGTATCAGAATAGTAGCATGCATTTCACCAAGTTTTGCTGCCAGGTCAGCGCTGATTGACCAGCATGATATCCATCTGTACAGTATTGGTGTCAACGAAATATACTTTATACACTATCCTACTGTCAAAGCCGTGCAGCAAAACCCTCAGTCCTAACATTGTCGTACTTTAACATTCGCATTATGGACAGGCCACTTCTCGGTGGAAGATGCTGTTGCAAGTTTTCGGTTGGCTTATTGCAGCCTGTGCAGGGATGCAATCCAGCGTGTGGGCAGACCCGGGGGCTAGCATAGTGTGCATTGCACTAGGTCAACTCTTCCTAGTCTTCCTAGTCTGATAAAAACGGAGTCTACTCCGTTTTCGCAAACTCTCAAGCTGGCTTCATGGTCCCCAGTTATATCTCATTTGAAGCGTAAATAACGTTGTATATCTTGGCTTCTACTATGTATGGACTTTCCACATGACAATGTTGGTTCAGTTTACTGGTAGGCGTAACTTGTCTTTCTTTAGCACCTGTCTAGGCAGCCAGGCCGGTCTCGTGGCTTGCCCGCTATCGCATCATGGATAGAAGCAAGTGTGTGTGCCTTTGTGCACAACTAGTCCGCACCAGCCCAACGTCTAGCCTAGCCAAGTCATTATACGATTCTGCGAAAGAAATGTTCTTGTCCAGCCAAACGGTTCAGGCAAAACAAGGCTTGATAGGGCCGCTTTAATTTATTTGGTTTTCACCAGCTTTGGGTCAGCGAGCTCATTAGATTTCGGGCCAAATGTGCTTCCTATAGTAGCTGGTATCTAACACTCTCCCAGTCAAGTCACCGCTCCAATCAAAATCTTAAGCCACCATCTGAGCGATGGCTGAAACGCCAACACAACCGAAATAACACCGCTAAAGTCCGTTCACAGGCTAACGTCTTGGCCTAAACTGGTAGCTGTTACTGTGGTAATTGCACCGTAACAAACCCAAGACGTCACAGATGCCTCTAGGTACGGCAAGTGCCAACCAAGTGGAGTGCATTGCCAATGGATCAATGGATCAATGGATCTCCATTTCGGAAAATTAGCCACTCTCGGCTGTGGACATGATCAATCAGTGCTTTATACAGTACTTTCTACAATTCTACTGAATTAAACAATCTAGAAGTATTAACACAGCGGGTTCAAATCTCCATGCTCATGTACTGATTATTTTCTCACAAGTCCGAAACAAAACCGAAAAGGCACGTAAACTTTGAGAGGCTGTACGGAGTCATCTTAGCAAATTACACAGTATATCTGGGCTTGGCGAGTCATTTTACGTTAGCAGTCAGCGCGTAAAAGATTGCCTATACAGTGGGTCCAAAGAATGAAAGACAATGCACACGTTTTGTAAATCGCGTTGAATTTTGATTGGAATACCAATCGCCCCTGCCCCCTTTTTCCCTTCCTTCCATGAATAATATCGCAAGTGTTGCATACAAATCACTTGGCTGCAATTCCCCAGAACAATGCACTTTTTTTTGGCTTTCTACAGCCAACATTGTAACTATTTCGGTGTATAGGGTTAATTGCCTAAAGTGGTGGGCAGATCCTGCAACTCGTCGTTTATGTCCTCCCACTGCACAGTATACGGCCTATTGGGCGTCCGTTATACAGTACACAGTAGGCGAGCAGCTTGAGAAGGTTCTAGAGAAAATTATTAATGTTATTGTCATCTATTATACGATCCCGCTCATCCAGTATACGGCATAGACATGCACTGCAACAATGTACTAACAGCAATTAAACCTCAGTCAAACATTTCCACACAAATCTTCCCCGAGAAAAAAAAAAGTACATGCAGGCTGGGGTTACAATTCTTCGCCATATAGATCCTAACTGCAAATCAACGTAAACACAACAAATTTTGAATGTTAGAAAAGTTGAATTTAGATTGAACGAGTGTAAAACTGCGGTGTTTCAACTTAGTTTGGCTGTAAATGTAAATGAAAAACCGGTCCATGCAGGTGTTAGAGCTGGGAAAGTGGAATAGTGATTCATCGTGAAGTTTGTATGGGTTGTCATATGCTGAATAAGCAACGCCCCATATACATCCAGTACTGTATACACAGTAGAATGACTGTTTACGAACACGATTTTGTATCAAGAGCTAATGAATAATTACAGACAGTCGGTGGTTCCGATTGAAAATGTCTACTATTATATTGGGCACGAATAGGTGAAATTGGATGTATATGCACAGATGGTGTGATCTTCCAAATGGCAATTTGGCAAACAGATCACAACGAACGTGATCTACAGCTCACAGTATCTGCGAATTTATATCAAATCGGAGCTTAAATTCGACTCAAGATTATCTATCCAAAGTGGAAACCTCATTGCCACATGCTACACTTCCATACTTTGTAAGTTGTAATCATATACTGTGAAAACGGTTGCGAGTTTTCTTTTCGTTTCTCTGTTTTCCTATTGATACAGTGGCCTGCGCTTTCCCCTCAAGAACCAACTATTTCCAGTGTCTGGTGGAATAGAAATATAAAAAGCCCTTCTGATACGTGTTGTGAAAGAAAGCACCTGCTGCACAAGTATTCTTCACTTGCAGGTATTTTGCTCACTAAACTCAATTCTGTTCAAAGCAATCTCCGCCTACTAGTATTCTCTAACAGGCTTCAAATTGCAATTTTACCATGCTTCCAATGCAGTAGCTTACGATGGTAGTGCTTGTACCTATGTGCCGGGCAACTGGAATTTTCACATGTTTCTTTCGTTACACAGGATTTTATGTAAATATCCTCTGGGATCATAATCATATAACGTGGTCCATAACTATGTGTGTTCTCAACTATTAGAGCAACACAATAACCCAGAACCATGAACAACATAGACAGAGTTGTCAGAAGGTAATAGTGTAACTGCTCGTTTCATTCAAAATTTTAATGAGTACAGACGCTCTATATCTGTTTTACAATAGGTATATACAACAGAATCATGACATTGTTGATGAAAGCAGACATATATTATAATATAAAAGACAACGGCTATTGACAGCCCGTATATCGCTATCGGCACCTCATTAGGGTCGTCTTGCAACAAAAAGTACAGGTCATGTACCTATACCCATACGTAGTACATAAACCTGACCTGTCCGCCTGCAACTAGCATACTTTTCATGCATCTCCCGGTCTGTGTGACGTGCACGCATGCATACACGCCGCGGGGCACTTGTGACAGTAGGGGCTTGTTTGGCCGAGCCAACTCGGGTGAATGGTATAAGACCGTGTCATTATTACTACTAGTTCAGACTAATTGCAGCCCCCATCACCGCTTTTTTTGGTTCGACTCATCCCGCCCGTTCCGGCGGCAGCTTACAGTTTCACAAGCTCTCCGCCGGGACCGGTGCATCAGGCAACACGATGCCCCTCTGCCTCCAGACCCCGAAACTGGAGAGCCCTGGCATTGGGCGAGCTACGTGTCCGTCCGGTTGCGCGGCCCGTGACACATTGCATTTCTCTCCCGCGCTCTTCATGAGGCTTCCCAGGCCTGATGGACACCGTGGACACCTCGGCTGCACACAACACTGGCGGTTGGAAAGACGGAATGGAAAGTAGCTGGTGTTCAATATCTCGAGTGGCGGCCGGCATTGGGCGATGGCGAGTAAGCGTGGTCGTACGAGCTCGACTGCGTGTAGCGGTCATCAGCGTACATGGTAGCTCGGCGGTCCTCCTCGGGCAGCAGCTCCTTGACCTCCCAGTTGTTCATCCTAGTCCCGACCGAGAACTCGAGGTCTTCCCTGGTGATGGAGTCCCAGAACTGACAAAGAAAGCCCAGTGTCAGCGGCGGCCGAGCCGGATCCAGGAGAATGGGTGGGTCGAAGCATACCTTGTAGACCATCATCACAGCCAGCAAATTGCAGGTCGAGGCAAAGAACAGCCCGTCGACATAGTGGCCCACGGCGCTGCAGATCTTGTCACTGAAGCCGTAGAGAATGACCTGCCCCAGGACGAAGAACAGCACGCCGAACGTGATGTCGCCCAGCGGCCAGCGGTCCTGCAGCGTCCGCGTCACCAGCATGACCTGGAGGACCAAGTACACCAGCAGCTGAATTCCGTTCAAGAGGTACAAGACGACGAACAGACCAACAGTATTGGTCGGTCCCAGGCCCGCCCAGCTCTTGAAGGTCGCAAGCGCAACAAGGAAGGAGATGGCAAAGGCAGCCACGGACGACAGCCTCAGCATCCACAGTGACAGCGGCGTGCCATCCTCGTATAATTGGAAGCCCACGAAACCGTTGATCAACAAGCAGGTGATGAGGGCAGATGTCAGGCCGGCCTGTACAGCGACGAAATATGGATATGGCGTCGAGCCGGGAGGCGTGACACCTGCGTCGACGACCAGGGAAAAGAAGGTGAGGAGCATGTAGATGTAGAAGAAGTTGATGATCTCCTTGCGTCCTGTCAGGAGACTTTGTTAGTGGTTTTGTTTGCTCGGACTTGCGGTCATGCGCTTGCCATGCTTTTCCCACCGACCAAGCCAAGCAGTCCACTGCTCCAAGAGCGGCACGCGCCCTACCACCAGCAGAACCATGCCCAGAAGGGGCTTCGAGCAACGTACCAACAGCTGTGAACTTGCCCCTGACATGCAGGAGCATGATCACCGTCATCACCAGCGCCAGGATGTGAATAGCGCTAGCAGCCATCTGGAAGATGATGGTGTTGGCCACCTCGATGTTGCGCGCGTAGCAGTGGGCCTCGATGCCGACGCCGTTGGAGATGGACGTGATGTAGCCCACGCTCGCGCACAGCGGCAGCGGCGCCGTCCCGCAGAACGACGTGAAGTCGCCGAACGTCATCTTGGAGATCCGCTCGCTCGAACGACGTCGGGCCGGACGATGACGGTCCGTCCTGTTGGTTTGCCGTTGTTGCGGGTCCGCCGGTGCTGTGCGGCTGCAGGTCGGTCGGTCGGCCTGGGTCGCCGAAGCCCGGCAAGTCGGTGCCTGCACAGGCGTAAACGTGCGTTCTTTTGTTCGTTCTCCCGTGCAGCAGTGTTCTGTCCTCGTGGCCTGCAAAGCGACAAGCTCGGCCAGCCCAAGAGCTCTCGAACAAGCAGGCAGGCAGTTGCCGTTGCGGCGGCGGAAATTGGTCTCTGTTCGAGTTGTGACGATGCCCAGTCAAGACGAGGCTGAATGCACTGGAGCCAGTAGCGTGATCGCACGCAGTCGTGCTTTCCTCACAGTGAAGGCCCCGGTGAACACTAAGTGAAAAACCAAGCCACGAGTTCGAGAAATACAAACACTCAACGTATGGCGAAAAAGAGGTGAAAGAGAATCCGCGTTGCCATTGGGAATCGTCAGGCGCGGGATTCAGGCCTGGATTCTAGATTCCCAGCCCCAATGCCCTGGAAGTCAGGGGTGCGATGCCCCCTGCACACCTGAATGGGTGGCTGGATCCCAATTATTCATTGCCATAGTTCTTGGTTCTTGGTGGGTACGAAATATTGTAGGTACGCCCTAAGGCATACAACAACGTCCTTGAAGCCAAGAACTATTTCTCTTGTTAGCCCTACAAACCATACATGTATACGCTAGGTACACTCCATGCCATGTACCGAGGTAGCTGTTCAAGGCCGTATTTCTCTGTCTAGTCGTTCCTGTTCCTTTGGGACAAGTACTGTCCTTGAACTCTCAAGACTGTCACTCGTTCTATAGAGTAGTTTGATCAGTTGTGGGTGCAGTTTCTGAAGTTGACGACAAGAAGCTCTTCAACATCCTTCTCGACACTCATCGCCAAACACCTGCAACTATTAGTGCTGCAACCAATTTACAGTTAGAATCCCTAACACGAGAAAACTTTTCAATGGCTCCAGCCGCGGCTTTACAGGCCACCGGAGCCAACAGGATCGAATGTACCGTACGTACACCTACGAAGAGATAGGCCCGCCCTTCGTAAACCCTTAAAGGGCCTTCGCAAAAACGTTAAACGATTGGTCTGCCTTTAGCGGAAAAGGACGTTTTTACTATACGTACCCAATGTTTCAATGTAAAAGTTCTCAAAAGGTTTTTCAACGCCTAAAGATACAATCACACGGCACATAAACGCATTGTATAATATACACAGATATTTTTAACGTCTTTATTGCCCGTTTTGATGAACTTAACTACGTGAATTATCAGATGCTTACAATGTACGTAAGTGAATATACGATTAATAACCTTGTTTACGAGATTTTTAATTTCTTTATCAAGGGAACCAAATTAATATTCATTTATCTTACTTCAAAAAAGGCTCTTTTATGTGTTTTTGCTAGACCCAACCACACAACAACCAAGATAATATATATCTTCCCTTTTATCATTCTACTGACTTAAACCTTTTCTAAAACTATATCGAATAGGTTACCCAATTTTATGAAAGTCATTTAAGCTATCATTATTATGCGTAATAAAAACGCAATATAAATTTCACTATTAATAACTTTGGCCATTTGACTTACTAAATGTAATAAACCTATTAATACATTTAAAAACTATTTTACTGCTGGAACACTTGTTGATTGCTATATAGTTAGGTCAAATATACTGATTATATGTTGATTATATTGCCTGCAAGTTGATTGTGTAAACTACAAGTCAAGTGCTCAATTCAATGTAAAGCATAGGCCAAGTAATTGCCTATATAGATTGGTATGCAAACCAGCTAGCAGTCTGTCAAACTTAAAAGTAACACATCACTACTTTCAATATAATGCACAAATTACTTCGACTATGATTCGAATTAACTACATTGCAATGATAAATACCTACAAATACTAATTAATACTTGATAAGTCAAGCATATATAAGCTAGATAGAAGAAGAAGTTAATTTCTAGCTGTTACATTTTATTTAGGCCAGGTAGAGGAAAGATGTTAACGAAGTACCCCTATAAGATACGCAGTTGTTTATGGCAGTAAGTAAAGAGAGCTTGTGAATTATGCAGTTGTTTATGGTAGTTTATAAATAGGAATAATATCGCTAAACTATTAAGAAATCTTTATTAACCCAATTTTGAAATCAAGTGTAATGATCACACTAAATACCCGTGAATAAATAGAAGGTGTCAGGGGGTTTATGTTAGCAGTAGGGTAGCAGAGGTAACGAAGGTACAATATTAAGAAGATGTTTGTTTGTGCTGTAGAATGATTACTAGCCATTAGGCTATTTGAGTATGTAGACTGAATACTTAGATTGATAACTGAAGAGCTATAAAGGAAATACTATTTATGTGGTGATAGCCGTATCCTTATATCCTATGGCCTTCATACCATCTTCAGTACTCGACCGCTGAAGTCGCTAGTCGCTTCTTGCGGTCCTATATAGTATCAACTGAACCGCTCTTCGGTCCTTGCGGTCCCAACCCTAACCCTGGGTTCTAACATAAGAGATATCCCTGCTTGATGTGTTGGATATCAAGCTTCTGATAGCACAGCTGGCCGCTAACCTGTTCTATGGTCTGCAGTTGGTTCTTGGGTTATAACATCAAGTTTGAGATCAACCGCCAAAAGTCTCAAGATTAATCGTCAAAAAGCGATTACTAACTTGTCAAAACCTTTAAAGTTGTTAAATGGCTAAGTCGCTACTACAAATCGCAAACCGCCAAGTCTCAAAACCACTTTAATAACAAACAATAACTTGAATAGTAAACAATCAAACCTATACCTTTTACTACACTTCTTATATCAATCTTTCCCTTTCTCACAAAACTATCGTAAAGTAAGCAATTGAAGTTCAAAATAGCTATAGATAACCCTTAAATGAATATTATTACCAACCATATCAGAAAGAAAAGATTAAAAACCTCGGTTTCATGTTTTTAAAACACTTGAATAATGATATATAGCGAACGAACGTTAACGAAAACTTTATTCTGAAATGCCTAACCAACAATATTGACCACTTTATCCCAGACTTAAACCTAATAAATTTTAATCCTCAACCTAACGACTTTCATAGTTTGAGCTAATAATTCAATAAATAGACCTTAGATATATGAAAAACTTTATTTAAACAACTAAAAATTAAACTGAAAGAAGGATTACAGAAATAAGAGTCTGTCTTCTAATGAAAAGAGGGGAGGAGGACAACCTGAAAAACCTGATTAACAAATTTAACATAGATGAAGATTCTCAATGAATATATGAAGCTAGGGGCAAAGTTGTTGCTAGCGATAGCACTCCTTAACATCTACGTATACATTTATAATGTCTTATTTAAAATTAAGCCCATATGAGTTTATTAAACCCCCGCGCTCATAAATTCCAACACGTCACTACTATTAGCAACAACGAAGACTGAAGATTTAATCTATCTAAAGGTAGAAAATCCTCAATTTTATTAATAGATTCAATAAAAACCTTGATAATCCTATCAAAAAAATCCACAGAATTATCAGGAATACTACTGAAAAGCCTCTTAACACCAGTTAAAATATGATCAAATCCACGGAAAATTTTAACAAGTTTTTTGGCACCTTTTATACCTTTTTTCGTAAGTTTAAATCTAGTAAGTTCGTTAATAGTACCAGACCTACTTACAATAGAAAAATATCAACTTTATGTGTAGACTTACGATAGATATAACTACTGTTTCTTTGCCATTAAAGTCTGCTAAATATAACTGTATTATCTATCAATAATAGCTTTGTTGTCATATGATACATTACGAATATGTTCTCATTCAGCACCTCATTGTTCCTTGATTAAGTATGATTTTTTTAAAACATGTACTTCGTATAACAGTTGTAAAAATTAAATATACACAGTGTAATGAGATATGAGCTTAATTTTTATAATAAAAGTATGTGTTTTCGTTTGTTCAACGGTATATAAAGATATATCCAGCTGGTGATGGGGTTGTTTTATAGGTAGTATATTGATGCCATGCGATTTGCATTAATGTATCATCTTTATAGTATGAGGCATCCTTGTCTTCTTAATTTAAGATACAGTTTATATAACCTTTTTCAAAAGTAGTCGAGTATTAAGTGTAATATATTACTTATTGTTTATAGTATTTATCAATGGGATGGCGACTCGACTAATAGCTATATTTAGCATAGATTTCACATATTTTCTTACTATTACCACTATGATTTTTGCGGTTTTCGTATTGGTTTAGTCTTAAGTTATACGATTGTTTGCAATATAGTTTTTGGTTTCATAATTTTTGATCATATTTCAAATATTTGGACTTACCGTATTTATAATCGATACAGTATACGATTCAAGGGTTTTGGTTTACTGAGTTACAAAAAATATTAATTTAAGTGAATTTGTTCCTTGAGTTTGATGTAAGTGTTATTATAATTGCAAAACAAGACTCCAAGCAACTAAAAAAGCTTTCATAAGTTGTATCTAAACATTATAAGACATGTTTAAATTCGATAACACCTGTAATAACTATCTGAACCTATTTGTCAAATGTGGATTTTTTAGCGTATATATTATCTATAGCTTATTTGCCGAGTATTAACTTATTAAGTATCTAGTTAAGTGTATTTGTATTTGTATTTGATTTTTTTTAACAATGAAGGGACTGGGCCAACGCTATAGCTTAAAGTATTCGGATACTGTCTACAATTCTTGATAAAAAGGGAATAAAAAAGGAAGTATATGCTATGAAACGGTTACAGGTAGTATGTAAATAATAGCTACGTGTTTTGCTATGATGTATGATTGCGAATACGTGCGAATCTAGTAACTCGTATACTAAGGATAATTCCCTAATGAAAATTAGGCAGTTACTAGCCTATAATATTACTCTCAGCTTACCCGTCATTAATACCAATACTCCTGCTGTTAAACGTGATTAAAAGGGTACCAGCAATGATGAAGCTAATGTTGGTAAGTATAAGGGTACTAGCGGTAATAGAGTTAGTGATAGTGATAGCGCTAACGCCGCTCCCATATTATAAATAACTTCCTCCCCCATGCTTAACTTTTATCTATTTTTTTTCTTTCTACAAAAACAAACCTTCATTAACAGAACCTTTATTAACAAGTCTACCCCCCCCCCCTTTTTTTTTTTCTCGTATTGGAAGTGATGATAGAAAGGTTATAAATTTTAAATTACTGCTATAGTAAACAAATTCATTTTCAACATAAATTCGTGTTTTTAAACCAATCAAACGTTACTAATATACAGATAGTTTACACGTATTGAGCCCATTGATAAATGTTCAAGTGAATCCCATATACAATCTTATTTCTAATACATTCAATATATGATATGCAATCCAGGTACGCTTTACTTAAATATTAAAGGTAAATAAATTGTAAATATTTTAATCACAGATTAATAACCTGTTAACAAACAATATGAATATCGATACTCGGTATTAGTTATAGGAAATTAACGTAACTGGTAAGAATTCAGGTTACATATACAAATTTTTGAACCTGTTTCCGAACAATAAAGAGTATATTGAAAAGTTACTTAAAGCTTACCTCACATTTAACGCCTAGATACGAAATAAGATCCCCCGTTTTCAAACTGCTCCCTCCCTACTAACGAGCAGCTAAATAATATTTATACCTAGGTTGTTACCACAAAAATTATGATAAACGTTTTTAGTGTCACGAAACATAAAATTAATACGCATGGTGTAAATACTGCGACCCCTTTGACGCCAATCCTATTGAATAGACTTCGTGTCATTCTACTATTAAACAAAAAACTTAAAAGTCAGGTAAGGGAAAGAGTTCTCGTCTAGAATGTAAATGAAGCGGCTATGAAACTATTGAAAATCTCATATAAAAACCATAAAAGAACTAATTGAAATTATTCGACGTATCGATAAAAGGCTATATAGGATAGTAAAGATGAACGACAAATTTATTACAAATGAAGGCTTGAATTAAGACTTCAATGGCGACGGTATTGAAAATTACAAGGAAATAATGAAATAACATTTGAAGTAATTCTTTAGTATGTATAAAAATGAAAATATATGTTAATTATATTTAATAATATTAATATATCCATGTATAAGCGGTTGAGTAAACAAATCATGAATTAAGCTAAAGGAAATAAAATTGAATAAGCAGTTGATATGAGAAACTGTTAACGGGTCATATGAAAAAGTATATCATTATTTTTAGCTGAATTATAAAAAAAATCGAAAACGTTAAAATTTACGATATTAGAAAACTTTACAAACAACTGATATATTAATTAAAAGTAACCAACCTATTCAATCAACACTTTTGAGTTTACAGGGTCTTGGAATCGAATAATACCAACTTAAGGATTAATAAGAGTTTTTGAAATAACTTCAACATAATATTTGAGTTCGATTTATCAGTCTTTACCAACGATGTTGATAACAAGCAATTGATAGTTACGGATTTTGTAGTTGAGAAACGGGTGGGTTATGGCTTACATAATCTATTCAACATGAAAGCGGAGATATATACCGTCAAGGATATAAAATTTGATAATATTAAAATTAAGAACGCACGTTATTCGGAACGTTTTGTAAAATTAACCGAAATTTTTCGAAAATTGGTTTGTTTTGTATTTTTTTTTTAAAAAAAAACAGACGTTATTTCTGACCTTAAACTTTTGAGATAAATAACGGTACTTATTAGCGAGTTTTTTGTAATATTTTGTTACATAAACGCTATCGCAGTTGATGAAAATTTCATTACATTATGAATATAATAAATAAAGTCTTTAGATTTTAAGCGCGACTTTGTAATTAGGACATATAAATATTATAACAGTCAAATATAGTCAATATAGCAATCATATATCATTTAAAAACTTGGTCAATACCTATTGTTGTAATATCTTCATTATTTGACGTTGGTTAATAATTGAAGAGTAAGCAACTTCAATTGAATTATGTGTAAATAAAGAAAAAACGTAGGTAAAACGAATTTAAGTTAATCAATTTAGTAACGTTATCCGTTTTAAGGTACAAAAAAATAATGAAACTTTTATACCGACGTTAATTTACCAACTCGTTTTCAGAAAAAACCTGTTGAAATTGAACCGTAGTCTTTGACGATCACGCGAAAAAAACCACATAACTGTCAATAACAATATATATGTTGGTAAGGTCTCAAGCCTTGGTATTTACGTTAATTAAGGTTTTTGAAGAGTAATCAGAATGATTGGTGTTGTAGTATAAAAAAGATAATTCAAGAAGAAGCATCCAGAGGTACACATCACAGGTATAGGCTTATAAGCCCTCCAATCAGAGCGTATTACTCTGGAATACTTCTTTTAGACCGATTCACGTATTGCCGTCGGTTTGGAATAGCTATTTTAGACCGATCTATGTATGATACATTTTGCGTCTTGCAAGAGTACAGCTTGTAGCGTGACATGTTACTGTGAACTCTATAGGAGTATACCCTGTAATACAGTACACTTCTCTTGAGCCTATATATACTATCTATAAGGGTATATAGTAATATTAACATATGTAATATTTTTTCCCCTTATGTACTTCGTACTTACAGCCTAGTAGTGATAGTGTGATTGTAGTTACGAAAATCCAAATTAGTAGTTTTTATAGTGATAATGTTGTTGCCACTTTAATTGTAAAAGGTCTAAATTAACAAGTTTCTGTAGTAATAATATTGTTGTCGTATTAATTGTAAAAAGTTTAAATTAGTAAGTTCGGTTGGAATTAATAAAGTTTGGCCAAGATAGTGATTATAGTTCGGTTGGAATTAGTAAAGTCTGACTGTAATAATAAATTTAATTCAGCCTTGATTGATATAGCCAAATAGGGGCGACATGATTGGTAATGGCGCCTTTCGTTATTTTTAACAGGGGTAATTGCGTAGTAGTAATTACGTAGGGGTGATTACGTAGGGGTAATTGGGTAATTATGTAGTAGGTTAGTATGAAAAGATACATCGCTATCGTTTCAAGTAAAACTGCTTTTTCTTTTTTCCAAAGGCACGTAGTTTCAACTAATATAAGTCCTTATTTCAATTTAACTTTTATTTTATATAATTAAATCAAACTGCTTTAATGTGTAGATTACTTAGCCTATACATATACTAACCTTTCCTTCGAATAGATGCCGCATAAAAACAAGATTATAAGGCGCTTTTTGGCACGAGAGCGTCGATGCGCCGCTGCTATCGTAACCGACGTCGCCGCCGCCACCAGCCTACCGTCTTCTAGAATGATATCCTCTATCGCCGCTACTCCGCCGACTGCCGCCACACCGCCACTCGCCGCCGCCGCCTCCTCCTCCTTATCGGCCCTACTTGCCCTTGTCGCCACCACCACACCCTTTCCCATCGCCACCGCTACACCCTCTCCCGCCGCCGCCACTATGCCTCCCTCCTCCCCTTTTCCCTCCCCTTTACCTAACTCCTGAAGAAAGGAGTAAGGGGCCCCTAAGGTTATAAACCTTACCTTTTCCCTACGAGTAAAGACCTTATTACCCGTAAAAGTTCTTTTACGCTGTAAGCGTAGCCTGGCGTAATTACGTTAAGGTACGTATATCTTAGTCTCATAGTTTATAAGTCTTTAACTTCTTTTTTTATAAATTAGGAGCACGAGACGGATCTTTTCCGCCGCCTCGAGTTTCGTATCGTTAGGGTACGCCATAAGCCCTTTTCAATACGTTAAGCGTTAAAGCGACATATCTGGGTCCATAGTCCTGGGCCGTTAATGGATTCGTTTTACGTGTTGTATGTTGCGTTTGCGGCCGCGGGCAAGTTTATTAACGACTGTTACGAAAGCGGGGGCCGTTCGGCTCGTTATCACCGTTATAAGCGAACTGATAGCTCGTATGCTCCCGTTCCGGTGGTTTTGGGGCCGTGAGCCAAAGCCGTATTACACGCCTGCCGGCTTTTTAATAAATTTTAACCGAACATGAAAAATTTCCTTTAGTAAAAATACATTATTTGGGCCCATCCGAAAAACAAATCTTCGTAAGTAATTAAAATAAGCCGATACTAATTAGTAATAGATATTAACCGGCGGATCATAGAAACAGTAGCCGCTGCCGTCGCCTGGAAACGAGGCCTACGTATATATTATATAGGCGAATTTAACGAAGTAATCATATGTCTTTATAAGGAGGGTAATCTTTTCCTTATACCTATTCCTAAGGGTATAATTAATAAGGTGTAGGGTTGTATTTTCGCTAGTGTTAATAGCGTCGATAACGGTAATAACAGTAGTATCAGTATAATGGTAGAAAATGACGGGGAGAACGGTAAGAACGCGATGGCATCGCCTTTTCCTTTGAGTTAATAGATAAATACCCTTTCAGCCGGTCCGGTATACCCGGTTATAGTATAATGTTACATAATAATTACATAACTTTTTATAAAATAATAATTTAAAGTTATAAACGCAACTTAACATAGAAAATAAAAAAAGCAATATAACAAAATCAGTACAATATCGTAGAATTCAATAAAAAGTAAAATCGGGGATCGATACGAATAGTCGGGTTAAATAAAGGAAAAATCGACGATTGACAGGAATGGTTCATTTAAATAAAGGTAAAACGTGGATCGGCGCGAAAGGTATCGATAGGTCCATTCGAGTTAGCTAAAATTAACGTGGCATAATAGCTTATTGGGTTTGTAAAAACTCTTTAATAACTTTAACAAATAGCGTATTTATAAATATAAATATATTTAATATTTCGTTAGGTATAGCCTTCGTTGTTACGTTTACAAGGTTTGATTTGATATTAATTCATCTAGTTTCCTCGATTTCCTATCATTCGTACGATTCGCATAGTGTTATAATATCGATTATCAACCGCTTTTTATTTGTAATACACAAGTTAACCAGACATTTATAAAGCGAAAAAGAGTTAGTATAAATAACAAGAAAAATAGGGCGTAAACCAAGGTTAAAAAAATTATTCGGACTGTTATAGTTATAGTAATACCTAGGTTGAAGCCTCCAACCATATTATAAATTTTGAAAGCTAAGATGCTTTTCGTAATACTTTTATATTTAGTAACGTTCTCATGGATCATGTTTCCTCCATATGTAAAGCCGTTTCAGGCTGGTATTTCGTTGCCTAGGATTATGACGAAATCGATTTATAAATTATAATCGTTATTATTAACGAAAAAGCCGTTAATAAGAATAAATAGCTTTACAATATATATATTTCACGGCACGAATTGGAAACTGCATTTTAAATTATACATTTGTTACGAAAAACGTTTATTAAACGTTTTATAAGTAACGTCGGTCGGGTCGGTTTAACACTATGCAGCGACCGAAAGGTTAAATGTAGCCTTTAGTTATACTATAAAAGTAATATAAACGCCGCGTATTCGTTAACACTTGTATTTGTCGGTTCGTTTTACGTTATTCAAAATGATACAGGTAACTTCATCCAGCTACCCTTTTTACGCAAGACCTAAAGTACCGTTTTAAAGGGTGATAGTAACGTTATTAAAATCTAATACGTAGTCTTCCATTAGGTACGTCTTAGGTTTAGATTTTAAACCGGCTTTTGGAAGTTTTCCATTTTTAAAAGCGGAAAACGAGGTGTTACACAATATTGAAGTGTCGTCCGTTTACATATCTGTTAATATAAAGCCCTTCGAATGGGTCGTCGATACCAATAGGCACAGGTCAAAAGTAAAACTGGATATTTCAAGTCGTTTCCTATAATGTCCTTCACAGGTATTATACTAGTAAACACCGACTTTAACTAAGTCATAAAGCGGTTTAATAATATGTAAAATCGTTTTATCTAAGATCTTTTGGCAAATCGGCGTAAATTTATCGTTTTAACCATTCTTTTAAATTATATCTAAACTCATGTTATATTTCAAAGTTCGACGTATAAGTTATCCGGTTTGTTAAGGAAGGTCGCGAGTATAAAAATTAGGCGGTGGCTAGCTTTTTGTAATGTGAGTAACTTTGTTATAATATCCTCTTTACCTTAGTCATTATATCCTTTAATAAACAGGCGTATTTTTTCGTAAGGTTTTCCAATTTTATTCTTAACTTTATAAATGAAAGGGGTTGAAAAATCCTGTAGATACCGTAAATAATCGGATCGAATCGTTTAAAACGAAAAACGCTTTAGTCGATTAAGGTTAAAATTTTTATCTAGGTAATGTATTCAAACGGAGTACTTGAGATGGTAATAATATCCTCGTAACGGAGCCTTAGGCTAAGCTTGCGGTTTGCCAATTCCTTTGACGTAAGAAAGGAGTTCGTAGCAAAGATTTTAGGGCGTTTTTTTGTTTTTTAGTCGAGGAGTTGCCTTTGCTGGCGAAGTTTTGGTAGGGTTAATGTAAATAGGTCGTTTTTATTTAACGTAATCAGGTTAAAGTCGTATTTCGGAGGTAAAGTTAAAATTAGGGTCGGTTTAAATTTATTGTTCTTAGGGGTGACTTGTATACGGTTTTGGTCGTTTTAAAGTTTCTAGCCGATTTTTTCCACTTTTCTCCTATATTTACATACCATCATGTATTAAAAAGAACTTATACTGTTTGGTAAATTAACCAACACATTATAGCCCCTAAACCCGTTAATCTTTAAAGGTTTAGTTTCTCCCTCCTTCGTTTTTCAAACTAAAACTTCAAATTATAATGGTAAATTTAAAACGCTAGCTTTACGTAGGCTATTTCCTGTAGCCAACGTTTTAAATACGTCGTTTTCAACCCATAAGAATAGTAACGTCGTTATAGACTTCGACATAGCATTAGCCTTTTATACTATAAATAGGAATGATACAGAGTTTATATGGATACTTAGGTAAATACCAAAAACAAAAGAACGTAAGGGTAAGCCTATTTAGGAAAAAAATGTTATTAACGGTGCTAACCGCTATTTACAGGATAGATTGTTCAAAACTAGTACCCTTTATTTCTTTCAATAATACATCATACGCTTTTTAAGCGGTCTGTTATACCGCTTACACTTTTTAATACCCTATAAGGCTTTTACGGGGATTTATTTACATTCGTTACAGATTATTCGAACCTTCGTACGCCATTCGATAAAATTAAAAGCCGTATCGACGTCGTACATGATCCAGTCCAAAAACTCAAGGTAAACGTTTAAATGATAGTTAATTAAAATATCCTCACAATTAATAACAGAAACGTTCTATGTAAATTTAGAGGCCTAAAATAATATTACCGCATCGACAGTGTAAAGAACCGGTTAATTAGCTAAATATATAATATTAATAATTACTTTGTAATTAAAGTCTATATCGTTTTAGAAGTGGAACTTAAACCTTCGTAAAGTTATTAAGTGTAACTGGCATTTATAGCAAAACTTTTCGACAATTTTAAATAAGTCTTTTCCTACATTTATATAACTTGCAGCGTAAAGCAGACGTAAAAGACGTTTTATAACTAAGTATCTTAATCGTCGGTATAAAGTCTATAATTCCACCTAAATAAAAAAAGTAGCCTTAATTATACATGTTTCTAGGAAGAACTATAAGTAGCTGAATTTAAGCCGAAATGATACTGTAATGATCACACTAAATACCCGTGAGTATGTAGAAGGTTTTCAGAGGGTTTATGTTAGCAGTAAGGTAGCAGAGGTAACAAAGGTGCAATATCAAGACTGTGTTCGAGTGATGATCAGAAGCCGTTAGGCTATTCAGGTGTGTAGACTGAATACTTAGATTGACAACTGAAGAACTATCTAATGAAGCTATCTAAGGTGGTGATGACCATGTCCTTATATCTAGTTCCTTCAGTTGGTACCCATACTGGGGGTGCTCCAGTATGAGGTTTGCGGGATCACTGGTGGTGATCCAAGTGATCCAAGTGAGCCGGTGATCCAGGTGATCCAAGTGATCCAGGTCACGTGACTTCTGCTGAGTCATCCGTTGTCCAATTGCCGTGCCGTACATGGGAAATGTGCTTTGTAAGCGTAGTGGGGAACATGCAGCGTCAGAGGATCCAACTGCAGTTCGTGTCATAACAGATACGTATATATTATTTAAAACATGGATAAATTAATTCATAATCTTCCGGATTTTAATTCGCAGCCTAATCATATTAACTAATAATAGTAAAAATATCGTTTGAATATTCATTACGAAAAACTTGATCGGTATAAAACGCGTATTTACAACAACCGTTCCGAACGACGACGATTTATCTTTACTAAACAATACGTTTTATTATTCTCTTAACCAGTCTAACCGAAACTTCGGAAACTTCAATGTAAAAGCGTCAAATTGCCGTTTCCCGGCCTTCTAGATATCTTCTATACCAATGTCAGGTATAATGCCCTAAAACCTACATCCGTATTTTTTCAATAGCTTAAATTATAACGTCATATAAACGTTAACCACTTCGTGCGCGTTATCCAGGCCTGTAATATACTTAAAGAAGGTGTTTTACAGTCTGGTAAAGATACGTCATGCGTTTTATATGTTTTAGGCTAACAAATAGGTATTATTACCCTCGGGGTCGTTTTTCCCAGATACATCGTCGTAAAAGTAGGTATTAAGTTCATTATCTGTATTTTTATTCTCGACTACGTATATTATAAAGTTGGCTTTTCTTCGATCCTGAAATGATTGATCGGCTTAAAATTGTCGTTTAATTCGAATTTACTCGTGGGATGAGTGGTTTGTAAACCAATAGCCGACTTTGTCAAATACGATACACCGTTTTGACAAACTTACCGAGCTTTGTACGCCTTTTTGTAAGTATTATTATAATCGCGATACGTTTTTATTTTTATTTTTAAAAGATTGACCTTATCCTTGATTAACAATTTTATTTCTTAATACTTATACTTTAGGCATTCGTCTTACCTTAGGTGAACTTTAAATCTTTGATTCAAAATATAATAAATAGTTTCGGCGAGATTTTCTTCAATGATTTAACCCTCGTTTTTGTTTTTATTAGATATAAATGCTAATCCGAAACTCGTCTATCAGTGTACAAAGGTCTCGAATAATATTTTAAGGATTTTAAATCCTTTTTCGGTTTAAAAAGTATAAGGTCGAAGTCCGGGTTTTTATGGTAGGATTTTATTACTTTTTAAATAAATAGTTTATCGCCTTTGTATTTCGGTCTGAAAGCCGTTTGACACTTCCAAAACTTAGCTAATAAGGCGATAAGGATTTCGTATAGATTTTTATCGGTGTTTTCCTACTGGTTGTTCTATAAATGCTCACGTCGTACCAGTCCAATCCTTATCGTATAACTCGTAGTTAATCTCCTTATCAAAAAAGGATTTTAAGGTGATTATAACGTTTTAAAAATATATCCACTTTTATAAAGTGGTATATATAATACTTTTTAACTTACCCAGAAAGTATATCGGATAAGATAAGTTGAAATCGTAATAGTTTAATTTTTAGTCCCTTATACGTATTAAATATAACGCGTATATTATTATCAAATACGTCGTACGGCTCTTCTCTATCGTTATTATTCCTATCATATAGTCTAATAAAGTTAGTTAACTTCGTAGGGTCGGTTTTATTCGTAGGAAAGCGATATAGTAGGAAATCTCGATAGGGGTCGTAGTTAATAAACATTGGTTCGTACGGTACGTATTGGCATTTTATGCCGTTTATCATTTCCTAGATCGGGTTGTTTTTTATGTTCCGACCGATTGTCGTTTCCTGAGGCGGGTTATTCTCTGAGTTTAGGCCGATCCTGTTACAGTCGAGTGTGCGATTTTCAGCGTGTTTTTATCTTTTTATCGGTTTAAAATTGAGTTTTAGAGAGGTTTTGTATTCGATCCTCGTTATAAACGATTGTTATAGTGCCTCTTCTTCTTCCGTCTATTTTTCCAGTTTTATTTCCGTTCCTCAGCGGGTATTTAATCTTATTAAACGCTGTATCTGAACTTGTGGTATTTTTTTATAACCCCTACCTATAACCTTAAGTAGGCGTTTCCAACGTTTATTCAAATATTGTTTTTTTATAATCTTTCCTTCTTTTACTTTATCGTCCGTCTATTTCGGTATTTATATAAATTAAGCTATTACAGACAAGGATTTTACTATACGGCTATTACTTTCACCGGGTGTATTAATACCTTTACTTCGTAATTGTTTTCGTAGGATTCTTACAATTTTACTATTTACTATCCGCCATATGTCTGGTATCTAATTTGTAAAGTCTTTTTAAAAATCTAGAAATAAGTTACGTCCTTTAATTTCACCACTATAATAGTTAAAAATCATATTATTAATATAAGCGTTTACCGTATGAAAGTTCAAATCCTCCACTAATACCTTGGTTTTATTATTCTATAGGTTAAGATCTAAATGCTTTAGGATATCATTGCGAAACAACGTATGTGTAAAAATGTATTATATATACTTATTAGCCTTTGCCAGATCCATTATTAGTGGAACCATTATATGTTCGGAAAATTTAATTTGTATGTAATTTAAAGTAGTTTCAAGTTCAGGGCAATTTAAATCTTAAATTATTTTAAATTTTTGGATAATTGGTAAATATAAAGCAAATAACGTAGTTAAAGCGATCGAAATAAAGCTTATAAACGTTTATTAATATAAATCAATTTCAAACTATACAAATAGATTGTAATTACAAATTAGTGAAACGCTTTGAATTAATTTTGTTAGTGTTAATAGCATTATATTAGTGAAGTGGTTAGGAAAATTTAAAACGTTATAGATACTAAACTTAAAATATAAAGAGCGAATGTAGGAAAATGGACAGAGTAAAGGGAATATAATTGTGTGTTCCAGTGTTTGGTATTCGGTTCGTATTAGTATGTCATAACCGAACTTGGTAAAGGGATCGAGTTATTTATTTGGTTTCTAGCAGAAGTTGCTAAGGCTATCGGTTTAATTATTTGTATATAACTGATCCTGTTAAGGAGATTGGTATAGATTATCGAAGAATCCTATAGGTCTCAGAAAAGGGTTCAGAAACTTGGTGATTTAACTTGCGTGGCTTGATACGTAATATGAAGCACTTTAAAAAGGGCCAGGGTACGTTTAAAACCTTAATATAAGTTGGCGGTTGACGGAACAGGGCTATTTTTCTTAAAGTTACTCCAGATCTTACAGTCTTGTAACGCTTTGGGTTTCTCGACGTTCCCGCGTAATTTTATATTTCCGTATGATTTTTATAAGTTGTAGTGTTAAAGCACAAGTAGTTGGGACCGCTACAACATCCCGCTATAAGTTTTCAACTTGTGTTTGTCTCTTCTTTCTTTAGTTATTTGTAGTCAACCTAGTCGGTTACTAATTACTATCGTTAAGGTTTTAAGCCTTAGTATGTACGTAAATTAAGGTCTTTAGAATTAATTAGAATAATCGGTATTATAGGATAAAAAAGATGATTTAAGAGGAAGCATTTAGAGTCGTACACTACAGGTAAGGACTCATAAGCCCTCCACCCAGAGCGTATCACTCTAGAATATTTCTTCTTAACCGATCTACGTATTGCCGTTGGTCTGGAATAGGCATTCAGACCGATCTATGTATAATGCACTTTGCGTCTTACAAAAGTGCAAACTGTAGCGTGACACGTTACCGTGCACTCTGCAGGAGTACACCTTGAAATAAAGTGCACTACCCTTTGGTATATGTATAATATTTATGAGGGTATATAGTAATATCCACAATATAAGTCGTATTAAGTAAGCTTGAACGTATATAATCTCCAAAGTCTTTAAGTTAAAAAATTGACTTAAAAGATTTGTAAGAATTATTAGTTAACGTAGGTTATTAATAGGTTCCTAAAGAAAGTAAATCATAAAATCGACGGATACCTCATTTCATAGCCGATGTAAAACTAATAAAGGTTTAAAAATTCCTTTCTGACAGTAAAGTTAATAAATTATACATCTATAAACATTAAAATTATGGTAAAAACGGTGGATAACACGGTACAACCCAAATTAGAAATACATTTTTTTAAATCAGACCGATAATAGTGTTGTAGCCTAGGTAATCGGTAAGAACCTAGTCGTATATAACCTGAATTAACAAGGTAATAAATAGATTATAAATAGTGACTCAAAAACTGTCGCTAAACCCTAAAACAATATTATGGTTTACTATATATTTCGAGATAAATACCTCAACTCTATAGGTCTCGTTAATGTAGCCAATTACAGGGAAACTATAATTACCTTTATGTACAGCAGACACAAACGAAATTTATATTTTTTTTGGTAATAGAGGTGTCCTAACTTCTTTAAGAATCGTGATTCATAAAAAGCTTATAAGTTTCGAAAATAGTTTAGCTAGCGATAACAAGGCACAATAGACGCGAATTCGGATATGAAGGCTTAATTAGTGATTTAGGGAGAATAAACCGCAATTCTAGACGTAAAAAAACGAAAGTTGTAAAACCTTTAAGTACCATCTTAATTTTGTTGTAATTATATATTGTGTTGCATTTAATCTGATTCTTTATTGTAAATAAACATAAAACGAAATCTGTAAAGCTGTTCTAACTAGCGAATTATTTCGGAAAATCATTTTATTATTCTAAAGTATTCTAATTTTCATAATTATTGAAAATTGCAAATCAAACAACTATGCTATGGGGCTACGCGTTCTATACTTTTAAGAAGTTTATAATCTTTAAAAGTTCTTTACAATGAATATCATAATTATAAAGAGCGAACTATAAGCAGTTGAAATAGTATAAGATAAAGCGGAATACTTCCTATTCGTTGAATTCAAGAAAAAAGCCTCTTCAAAACTATCCAAAACAATCAGCCTTTAAGAAGGTTTCACATTGAGGGTTTCATTAGGTGAGGATAAGTTTCATAAAAAAACGAAAACTTAAACCGCTCGAACGAAACTTTTTCTTCAAAACTATGAAGGAAAATCGCTCTTTTTAATCAACTACGTAAAATGTTTAATGGTTATCAAACAATTTTGAATGAACCATCAGTAAAGCTTAAAGAAACCTAAAAATCCACGTACCACTAATACCGAAGTGATATTCGTATATAGCTAGATTTCATGTAACTTCTCTAGGTTCATACGTATGTAAACCTTACCTTCAATAATAAATCCCAAGATTTAATTCTTTCAATGCTCAAAACCTATTCAACAATCAAAGTTATGGTTGACTGCGTTTAGAATATATAATAGTTGTTAAACTTCAGCATTATAGTTCTTGTAAATACTATTCGAATAAACCAATATATAATAGTGGCAAATAGAATTAAATTCATTGAAACAACAGGTGTATAAAATTGTCAATATACAGCTAAAAATTAATTGGTGTTTCAAAAAGGCTTAAAAAGTGACTTATCACTTTAAAAAGCCGAAACGAATACGAAATACAATTTGTTTATTATTTTTTTTCTTATTTTCAAGCTTATGAAAAGTGATTTGAACATTAAACTTGGGAAATTATTCAACTCGTCAAATATTAATAAACGATTTCTTGACAAAAATGACTCAATATTGATTAACCTTTGTAACAATATTAAATCATCGGTAATAAACGTAAAAATCATAAACCGCCCCCAGATTTCTTAATGAAAAAAACAAGGGGAAATCCGCTAATGAGTTCCCCATATAAATATAACCTTAATTTAGTTACTCCGTCAACATCTTTTACCAAACCAAAACTCTTTCCTGTAATATCTCATACAATAGGTCACAAAAAACTTCTATAAATATTTCTTAATTATAATCTTGAATGATGATGTTATAATCGGCTTTCAAACTAGAAAAGAGTATATTATCTTCCTTAGTTTTCTTGAATAGAGGTATAAATACCTTAAGAATATTCTGATTTTTTTTGTTTTGTTTACGGTGAAAATTCATTTTGGAGCTAATACTTTATTGATATCCTTGATAGAAACAGACATAAGTCACGTAAAAAAAATTAATTCGAATGTACTTATCGGAATATCATATAACATACCGTAATGGTTAAACTCTGAAATAACCTTTTTTCAATGAGAAGCCTCGATCTTATGAACAATATCCATGTTCGTGTTCCAAAACTGGTATATAATATAAGTTCACGTAAATTATATGCTATTGTTCAATTTATAACTCATATAAAATAACGTTGTATTATAAACAGAAAATGACGAAAAACTAAATAAGATATGAATAAGTATTGAGGTCGACATTCAATTGAATTATTGAAAACATAATCATTATTTAATAATGGTAATAAGACGGGTAACTTCCTTCAAACATTAAGATAAAATAAAGATATACAATAAATTCAATTATTGAATTCACTACGTCCTTATAATGTTATAACAATTATAATTAATGTTGAATAAAATATTGATAAAAGAAATAAAATTACTAAATTAATTTATTATCAATGAAATATTATCGATAAACTGTAAATATACTACCGAATATTATGAAAATCCTTTCTACTCTTATAAGAAAACATATATAAAAATTATACTTTTTCCTTCCAAAGTCGATGAAGATATCGATAAAATTTAATCGAACGTTGGTATTAGCTTTTATACCAGAGTTCTTTGGAAGTTCAATAGGATCCAACAGATAGTTTTGAATTAGTTAAACGTTTACACTGTACTATCAATCTATATTGTATTTCTTACAATGTAAAAGCTTAGCCTAATTAACTCAAATAATACTTCATTTAAATCAGGCTCGCGGAACGTTTTCACCCGTTATTATAATATCTATCTAGTTATTGCAAGTATGTATAAAGTCGATTTTTTTTCCATTACCGTTACTACCATTTCTATAGGCGTCGTTGCCATGATTCTTATAGATAGTATAACCCCCACATTCGCCAACACAATAATATTGAGTACAAAAGTTATAAAGTGGTCTATTAATAAGTTAAGCATAAGTAACCCGCTCGATATATTCTTTAGGTATATTATACAGGAGTAATATATTCATTGTGGTGTCGTTATTAACCTCCTCATATTCAACGAATTTAGTAATCATATATTAGGATATGCCGTCGAGCTTAATTAAAAAAGTTGTTGCAATATTTTGAAAACGTAAAAAGTTTTCCTGTAGCTTTGCTTCAAATTCGTAAATTTGACTATGACAAACTGTTCCATATTTAAGTTATAATAGTAAACGCGAAATATAGCTATAAAAATATCGGGGTCGTCATTACCGCCGTCGCCGTCACGAACGTAATAGCTATCCATAATAGTTTTTATTATTACCTTCAACTGTTAAGAAATAGCGTAGAAACAATCCTTTTTTATATTTATAATTTTATGTGCTAATGTAGCTTAGGCGCTATAGTCGATTTTCACGCGGAAAAACGTAATTTGATGCCAGAAAACTTTACCGGCCAGTTAAAGCGATGAAGTTCAATCCGTTAACAGCCATCATAGTTTGGTTAACCATCGGATTTGTAATTGGAATGGAAATAATCTGAAATATTATTGTCGCCGGGAAACCCAACGCAGCCTATTCGTAGAACTTTAAACATTGCAACGTTGTCGATTCGAATTGATCGAAGTAACAGTAGTATTGTATTGGTTAAGTAGTGGATGTATTATTATATGTTTGGAAGACCTCTAGACGGTCTACACACCAATTTGTATAGCTAATTTCTTAGCCTGTGCCCTAGTATAAAGGGTCGCATACTACACTTAACTTTATAGTAAGCCCACAAAACAATACATTTTACTTGCAGTTAGTATAGTTAAATTTACTGTAGGTAAAATTGACTAATTGTATTGTAATTACTATTGTTTTAATACTGACGGCTTTTTGTTTTATACATGTATGCCAGTATGGTCGACTAATTTTTTTCGATTTCCACCGAATTTTCATCTCTTTAATTAGCCAGGCCCCTGCCATTTTCACAACAAAATTGACCACAATTACCTATTTTTACTCTACGGTTCCGATTTTAGACTTCATCTACTCCCATAATTAAGTTTGTTTTGCTATAAATTTATGCAAACCTTTAACTTTACTGTACCAATTCATCAAATCGCCGGGTTTAATTCCCTGTTAATTTTTCAGTTTGTTAGCATACCCTTGTTCACTATTACATGACTTGACTTTGTTAGGTAGCTTTTTAACGTAGTTTTCGATACGGATAGTTAGCTTATTGCAGTGTACAAACTTTTATAAAGCACCTTTTGGTATTAACTTCGTTATAATATTTGCTGAATCATCTTTTCTATCAATCCATTTGAATTCCTTAATCTTTATACCCTTGTAAGATTTAAAATATTCTATTACATTGATTATAAAGAGTTTTCCACGAGTAATTCTAAGTTTTGAAAAGCATTGAAATAGGCTTTTCGAATTGGCACAAATTACTACCAAAATAAGAGGAATTTTAAGTTACCTGATATTGGTAGGCCTTTATCGTTGCAACGTACTCGATTAGAATCACTGTGGTCGAAGTAACTGGTGCTTCATTAATATTGGTTGTTTGTGCGTTGTAAGTTCTAAGTTTGGTAAACCGTTTGCTGGTCTGCACACTAATTTGTATGGATAAACGCTTTGGCCTATACTCCACTTTAAAGTGAGCATCTACTACACTACACTTGAAGTGCAGTGTGTATTTAAATCCCACAAACTAAAGTCAATTTTCAGTAAATATAATCAACTTTACTATAAGTAAAGTTGACTTAAATGTATTATATTTGACTGCTATTCCAACACTAGCGGCTTTTTGTTTTGTGCCTGCATGACAGCGTGGCCTGCTATCAATTAGTGGCAACCTCTGAAATTCCTCCTCAATCCATAAGCCAACAACAAGTCAAATACCTGTAAATTCCAATCAATCTCTACTGAAATCAACCTTAATTACGGCTCCTTATAGCCCTTTTATTCCACCTTTACGAGGCCTCCGTTTCTCAACTCTCGTACATAAGTCTTTAGGCATAGACTTGTGCGCATTACGTATTCCATTACTTACGTACTTTTTGTCAGTAGTTTAACCTACTACCATTAACGCTATTACTATCACCGCTATTGCTATCACCGTCATTATATTGGCAGTCTTTAAGTTTACCAAGGCAACCTTATTCCTATCCGCTGTCACTCTATTTGACCTTTTCTATATATTTTTGCTATACAACTGCTTTAGGCTTGTTTTTCTCCTCTTTCGCTTTTATTCCCTTAAAGTCTTCAACTCTTCACAATAATCCCAATTAGAAGTAGAGGGAAAGTGTATGTAATACTTCACCCGCTTTTCTTTGCGCTTGGTGTCAGTATAACATAATAACCAACAGCCCTATTTACTACAAATCCAACATCTTTTGATATTTGAATTTAAAGTGAACTTGTTTAGTTAGCTTCAAAATCCTCCTCTTTACGTGAGCTGTTAGCTATAGACCTAGTCCCGCGCTTTCTATTAACCGTACTAATTAAGTTTTTCATATTTATATTCGATGTAGTATAATTGGTTTTCGTGATGATCGTTGTTGAACTTATATAATTGGGGGTATATACCAGGCGAGCTTAATATTCGAGCCGTTACGGTAGCCAACGAGGAATGAAACTGGTTAAAAAACCCTTTACAGGTAGAGTTAGGGCACTGAAATGCGTATTCGAACTTTTTATGGCCCATAACGGCTTGCCAGACTTGCTGTCGTAAGGTGCCTTTACTAGCTCTCACGTTTCCCATTATTGGTTGGTAAATCATTAGCTTGTCAAGTATCCTATTTAAAAAGTCTATTTTTTTTGATTTTTTCTTGTGTTTCAGTATATAAGTTAACTTGGTAATATTCTAGTTTATTTGGTATTAGGAGAGATTGACATCGTATTTAAAGTATTCCTTTATATTATCGTAGATTTTGCTAAAGAAAGAGCTATTTGTCAGGTATCGAAGGTAGTAATCCTCGGCTTGATCGGTAAGAATACTACGAAACAGCGAGTGAAAACCTGGGGATTCAACCCTTATTTTGCGGGAAATGGTTAAAAACGGACATAACTTGACGTTTAAAAGGTTATACAGCTTACTGTTATACTTTTCTTTTTCTTCCCAAATTTTAACGAACGTAATAATTGCCCTGCAATCCATATCTACCATGGGGATATATCGAAGGGGAATGGTGATATACTGGTTATAAGGAACTTCCATGTCCCTCGACTGGTATTAGGGTTGGTACTAGTAAATAGGATAGTTACCTTTGGTTGAATTTTGGGGTAAAAAGCTAGTGGTCATGCCTATAGTAGGATTACGCGTAAAGTCGTTCCTTCCTTAATTTGGCTGCTAAAGCTAAACGTATCGAGGGACTTGGAGGTAGGAAATTTAAGGGTAAGTAACTTGAAGATCTCCGCGGTAGTAAAGGGGAACTTGGTAACAATTCTTTTGGTGTTAAGGGGACCGAAGAGGTTCCTGTGCCTGTTTAATTGATTGATGGATTTGAGGACTTGCGGCGCTTGAGTCATTTGATTTTTTACGGGTAGTGGCACTGATCCGTTCATTTTAGGTAATAGGGTTTGAGGAACTTATTTGAGCTTAAGGAATGTTATCGCCAACGATATCTTTGCCTTTATTTCCTTATACTAATTATGAGTTTTCATTGGTAACGTATTCGTAATGTATATTTGCCAGGTTAACATCCTTTTCAACTTTTTTTGGCAGTGAAATCTTACGTTTACGTAAGTTAGCCTTAAGCTTAACATTAATTAAACTCTCTGTCTTTTTCCATATATCTATACTGTAATCGCTAAAGAACTTAACGTAATTGCAAAAAGTATCGATACCAAAGTTTTGATCGTTTTAGTCGACGTCGAGGATAAAGTATCCGACGTGGTTGGTAAGGTACTTGGAGGTAAAGTTTTCATCAACTTTTTTAATCCAGAAGTCGTTATCAAAATTCTTGATAAAGGTGGTTTCGAGGGCCTTAATTGCCTCTTTTCTGTCAGAGTCGGAGATAATGTCAAATCCAACGCGTTTTGAAGTCATCTTAATAGTTTAGCTGGTGTAATGCTTGGTAGTGGTATACTTGGTGATCTGAGACGTAAGGGCTTGATGTTTTTAGCGTGAAGTCGCGTGGAAACTTGGCAACTTGGTATTAAATCGCGCGACATGAATTTTTAAACGTAACTTGATAATTTTTGCTATGTTTTTTCTCAGAGTCACGATTTTAACGATTGAAGTAATGTAGAAGGAGTAAAAAGAGTAAAATAAAGGGAAAAACTTGGTGTTTATGCAAAAGTTTGGTATAAAAGGCAAAAGCGAAGGTTATTTGTTATTTGTCTGTGTGATTCAGTCGTTTCTATAGTAGTAGCACCCACAATATTATGAACTTAGCTGTTTGCAAACTTGCCGAACTTGAAGACTTTTAATAGTCAATCTTAACTTCTTTAAACATGAATAATAAAGATTTCTTTGTGTTTTTAATTAACGATACCGTCGTTTACTTTTCAAGCCTCTGTAAATAGTAGGCGTACTTAGAAAAGTCTTCCTTTTTACTCCCTATAAACAGCAGGCGTAGCAAAAGGGGCTCTTTGTAAGAATATTTCCTCTAACTTATGCAATTGTAAAGAGTAACCGGAAAATAGCTTCTTATTCTACCCTACCAATCTGTACTTAATCTAATAAGCACTAATTAGTGTTGGTAGGCCTTTATCGTTACAACGTAGTCGATTCGAATCACTGTGGTCGAAGTAACTAGTACTGTATTGATATTAGTTGTTTGTACGTTGTAAGTTCTAAGTTTGGTAGATCGCTAGCCGGTTTGCACACTAATTGGTATAGCCAAACGCTTTAGCCTGTACCCTACTTTGAAGTGGTCACATACTGCACTGTACTTGCAGTGCAGTGTATTCAATTCCCACAAACTACAGTCAATTTGAAGTACGTACAATCAACTTTACTGTAAGTAAAGTTGACTTAACTGTACTGCATTTGACTACTATTCCAACACCTGATGATAATATGAAGGGTTTTCTATATTGTTGTACCTATATAAAAGCCGGCTATTATATTGTAAAATTTTGAAGTTAGTACACATCGATTGATTCTTTTAAATTTGAGGGGGGTTTAATAGATCAGGTTTCCGTTAATGTTAAACTAGTCCTTTTTAAACCTGTTTTTATTGATGATAGTTAGGATAAATCATATTTATGACGATAGGTCAGTATTATTTGCAAAGTAGCCGTCCGTAAAATTATTAACACATCCTTTAATAAGTTAATCAGAACTATATAAATTCCTTGGTACAGATTCGTTATCTATTAATGATGATTTTTGTTTAATCTATCAAAGTTTGTATCCGTTAGATTTTATGTTTATGCCGTAATTGAAAGGTTGCAAAAGCCTCTAGTTGGCATAAAGTGGCAATATTGCTACCACGGGCGCGTTATTCCAGCTATCTTTACGCTTTGGTCACTTTAGTTTTGTTAATTGTAGCCAAATTAACAACTTAACTCTTCCAAAGGAAGCTAAGGTATATATCAGTATCATTAAGACTATATTTACGGATTGATGATTTATTGAAATAAAGGTATTTACCTTTCGCTAAAGTCGCGACCAATTTGTAATTCCAAAACTTTAAATCCTTAATCGCCTGTTATTCCGATACCACAAAACCAGGGATTCAGAAGAAAAGATTATCGTTAGTTTGCATACCCTCCAAGCCGAAATATTGATTTTGTGTAATTAATAAGTATAGGTCGTAGATTACGGATTTCGTACCTAATTTCAACTTAAAGTGCAACTAGTATATTAGAAACTAATAAAAGACTATTATGGCTAGTACTTATAATCACTTAATATATTCCATGACTGTTCCCAAACGGTATTTATTTCCAAAATATCATGATAATTACACCAAAACGATCTTTTATAAACTAAATATGAATTACGTATATGCGTAGATAATATTACGGTCATGAAAGAGAAATTTTCTATTAGTTTTAACTATCAAAATCATTGTGAAACTGATTATAAAACGTTAGCTAATATTTCAACTCGTTGGTATTGACTTAAAGATCCAATTGTAATTTTATAACATTATTTTTCAACGATTAAACATAATCTTTGGTATAGCCGTCCTATTATTTTACCTTTAATATCATACAAAATCATTAAATTGAAGATCATGACATTCGGATTCTAGTGGTTGAATTAGTATTTAGATACGAATTATACGACTGCTTAAGTAAGTAGTTTATCAATCTTAACCTTATAGCTTTCTTTAAAAGGCTTCCCGAAGTTTTTGATTCTTTGTACTCCAAACTTAATAACCACGTTTTGATTATCCTTTCATTTTATCTTAAACCAAATAATATTGTAGATTCAACCCGGTATATATTATTTATTCTTAACATTTCTCTTATTTAGTATTCCATCGCATCGTTCACGTTTCATGGGCTTTGTTGATTATGGGGGAGCGATGTTATATTATCTAATTAGTTTCACTCAAGAATCTTTATCGCTATCGTCATCATTAGTCGCCCAAATATAAGTTTTGACCTAAGTTGAGCAACACATCGTAAAATTGTCAACCGCTTTAATAATTAGTTTCATATTAGTAATATCTAGAACCTCAAATATACCATCCCATTCTCATAGCTTTTGCTATACTAGGACTTCGATTCATAATCGTAAAGAAATTATATTAATAGTTGTTAGACCTTTTTTGGCGTTAAGGGCATTATTAACTAGACATCGTGTCGATTTCTTTCCAAATTTATTTAAAACCCTTCTGTATGCTGTAATCTTTATCTATGCACTTATCGAGGACAATTATTAATTAGTTGACCAGAAATATACTTGAAAAATCAGCAACGTAAGCATTAAGTCGTTGAGGACCACAATATTATCCAAACTTTTCACCTCCATTTGAAAACGGGATTCCTAATCCGTAAAATTTCTAATCTCAAATATAAAGATATCGTACGCCTTGAAAATTAATACGTGTTCCCTTTCGACCTTTCCAATACTTTTGTAAGTTTTAACAGCCACCTATTGATACTAAATTCTCATCTTTTTAGCATTCGCTTCAATATTTTCTGCCGTAAAGTAAATATCATTATTATAAAAAACAACGTTTAGTAGACCCAAATACTTGTTAATTCACATCATTTTGAATGTTTCTAACATATCTTTCACCTTCAAGAACTTGAAGTATTAAACTCCGTAAAGAAAAGTTGCGAAGTCAAGAAGTTTAAAAAAAAAACCCATTTTAGTAAAACGAGTCAACAGAAATCTTGTAATTAAAATCTATATTGTTTTTCAATATAAACTTAAATATTCAGAGAACTTAGGCATATATATCATAATAGTGGAAAAGGTATTTTTAAATTATATTTCAAATGAAATATTCTATTTATTTATGTGCTACGTAATTAAGTATTTTGTACAGCTTGTCAACGGCTATATAATTAAAACGCCGGTGTAATTCACGTATTTCTAACTCCGTTGAATTCAATACCGGTACCTCTAAACCTTAAAATTGAAACTAAAAATGATTTTCCTTAGAAGTAAGAGAGAACATTTAACCGTTTTTAACTAATTAATCAACGTTAACATCGATGTTAATACCGATGATTTTTATATTTTCCAGGTGAAAGAAGAATAATATAGGGGAACCATGGACGTAAAATTTAATCATCCTAATAACAATTTAAATTATAGTCAATTTTAATAACGATAATTATTCGTCAAAGCCTAAATTAACTTTCGCTTTAATAATATCGTAACGATTAATTTTCGTAATAACAATACTTTTCCTTCGTAATATCAAATATTTCTAGTAACCTACGATTAAGTACCTTAAGGCCCCTGTATCTAGTATAATACCTTAAAACTCGTGATTCACATAATAATCGAAAAGGTTGAAGATATAAAAAGAGTAAAATTCTTAATCTTCAGGGAAAAGATTAGGGTTTTCGCCACTTTAATAGTACAAAAAGACATGGTTAGTGATTCACTAAGCCGCATAAGGAGTAGTATCTTTATATCAGGTAACTTATTTAAGCATATAGTCATCGTCAAGAGAATTTCTACCTTCGTAATTTATGATGTAATCTAGGTAGTTTTACCAAAAAGCAATAGGGTACTAGGTGTAATATATTAGTCGTTGTTTATAGCATTCAGACGCAAAATGGAGAGTTGACCAATAATCGAACTTGATATAAATCTAGTACTTTTCACCATTATTACGATGGTAATCCTCATGGTTAACAAATCGGCTTAAGTCTTGTCCTTATTATTAACGTTGGTATGACTGTGGTTTTCAATTTAAAAGGCTGTGACTGTATTTTAAGCATTCGGGCCTTTTGTATTTGAGATTAATGTAATATATCATCGTATGGTCTTTTCCCCTCCAATCGCAAAAGTCATCAATTTAGGGATATATACCGATCAAATTTGGCGTACGGGCTATTGCAATCGTAAACGAAAACCATAATTAGCTTAAAAAAACCTTTATAAGTGGAATCTGTGAGTTTAAAGGCGTATTCAAACTCACTTATACCCATTATAATTACCCGTATCTATTAATGGAGTGTAGTTTCGCCAACGTAGACCTTTTTCATTACTTATTAGTACAATATTAACTAGTTAAACTTTTAGTTAAGGACATCCATTGGGTTCTCATCTTTTTTCTTCTTAGCTATTATCTTCTTTTATTTTGTAGTAGCCCAATTCGTATGATATTGCGTAAATTGAACGTAGTATTCAAAGTAGCTTTCATTCTATCGTAAATATTTAAAGATTTTTCTTAAATAAGCGCTGCATCGAGTCGACGTTAATTCCTTGTACTATATTGATAACAGTCGTTTTATGTGCTTTTTTTTTCACTGAACGTATTATCTGCATTGTGGCAAATAAAAGTTTAATTACCTAACAGATTAATAGATTTATTGGAACAGCAGTTAATTTCGATACAGTCAAGTCAATTATGCTAACAATAAGTTGGTTATATTAACTTGGAGTTGAGTACATTGTTTGTGAGTTAACTGTAAGTTAACCGCAGTAGGTGCACACTTCAAACTCGAGCATGCGCCAAGAAATTGACTATAAAAATTAATGTGAAGACCGGTTAGCGATCTGCTAAACTCAGAAGTAACGGATCACTACTTTCAATATAATACGCCAGTCATTTCGACCAAAGATTCGAATCGATTACGTTGCAATAATAAAGGCCTAACAACATTGATTAGCACTTATTATGTTAGACAAAAATAAACCAGTTTGAATAAAAGGCTACTTTTCAGTTATTTTTTGCAATTGCGTAATGTAAAAGAAAGATTCATGTGAAGGATGCTGCTGCAGCATTTTCTGTTTTCAGGTACTAAAAAGGAAGATTTTGAGTGTAGTACTGTTTACAGACACTTGAAAGTAGTGACGGTATCGCCAATTAATCTAAAATACCAAGGAATATTTATTGAATCAGTTTTGAAAGCATTGACATTGACCGGCTAACAGTCTTATAATCAATAAGCTATCAAAATTCGAAAATGGATAAGCTGTTACTACTTTTACGAGTACTACTACTGCAAATATTAAATAGAAAACGGCTAAATCCTACGACTCTTTCAACTATAAACGAAAAATTTGATTGAAAATAATATACATCCTCTCACATTAATTTTTCCCCCTTCAAATACCTTAATCATTATTAAAATGATGATCGAATACGTCAGAATCAACACCGTTACTAATCCCGCCATAAAAAAAGTAATAAAAAGCCTTAAACTCACAGTCTCTAAGTATTTAAATAATAATTTGAGGTATACAGAGGTTAACAAAGAATTTACTCATGAGTACATAACTAATTTTGTCAGATACTTCATCCTTGATGTTGAATATGACAAGCAGGACTCTAGTAATAAAGCCTTTTACAATTTAACCGATTTTTTTTTTTTTAAAAAAAATGAAGCCTATATATATCAAAGAACATAGGGAAGTCGGTCAAGATTAAGTTAAAAGGCGACCTACGCAAAAGAAGATTTATGTTAGTAGGCTTTTATCGTTGCAATGTACTCAATTCGAATCACTGTGGTCGAAGTAACTGGTGCTGCATTGATATTGGTTGTTTGTGCGTTGTAAGTTCTAAGTTTGGCAGACCGTTTGCTAGTCTGCATACTAATTTGTATGGCTAAACGCTTTGGCCTATGCCCCACTTTCAAGTGGCACCTACTACACTATACTTGCATTGTAGTATATTTAAATTCCACAAACTTCCGCCAATATTGCAGTTGGTACAATCAACTTTACTGTAAGTAAAGTTGACTTGACTACACTGCATTTGACTGCTATTTCAATACTGGCAGCTTTTCGTTTTGTTCCTATACGTCAGCGTGGCCTGCTATCAATTAGTGGCATCCTCTAAAATCCTTCCTCAAACCACAAGCCAGACCCCTGTCAATTCCAATTAATCTGTACTGAAAACAACCTTAATTACGGCCCTTTGTGGCCCTTTTCCTCTATCCTTTCGAGACTCGTTTCTCAAATCCCGTGCACAGATCTTTCGCCATAGACTTGTACAAATCAGGTACGCCACTACTTATATAACTTTTGCCAGTAATTCAAACCACTACTATTGTCACCTTTACTATCGCGACCATTGTCATTGTTACCCTAGGAGTCCTCCATTTTGCTGGGGCGACTCTATTTCTTTACGTTACGTGCCAGGCGATCCACGTATCCCTCGATTCATATAGTTTGCTTATTGCTATCCACAAACTTTTCCAGGATGTTATTATGCGTAACCTTAATTATAGTATCGGTAAGGTTTTCTTTACCATTAATCTACCGAAACTAATCGATTTTCTGGGCTTCATATACTCCTCTAACGTTATTATATTTATTATTAGACGTTTTTTATTATTCGTGCTTAGCTTTAATAGCATTTGTAAAGGCTTCGGAAGTCGATATACACTACTACAAATATCGGTGATATACCTAGTTACTTAGTAACAATCCTTAATGTACCGTTAGTCATTATACCGATGTTAAAGCTTGTTATTATGTCGTAAATTTTCGAGGCTAGTATACTCTAGGTTACGCGTTTATATTTAATAAATATCTAGTGTATAAGGTTTCCAGTAATCGTAAATTACCCTTTCAATCTATCCTTATTAACGAATATCATTAGGAAGTCGATTTGTGGTGTAAAGTTAATATTATTGGCAAATAACCTGTCTGTAAAAATTATTGACTTCGCTTTCGTTAAATTTACAAAAAAATATATTAATTTCTTTTTTTATGTATTCCATTTGCTATTCAATCCGCTTATTCAACTTTTCAAAGTCTTCGTTTTACGGGTCATATACCTGCGCCGTAATAAAAAGGTCGTACGATACTTTCGAATGGTATAACGTGGCGATATAGATCGCGCGGGTCTTTTACACCAGATATTTCTGTGCTCTTGCCTCGTTAGCCTTATTGATAATTATCAGGTTCGTAGCTTACCACTTTAAACGGAAGCTAATATAAATGCCGATTTTAACCTTAACACCATGGATACGGAGTAACGATTCATTAAAGTTAAGTTATATGCCTTTGACCAAAGTTTTAATTGGCTTACACTTCCAAAAGCCTAACTTTTCGATAATACGTTGTTTCGCCATTATAAACCCAATATTGCTGAGGAAAATGGTATCGTTAATTTGCATACATATAATACCAAAGTTTTTACCCTGTATAATTAATAAATACGGGTTAAATTTTAAAGTCTTTATACTTAGCCTATTTCTAAAGTGTACCTGGTACGTCAGAAATTAGTAAACTCATTCCTCAGCTAGTCCGTATAAAGATTTAATATAACATATTATCGTGTTAGCCGGAAAATTACCGCTAAATTCTTGTAGTGATTCTAATAATATAATTCGCTAAAGATTGGTGACGGATTACGTATACGTTGACGTGATGTCCTGAATATTAATTGTAAACTAACCCTTGATGCTAACAGTTGAACTAACGATAATAACGATAATCAAACGTTAGTTGATTTTTTGGGTAATAGGCGATTAAGTGAAGATTTAATCCTTACCTTTATCATTATATCCTTAGGCGATTAGCTGTAACTTTTCTTACGGACGATTTGTGATTTTACCCTTAACCTCGTAAACTATTTTCGACTTAAAAATAATAACTTTTTAGCCTTTAAATTGCGTTAACAGTATAAATTAGACAAACCCCCATAATAAAAGGTCGTTCATTTCCACTTAGGTACTTTTTTTTAAAAATGTTTACTCGGCGTATTAATCATACTTTTGGTACGTAGCTTAAGGGTAAGTTTTCCGTTTGACCTCTCTTTTCAAGATAATCACACTGTTATATATACCCTATAAAACCTGTATTTTCTATCTTTCTCCTCTTTAGTATGTATCCTTCTTTTAGGTGATATTTTACACCATCGAAGTTCCATTAGCTTATTAATAGTTGGCTTTAGAGGGTTGTATAAATTAATTCATTCGGCTTGAAGGTCATCGACGTTGGGATTTTTGTTAAACTTAAGGGGTCTTTTATACGGCTTAAATTATATAATTTGGAAAGTTACGAGACCGTTAGCAGTTTTAAGCACTACCTTTAAGTTGATAATACTTAAGATTTTATACGGCCTATTTTATTTGCCTGGCTCGAGTTATATAAGAACTTTACTTTAAAGAGGGAGTAAAAACACGTCTATTGTTAGGTCCGTTCCTTGTATTAAGGGTATTATTAACCTAGCGGCGTGCCGATTCCTTCCTTATTTCTTTTAACGCTTTACTATATATTATAACACGCTTTTGGGTACTAAATGAGGATGACGACTTAGCTATTATACGTGGGTAAGCTTTAAATATTAACAAAGTTAGTTTAAGTCCATTAAGGCTAATAATATTGTTAAAGCCTTTTACTGCTATCCAAAGCCGTTTCTTTTGGTTTGTAAAGCTTTCTATTTTCAGTATAAAGATATCGTAGGCTTTTCGTAAAAGGGCGTGTATCCTTTCAATCTTACTAATACCCTAATAAGCTTTTACAAGGACCTGTTTACACTAAATCCCTATTAACTTTATATTAGATTAAAACTCCATCATAGTTAAGTTAGTGCCGTTGTCGTGAATTAATACGTCCGGTGGGCTAAGGTATGTATCAATCCACAAAGTATGTAATACTTACTATTTTTCCTTTTCCGTAATGTTTTTTAAGAAATTTGGTGTCGTAAAAAGCCGTGACAGAGTTTATAACATATAGTACTAGCTTGCCGTCTAGATAAAACACGTTTACGAAAACTTTCGAGTTAAAATCATGATTTTTCTTTAGTGTAAATTTAAATCTTATAGGGGGTTTGAAGTGTGTTTAACAGTGGTAGCAAAGGTGTTTAACTGCCTCTAGTTCTGGCAAATCCACATCTTCGTAACCAATTGCCTTTAAAACCTTATAGAGCTTATCAGTTACCGGGTGATTAAACCTACAATATAATGAACGAAGTTCTGCCTCCGTTAATTTTAACACCATTGCCTTTAGTTTTTAAAGGTGAAACTAGAGATGTTTTTACTTAAAGCTAAGTGGAAACCTCTTACCGGCCTTAATATGTATCAGCTTATTATTTTAAATATTAACGTTAACGCCGAGGTTTTTCATATCTTTAAGGCAAAGAAAAAAGAGGGTAGAGGATTCCAAAATATGAAAAATAATAAGGCTAATAATAGTCTTTATTATCGTCGATCCTAATAAAGATATCTTTTTTGCAAGGCTAAAGCCAACTTTAGCTTTGTTAATATCCGCGTGGTCAAGTTCCGTAACAGTATTTGTATGCTTTCGTAACGCGATATATTACGAATAACCTCCTATTAAATACTGTGTTACCCTTATATCCGGTATAATCCCTTAAAAGAATTGCTCTGCATAGCGGTTTCAAATAGTAAAGAGGTATGTAAGGCTAGGGTTTTTATCGTTATGACGGCGGTAAGGGTATTTACCTATAAGGTGGTATAGGAATACATAGTCAGCTAGTTATTACGTAGCTTCCATGCTAATACCGGTGTTAATGTTAGTATCTTCGTGCTAGCCGATGGCCTTCAGCTTATTTTCCTCCTCTTTAATTTCGTTCCCCTTAAATTGTATAATACGCTTTATATAATCCCATTTAGAGGCAAATGTGTATTACGTATGGTATATTACCTGTTTTACGTCACGCTCGGCATCAGTATGGCATTTTAACCAGCAACCTTATTTGTCGTAAATCCAACATTTTATGGCGTTTAAGTTAAATTTGTTTGGCTGATTTGAAAACCTTATGGAGGGTTAATACCCTCCTCCGTAGGTAAAGGTCTGAGCCCTTTTTTTACCGTACTTATCGGGCCTTCCATACCGTCGATTAATTTAATACGAATTAAAAGGGTTTTTTTTCTCGTCATTGAATTCCGGAGCTTAAAAGTACATACCAGTCGAGCCGGAAATTCGAGCGGTTACGGTTGCTAACAACAAATAAAATTGGATAAAAAAACTCTTCGTAGGTGGAATCAGAGTATTATAAGGCGTATTTAAACTTTTTATAGCCTGTAACTACTTTCCGGACCTGATGGCACAAGGTGCCTTCGCCAATACTTACGTTTCTCATTATCTATTAGTAAAATATTAGCCTATTAAGTATTTGGTTTGAAAGGTCTCTCTTACTTTCCGACTTTTTTTATAATCGAATATATAAGACCACTTAATAATATTCCAATCCTTATAATATTTGGTAAGTTTAATATCGTATTCTAAATAGCCCTTTATATTATCTTCGATTTCATGGAAAGAGGTACAATTTGTTAGTTATCGTAGGTAGTAATCCTTAGCTTAGCCGGTGAGGATATTGGGAAATAACGAGTGAAAACCTGGTAGTTTAGCATTTATTTGGAAGAAGATGTTGAATAATAGGCGTAATTTGACATCAAAGAGATTGTACGGCTTATTGTTATACTTTTCTTTTCTTTTCCAAATTTTAACGAACGTTGTAATTGCCGTATAATCTGTATCCTCTATGGGGATACATCGGGGGGGAAAGGTGATATATTGGCCGTGAAGACCTTTTTTACTTAGTCTGGGAAATGATTAGAGTTGTTATTATTATTGATGGGAAGAATAGCTACCTTTAGCCGAGTTTAAAGGGAAAAAGCTAATAGTTGTGCCTACAATAGGCTCGCGTGTAAAGCCGATTTTTCCTTAATTTGGCTGCTGGAATTAAATGTGTTAAGGGACTTGGGGGAAGTGGGCTTGGGGGGTTTTTATCGCGGGAGACTTGGCGGTAATCCTCTTGGTGTTGAGGGGTTTGGCGATGTTCCTGCTTAATGGACTAGTAGATCTGAGGGCTTAAGGGATGTAAATCCATCGATTTCTCGCGTTTTTTTATTTGGGATTGAGCAGATCCTTACGAACGTGTGTATAGAAACTAAAGATTACTACTGCTAGTAATCACTTTTACCTTATATTTTTATGTCTATTGTGGGTTTTCATTCGTAGTGCACTCGTAAAGTATGTTAACGAGGTTGCCGTCTTTACTAACCTTTAAAGGTAGTAAAATCTCTCATTTATGTAAATTAACCTTTAACTTAATTTTAATCAACTTCTCTGTCATTTTCCACATGTCTAAGCTTCAATACCGAAGGAATTCGATATAGTAAAAAAAGGCTTGAACGTTTGTATATTAATTGTTGTAGGTAACGTCAAGGATAAAGTGGCCGACGTAATTGGTAAGGTGCTCGGGGGTAGAGTTTTTGTCCTCGTTCTTAATCTAAAGGTCTTTATTGTAGTTCTTCGCGAAGGTGATACCGAGATCCTTAATTGCCTTTTATAGTTCGAGGTTGGTGATGGCTTTAAAGTGAGTATTTTCGGTAAATATATTAGCGTTTCAGCTTTTGTAGGGCTTAGGGGTGGACTTGGTGATTCGTAGGCTTATAAACTTAGCGTTTTAACGTAAAGTCGCGCAACTTGGCTTTTTTGAAGCAACTTAGCGATTCTTTGTATTTTCGCCCCGAATAGTGAACTTTACAATTAACCTAACGTAGGGAGTGAAAAAGAGGAAAGTAGGGTAACGATTTAGTGTAGGAGATAAGGTCGGAGGTCGTTATTGGTGGTGGAGGTTGTTTGTGATTTGGCGTAGAGATTTAGTCGTTTTTCTGCAATAGTAATAGCCGTAGTATTACTAACTTAGCCGTTTGCCAACTTGCTGGCTTAGAGACTTTCAAGCGGTTAATCTCAACGATTTTTCTTTAAGACTGGTCTAGTAAAGGTTTCTTGGTGTTTTCGATAATGGCAATACTGTTGCCACTTTCAAATACCTGTAAATATCAGATTCACTTTTAAGTCTTCCTTTTGGATATCTGTAAATAGCAAACGTAACCTTAGGGCATTTCGTAAAAATCTTCCCTTTATCTTACGAAATTGCAAAGTATAACCGGAAAGTAGCTTTTTCTTCAACTTAGTCAATCTGTGCTTAACCTAATAAGTATTGATTAGTGTTGATAGGCCTTTATTGTTGAAACGTAGTTGATTCGAATCACTGTGGTCGAAGTAACTGGTGTTGCGCTGATATTGTTGGTTGATGTGTGTAAGTTCTAAGTTTGGCAGACCACTAGCCGGTTTGTACACTAATCTGTATGGTCAAACGCTTTGGCCTGTGCTCCACTTTCAAGTGGCTACCTACTGCACTGCACTTGCAGTAAAGTGTATTCAAATCCTACAAACTGAAGCCAATATTGCAGTCAGTACAATCAACTTTACTGTAAGTAAAGTTGACTTGACTGCACTGTATTTGACTGCTATTCCAACAATTTAATTCGTTGGAAAAATTGGGAGTAAAGGTAATTTAGTCTAAATATTATACTAATATACCACGGATGAGGATCTGCAATAGATACGTAAAAAGATATATAAAGGTATCACTAATAACAATTTCTTTTAACGCCTAAACACATGTTGGTAAGGTTACACCCAAGTCTAGATAAGTTCCTCAAACCTTTTTACTTAAGGACCTTAATGCGTTAATGTCATTAACAACGTCACTAGCAATGATAAAGAATCTATTGACTTAAGCATAACAACTCCTTAAGTTTACAGGCATTTTTAAATCTTTATAATCAATCAAATATGAATACCAAAAAGCCCTATACACTGATAGAACTATTACTAAATCCATAGTAATTCTTAAGGTTCCTAAGATATATAGTTTTAACAGGTTCAATAGTAATACTAATATGAAAGAAAAAGCGGTTCTTTATATAAATTTACTATAGATGAGACCACTGGTATTTCCTCCAAAAACTTCGCAAAAGGTAACTATCCTGCCTATCAACACTAATACCAACTCTAGTATCACTAGTCGAGATATTTAAAGGGTTTTTATAATGAATCAATCTATTATCTAATTCGAGACGTTTATATGGTGAACGTAAATTGTGCGGCGATTACGACTTTCGTTAATATTTGAGGAAAAAGTGAGAAATATAATAGTAAGCCATATAATCTCTTTGAATTTAAGTTCCAACCATTTTTACAATATCTGCTGTTAAATATAGATTAAGCTACCAGGTTTTTACTTTCTATTTTACGGTATCCTCTTCGGTCAAACCTATGATTAATAACTTTGGTATTTAACGAATTGTTTATTGTTTCGGAAGATTTACGATGGTTCTAAACGTCAATTTGAACACTATATTCACCATATCTTATATAATAGCAACTAAAATATTAATAAGTGATTATATATATTGAAATAAAAAAAAACCGGAAAATAAGACTAACCTTTTTCATTGGATAATTAAAAGCTGAATAGTTTAGGAATAAATAATAGTGACTGTAAAATCTGGTGAAAGTATATTATATCAGAAAGTTCATAAAGATATCACAGGTTATAGAGAGTTTCAATACGCTTTATAATATCTTAAAGCTTTTTATAAAGACTTTTTCAGCCAATTATCATCCTCGTTTATAACTGTGATAATACGAAGGCTATGTTTTACTGGTATATATACCCAAATTTACGATTTTAACAACGACAATAAAAACTATGCCCATACCTACTACATTGATTGCAAATACGGCAGGCCTAGGCAATACAATTATCAAAAAAATCTGACTTAAATGCCTAATGGCTGACGCGTACAAGAAATAATATATTCTCCTTCTTTAAGATCTTCCAGTCAATCACATATGGTTTCTAAAAACACCAAAAGATAGTAAATGTATAGCAAACAAGGTTATTATTTAACACACTATATTTTTGCCGAACGCGAATGAAAACACGTGAGGTATTACTCTCAATAACCCTCAACCTATCATTGGGAATAGATTAAACGCGTTAAAAGTTTTCAAGGTACGAAGGTATAAAATTAGAAAAACAAACATAAATCCATCAACTAGTATGAATATATTAGATTTAACCTAAAATAACGTAATAAATAGTCTATTATAACTTTTCATACCATTTATCAAGTTAAATCCCCTTTCATTATTACAATGATAGAGATCGTGAACCTAAATATTAATTTACCATTTGCTATTATTATAAGGTGTAAGTCTCATAAGATATTATGTTAAATACCAAGGCAACGAGATATTAAATTGGAGGCTATTAATCATACGTTGCACTGCGAAAGGATACTAATATTATTACGGAACTTAACCATACGGATACCAGTAGAGCTAAAGTTGAATTAGACCTAAGACAATGAATCTTTTCCCTAGTATCGACGATTATAACAATAGTCCTATAATCTTCCACATCATCAAATCTCTTAACCCCTTTCTTTTTTACCTTGAAAATATATAAAATATCAAAATTAATGTCGATATTTAAACCAATAAATTTATTAAAGATAACGGCCAAAAATTCACATTTAGTTTGAAATAGGGATATTTATAGTTTTACCTTTAAAGGACAGAGACAACGACTTTGAACCTAACGGAATAGAAACATCGTTAATTATATCGTTGGTTTAATCATCCAGAGACTACGGGATGTAAAAAATTCTCAAGACAAATAGCCATAAAATATGGATTTGTTACCGCTAAAGGTAATCAAACGACTTTGAAAATACTATAAAAAACACCTTTAACCCCCCCCCCCCCACCAAAGTTGAAGTTTACATTGAAAAAGGGTCAAAACTTTAACTTTCATGTTTTCGACGAAGTGTTTTACTTGGACAACAAACCTATGCTTCATGTTATTAACTCTGAAACAACATTATACGGCTCTAAATTACTCAAAACCATTACTGCAAAAACATGAAAAGCATGACATATATTATAGATTACTTCGTTGCAAGAGCCCCAGAATGTACTAGTATATAATACCGAGATTCATTATATTACGATGAAGTTTCAAATTAATACTTAGTCGATAGGAATTTAGTTTAAATAATTCTCTAATACAGCCTTTTGTAGTATTATTGAAGTTGAAAATATTTACGTATTATTAGAAAGGGTTTACGATATATTACCTTAATGATAGGAAGTTTCACAAGCTTAGAAGCAAGGTTGAAGATGGAAATTAAAGGCCCTAACAATATTATTTGTCCAACGGTCTTATACTGAATTTGTTAGTATTTAGAACATACTTACGTATAATTACTAAATTACTATTATTGTCAAATACTTAGAATTAGGCTATGATATATAGAAAAGCTTTAATATAATTAATAAAGGAATCAGTACTACGTTACATCAACGACGCTCTCAATACCAAAAACAGATCATCGATAACAAATGTATTATATTGATATTTTCAAAGTAAAGTATTCACGTAAAAAAAGCCAGGAAAATTAGAAAAACCTCACAAGATACTAAGTATTACAAATCTAAACGTAATGGTTAAAACCGTCAATAATCTCATAACTTTCGGTATTGTATAGTTTAAACCGTAAATAAAACCCTTTAAACCTAATAAAACTCCTTTAACAAAAACTACTTAAGCTAAGATAATCAGTTACTACAACATTCTCGAACTGATTATTATTGAGTTAATAAAACGTCGTTGATAACGCGAAAGACTATATGAAAAAATGATATTAATTGAATAAAAGGATAATGATAAGGATTAAAAACCTAGAAAGGTATACACAATAGTTAAAATGTTTTAAAACGAGAAGTGTAACAGATACATAACTTATTGAATCAAAAGTTAAAGATGTTATGAATATAATGGGGAAGTTATTGAAGGACAAAGATAGAGTATAAATCGATAGCTCTCTTATATACAGAGTTACTTAATTTATTTCATTAACTAAATTTGAAAATGAAATCGTAATGATCTTGAAATCCAAAGTAATTTCCTAAGTTAAGAGAAAAATAATGGACTTGCTGTATAAACAAACAAGGTAAATTGTTTAACCATATGATGATAAATGTTAAATCCAAATCCTAATATAATAGTCTATAATACAAATTATTGAATATTTTTAACCGTTTCAAATACTACGAATTTAACTACTAATATAAACGGTGAGTTTACTCTTTATAGTCGTAAAATTTAGTAAATGTATATGTAATCCGAAACGAATCTTCAACTTGATATACTGTGAGAACTGCCGAAAAAAGTAAAGGATAAGTTTCCTGTTACTATTATGATACGATAAGTTAAACTTTTTATGTATTGTCTTAAATAGATATCCATTCGTTTTTAATGTATCAAACAAACTGCAGAAATGGGTTAGGTATAGAAACGTTAACATTCAACCTATACATGTTAATTAAGTAAGGTAAAAACTTCAACATCATTAGTATATAAATTGAGGATACAATTTCATTGAAAAACGTTAAGTTAATAATGGTTAAATCACTCATTATTCAGCAATTCGTCTTTTGGAAGTACGAACCGCTTAACATATTAACAAAAGGTATATAACTGAATTTTAACGATTCGTGAATCCTTATTTATAAAATTAACGATACCAGTAAAATATGTTTCAGTTTGCGTTCAAAGAGGCAAGTTAAGAGCTTAACGAAAATTGACAAAACTGACGAGGTAGAACTATAACGGTAACTTGAATAAAAGGTTTAAACAGCTAACATCGCAACGTTATATCAACCGAAGGCGTCTTACAACTTATCAATTACGACAAAGGGTTAAAATCCACAAGATAGGGACTTTGACAGATTAAATAAACGTATTTCATAACAAATAGATAATTCAGATAAAGGTATTAACATAGTATCAGTGTTAGAACAGTAGTAATTACAGTGTTATAAGTCAGCTTTACTTATAGTAAAGTTGACTATATTGAATTCAAGTTGAATGTATTATTTTGTGAGTCTATTGTATTGACTACTAGTCAATTATAGTATGCGTCCACTTCGCACTAGGGCACGCGCCAAGCGATTGGCTATACAAATTAGTGTGTAGATCGGCTACTGGACTGTCAAACCGAGAACAATAAATCCTACACTTTATTATTGTAATATTACTATTATTTCGACTCATTTAATCGACAATGATGCAACGTTTAAATCCCTACCAACACAGATTAGTATCTATTAGGCTAAACACAAATTAATCAAGTAAAAGAAGAAGTTACTTTCCGTTTAATTTTCATGAAAGACTAAGGTAGAGGAAATATTTTTGCGGAAAGCCTTTATGAGCTGCGTCAGTTTTCACGGTAGTAAGTAGAGAAGACTTTTAGGTTGCGTCTGTTTTTACAGCAGTTTGGAGGTAACGACGGTATCGTTATCAAAAATACTAAGAAATCTTCACGGATATTTTTTGATATAGAAACGTTGAAATTGAACGTTAAAAGTTTCAAAAATAGTTAAGTTAGAAACCGATTTAGTCAGTATTATTACGGGTACTACTAATGTAAAAACGACTAAATCCCACGCCCTATAACTTTTAACTATAACCACTATCAAACAATCTTTGACCCTACCATTTATATCAAACATTTGACTTCAACACTAAGTTTCCCCATTACAACACTCTTTCCCCCTCCCCATACATCATAATATTCAATTAAATTGTCAAGATTGTTATACCAAGCGAAAATATGAAGAATCGCTAAGTCACGCCAAAAAAGTTACGTTGTGCAACTTAACATTAAGTCGTCAAGTCCCCACGCGACTTTATGCCAAAATACTAAGCCACACGCTCTCAAATAGTTAAATCCATCGCTACCAAATCCTACACAAGTTCAAACATTAAAAAAGCACCGAATTAAGAATTTATGAAGGAAGTTAAAGCCCTCGAATTTGTTTTCGCCAACTACTATAAAAAACAACTCTTAATCAAGGATATTAACAAATTTTTAACTACAAACTGTTATAGGCTAGTACCTGGCTAGTATTACCAGGGATCCAACCCTGGTAGTTTTACACGCTCCTGCTATGCTCTAGTGCAGGGAGGAAGCTGCTTGGGGACACGCTACCCCACGTCAAATGACTTGGGAGAGGGTTGCACCATCTAAGCTCCATAGTCGCTCCCTAGCAGGGATTTCTCTCTTCTTCTTCTTCTCCTTCATCGAGGTTTATAGACAGAATCCCACCACCTTAAGCGACAGCTCCGGCCTTAGTCCCTTTATACAAACCACATGAATAATTACGTTAATTAATATATATTCAACACAAATATCGGTGAAGACTTTGGCTGTAGTGCCCGCGCCTTTCAATACTTTCGTAAAATTTCCAATCATTAAACAATTGATATAGAAAAGATGAACCAGTATATAGTAAGGATGAAATTAAAGAAAATATATCGTTTGACGAAGGATTTACATACCAAAAAAGACCATATTAGAATTAGTAAAAACCTTTTTTGTACTGGCTTAACGTGAGAACTCGTTTCAAGATCCCAATCTTTAAAACCCTTGAGGAAAATGAAAAGGTCGTTAAAGATCCTTAACGCCTTTACACACGTTTTAAGGGACCACCCCTCAATCCATAATTAAGTTGAACCTTTAACCTTCTCGTTGGTACCATTCTTTTACACGCCGATAATAAGGAACCTATTGATTTATTCGGAAGCCCAGAACCTTTACGTGGTAGTATAGAGTACGTTTTTATCTTCGGTAGCGGGTGTAAAGTAGTAACCGCCAATACCTCAAAAGAAATTAACTTTAGCGTTATACGGCTAATCAATCAAAACCGTTAAATTACCCAAAGAAATCCTTACAGTGAAGTCGCCTTTACCCTTTAATCTTTACCTTGAAATTGTCAAGTTTCTTCAAGCGAAGCTTTCCACTGCAGATACTCCTATACATATAAACCCACTATAGGTTTTATTATAAAGCTGTACCCCCTATGTTAAACGACAAGTCGTTACATTTAACATCCGACTCTAAAGACCAAAAACCTGAATTAATCGGAAATACCATCGACAACTAGAATGATTAGCGTAACTTCCTCTTCAAACTTGTTCAAATAATGAATATTAATTATAAACTCCTTAAAGACTTCGCGAAAATTTGGAATAACGTAAAGAAACATAACTGGAAGCTCTATAATCTTTTCAATGCGAAAATAATACCCTTTTTAAATATTTATAAGTAGATGTTAATCTTATCTTCCGATTTTCACTCATTGTTTCCACAAGTCTTTCCAAGTTATGCTAGGAATTATTCCCTAATTTTCCTAACAAAATTAAAAAGCTTTCATAAAATTTATAACATCATGAAGAGTTATTTTGAATACGACGTCTACCTCACGTAATATTATATGGATTGAGCTAAAACTAGATAAAAGATAATGCAAGTTTGGAAGAAAAATGAGGACATTTTGATAAATGTTTTTGATTAAATATTTCAAAAGTTGGTGCTATGCTACAAAGTAATGAGAAAAATATATATTGGAAAAACTATGTTTCGCGAGTGAGTAAAAGCAGTAACTATAAACGTAAACAATTTGAATATGTTTTACAACGCCTAAATGCTACATATAATCGTTTTTTTCATTAGGTATAGTTTTTATTTACAACTGTTATATAATGTTAGACAAATTCGTCTAATATACATTCCTAAGTTAATAACTTTCGTGATGTAGATGAAGATAATCTGGTGATAATGTATAATATTGATTGTAAGTACGAACGGCTTTAACGTTGAAAATTTGATTCAAGATCTTTAGATTGAAATTTATGGTTCTATTAGCGGCAGAAACGAAAAAAGACTTAAGCCTACCCATTAATCGTAAAAACGATCGACGTAATAGTAATAAGAGGTGTTGTTGGTAGGCCTTAGATGTTGCAATGTTATCGATTCGATTGGTCTTCGAAGTAACAGTAGTATTGCATGGTTAGATAGTGGATATATTGTTCTAGGTTTGGCAGACCGCTAGCCGGTCTGCATTGTAATTTTTATGTCCAATTGCTTGGCCCGTGCTCTAGACCGAAGTGTAGCGTACTGTACTCGACTTACACTCAATGTGGTAAGTCCGCACAAAGCAATACACTTGCAGTACGATCAACTTTACTGTAAGTAAAGTCGATCTACTACACTGCATGAAATACTATTCCAACAGGTGTTAAATTTATGGCAAATCCGGTTATCATTTAATCCTTCATTCTCCGATCAAATGTTATAAATAACAGGTGATATATTACAACTAGTACCCTTTTACTTTTAAGCATGATTACTTATATCATATTGTTGATTGCGAGGGTGAAAAGGGTACGAACGAGAACGATATGCCTAAAAATGTTATATGGTATAAAAATGATATTCCTAACGCAGTCTAATAATTAGCCGATGTTATGGACTCAGGTCATTAGCTATTGAGTCTATAGATTACGTCAATGTGCACGTAACGGGATGAGCAGTACCCAGCCCAGACGTGGCTCAGGAACAGTCCTCAGTCGTTACGTATGAGGGCTTATGACGGACCGTGTACGGACTGTTTATATAAGTCTTATATAAAGGACCTTTGTAGTCTTTTCTAGTCTTTTTTAATACCTTAAATATTAATTTCATTGGGTATCTACTTGGTATACTTTCTTAAGTCGGATTATAATATTCAATTAAGGTTTTTTGTTATCTCTTTGAAGGAATATTACTTATAATATACGAATGGATGGTAAATATTCATAATCTTACGTTATAATTTAGCTTTATTGGGGAGGATAGACCGTCGGCGAATACCCAATCTTTTACCTTCATAAATATACCTTACACTTATTTCAAGTCCATTTAAGCTGATATACTTTATTAACAAGATATTATAAGCGTTTAAAAGTGATTGGAAACGATACGATTGACCGTAATTAGATAGAACTGTTTCATGTACGCTTCGACGCATTAAAAGATTGAATTTATACTAAAGGAGAATAAGATATGTATTAGAGAAAGTCGGTATATGTTTCTTTACGTGTAGGGTTATCATACGTCGATTTTGAAGTAAGTTATTATAATATATGATGAAGCCTCCGGATATAAGGGAATTTACGATAAGGGTAAATTTTTCGACTATATTAAGGTTGTTTTGAACGAACCTTACTACGCGGATAAGGTTTCAATCGATTGGTAAAATTTATTTATAAGCGATAGAAACTAGTAGATACTCTTCGTCATTAAATTCGAAATATTGCTTACCTAGGCTATCGGTTTAAATTGGCTCTTGGCTATGAAATAAAATTACCTTTACCACCGTATTTATTTACGTCTTCGAAATAATTTATCACGGTAAGCGTTACTTGTATTAATTATATCGCTGCTTTAGCGAAATACCTTGAGTCTGCAGATGAATTTAAAAACATTTAAACTTAAAGCGACATTTTGATCGATAATTATCGGGCCCCGTATAAATATTGCGACAGGATAAAGATATAGTTATAACGGGAGTTTACACCGCTTCAATATCTTTGGTACAGGGCCGAGGAAATCGTGGTCGGTTATTTGATAAATCTCATCGGGATAAGTTTAATATTGAAATTATCGGGTGACCTAAATAACGGTGGAGAACATCGCGTTAGGCAGGTTATTAGGTGTTATCTACGCTGTAGATGCTCGAATTATTACTAAAGGGGTTACGAATTTAGCCAGAATTTCCTTTTCATATACGTATATATGATTCAAGACGAAAAGATGAGTATAGATTTTTTATTATCGTCAATGAAAGAAGCCTTAATTTCAAATATAATTTTTTGAAAATTTATATAGAGTTAACGAAGCAATTGTAAATTCACTAAAAAGAAGTTGAATTTAATTAAAATACGTATAAATAAGAATTCATGCCTAATTTCTACATTTTAAATAATATTTACTTTTTGGGTATCCAGGTCGATTTTAGTTATAATTATCATTATGTTATAAGCGAGACTTTAGTATAAAGGTTAAAAATAGTGTAAGTTTAGTTATTATATCGTCGAAATGAAGGTATAGTATTAGAGTTAAGGCGGAATATATATGAATTACTTATGAAGCTATGTTTCGCGTGAATATCAAAAAATGATAAAGCCTAATATTAATATATATTATTCCCGGAATAACGCGGGATATGATTTTTGATGTTTTATAAAGACGATATTAACAATTCAATTTTAATGTTATAAGAAATAATTTGGTAGTTAATAGATAAGGAAGATTATCAATTTATAGGATAATATTATACTTTAGGTTAAGGAATATTCGAAGTATCATAAGATCTGTTTTCAATCGTTGAGTAACCCGGTTTCAAGGGGCGATATAATACATAGGAAATTAATCGTAGTAAACTTTTGTTACAAGTTTTTACAAAATAACGCAAATTCTGTAAACAACGGCGTTAAAGGTTATAAAGGAGGAAGAAAATTAGTTTTGTTTCCTATTGAAATTGACGGAGTTTCGCGGTTCGTTGAATAAGGAAAAAGTAATGGTTTTAATCCCGTATATGGGGAAGTTCGACTATAATATTTATATTAAACTAAGGGAGAACGGATCTTTATTAGATAAACTATAAATTCCTTTTTATTCAATGTTACGAAATCAATTCCTCCAGTTCCGGCATTAAGTTACCGAGTTAATAAATAAAGTTTAAATTCGAATGAACTTTTTATCGGTTTAAACGTTGGTATTATTCATTTATAAATTGTGGGGGGAGGGGGGGCGGTTTTACATGTATTACCAAGCTTCATATATAATTATCGAACAGAATTGTTTTCCTCCACGTGTTATTAAGCAAACCATATGTGTATGATTTAAGTCGACGTAGTTTACGAAGTTTGATATTCGAACAGCTTTTTCCCGTATTCGGGTAATATTTAAATGGGAGAAATTAACGGCGTTTTATACTCGTTTCGGCTTATTGGCATAGTTGGTTAACCATTTTAAATTAGAGAAAATTTTAACGATATTTTAACGTCACATTCATTAAATAATAGCAGATATTTTAGATAATTTTGGTATGGTTTACCTAAACGCCCTTCTAGTCTTTTTTCCTGGTATCGAATAGAATTATATGGAGAAAATTCACGTAATTTCAGGACGCTTCCGCGAAATTAAATTAGAACTGGACCTCAAAAAATTTAATTTCGTAGTAAAGGAAGTAAAATATCTTAGGTTTATCGTAACGGTCAGCGTAGGTTTTCGAGCCTATCTCGAAAAATTTCGGGTTGTTAGTTAATAGGAATTTTTATGTATTATTCGGAAGGTTCGAATTTTTGGGGGTTTATCAACTGTTATCGAAACTTCATCAATATTTTTTCCGAATTGTTTAATTACCTTATGAAATTACGAAAAAAAAAACCGAGTAAATTGGATTGAATCATGAAAAATATACGTTTTGAAAAGTATATAATATATTAGTCATGCCTTCCATTTTGTTATGTCAAAATTTCAACCAGTTAATGATAAGAAGGACGGATTATTTGGGGATGAATTTTAAAATGAATCTTTTATGAAGGGGTAACAACTGTATTCTATAACCGGTAGCATATTATTTCGTACGATTGTTGAATACGAAAAGTAATTATACTATTTACGATAAGGAATTTTTCGTAGTGATATTTTATTTAAAAACGTGGTTATTGGAACTTCGTAGTATTCGTACGCCGTTTACTGATTTATCGAATTATAAGGAACTAAATTATGTTTTTACCACATTTAATCTCGAAACATTAGTTTTCATAAACCAATTTTGTTTTTGTTTAAATAATACTGACGTCATGGGCACGTTGCCACAATCGTTCCTCCAGATATATTAACCTGTAAATTATAAAATGAATCCGAGGTTAAATAGCGTTACGCTCAGGTTTTCCCACGTATTTCCGTGGCTATACAAATATATTAACAATAAATTCATATATAGTGAAAACTCATATTTCGGCGGAGTATACAGATAAATTTCAGAATACAGATGCCTGGTCATGAAATCGCGATAATATAAGTTTAATGGGGGACTCAGAGCATATCGAAGCGTCGATGGTTACGGTATTATTTAGAGCCCAGCCCGCGTTCATATTGCTGACTTTAGTAACGCCGCAAAATACCGAAACGTCTACGTTTACAATATCGCTTCTGGTTCGGTTGAAGTTAATACCGCCAACTTCGTTAACACCGAACGGTAATTTAATTTTCGGGCCGAGTGCTTTAATGGAGTTGTAGGATTAAGGTATAAAAAATGACCCGTTATACACGGTTCGATTATTAATAATTACTGAGGATATTAAACGTTTTCTGGTTAAAATTGAATATTCGAAATAAATTACGGATTGTTATAGTAACACGAGTGGTACGTTATTTTACTGTAGTTGTTTATAATTATCGAATCAAAACCCATTCTTAATAAAAATTATATAGTAAATTTAGGATATGTTTATTATAGGTTATTAGGGTAGGAATATCTTCTTTTAGATTTTCTAACGAGATTACTATTGAAAAGAGATGGTAACAAATATTCGGTATTTGTATTAAACATATACGTAGTATAACAGTACGAAACCACATCGTACCTTACGATAAGGCTTCTTTTAATCATTTTATATTTTAAGCCGTTATTGATCCTATAATTTCATTAACTTCATATCTAATTTACGGATTATCAGTATATATTTACGATATTTGTTAATTTTAGTAGTTAAATTTCCAAGTTTATCTAGTTCAAGGTAATATAGTTTATAAATGTTAGGCGTATACGAAGCTTTTTATAGATATATAGTAGTAATGTTTTATATTTTTATATTTATTATCAACTATAGAGGATCGAATTAGGTAAATGCCTCTTTAGCGACCCTATATCAGTTTAATTTATTTTTTAAAAAAAATTGACGACGGTATATTATCTTTAAACGGATGAAGGTATTGAATAGGTAAATTTTGAGGTTTAAAATCATTTACGGATTATCGTTACCTTCTTATAGTTTAAGTAGGCGTTATATTTTTCAATCTGTCAATTCGTATTCAATAACTTGATATCGATGGTTATCGGGTTCAACATGAATTCATGAGTTAATAGGCATGAAATTTCCCTTATTTTCATAATAGACGAGGATATAAATTCAATAATTCATCCGGTGGTACTAGCCTTAACGTTTTTAATATATTGACGTAAGGGTAAAGAATTGATTTAGGCAGTTATGATATATATTTCATAATAAATGGAAAAAGCGCTAAATAGTCGGCGATACCTGGAAAAACAAAATGAAGTAGGTGATTAGGTTTCGTTTAACTTACGTAACATCAAAACCAACCGCTTGAATAAAAATCTCGACTAGTTATATAATGAATACTGCATTATTGACATTCCGAATTAGTCGAATGTTATTTTCAATATATCTAATAAATACTTTATATTATACGTAGATTTGGTTAAACGCGCGACTACAATCACTTTTACTTTAAAAAATTCATTCGATATACCCCCGAGACCAGTCCTTGTCGCAGACAATACAGTGTAAGGTATACATAAAGAGTTTCAAGTTTATGATAATTTAGCTACGAAAACAGGCCGAGGTTATAATCGTTATATATTGATCAAGTAAACTGGTTATAATAAGTCGAAGTAGGGATTATTTGAAAATTGTTATTTGATTATATTTTCAAATAAATTCCATACGGAAAGGAAGAACATACAGTTTCATAACGGTTCGGATTTTCGACTTCAGTGCTGGATACACCTTAAATTTTTATATCAAACAAATCGTTTTCACCTCAAAAATAGTTTCATATTAATAAAGAAGGGTAAAAATCTATGATCATTATATTACGATACGATATATAAGGCCGGGTATACTTTACCCGGGTTTTTCGGATAAATATTTACTGCGAAGTGGTTTTCATTGAAAAATTATTAAATTTTACCTATAAAATATTGTTCAAGTTGTTTCAAATTTTCAAACGGTAGTGTTAAAAACGTCAAAACCCTTCTTCCGATTGGCTTCGGAAGATAAAGGAAGTCGGCGTAGGCGAGCAACGCGAAACGTGGCGGGTATTAGGCAACGTCAATAAAAGCGATTATTATAAGCTAGGGCGGGCACTAAGTGAAACTGATAAGGTCGAATAGAATTAAATGGAGTTGATATTAGAAAGAGCCAACGAAAGCAGATAAGACGAGGCGGGGTAGTGAAAACGGTCTTTTAAGCGGGGTATAAAAAACTATAGTACATTAGTTTATACTTAGGTAATACGATTGGTATAGGTACAATCGTTAGCCTGCTTTTGTTCAATTCGATTAATTTTCTATTATATAAAGTTTATTAATAAAACGCGCGCGAATGAAAAGCCTTCAAGATTAAGCTTCAAATATCATTTGTTACATTTAAGAAGCCGTAATCGGTATGAGGCACTAAAAATATAATTTGAGTATTATATTATCTTAACCACCCGAAGTATAATTATAAAATGATTTACGACGGGTACTAGTGGAGATCTGGGCAAAGATATTTCGAGTTAAAACAAGATTAGCGAACGGCGTACGGTCGCGGTAAACGGGAAAAACGATAAAGGGGAATGAATCGAAGATTTTTTTGAGAAGACGAAGTCGAAAGAAGGGTAGGGCGGGGGCGTATAATCAAGGGCGTAATAACCTATATATCCGGATTGTTTTGAATATTTACTCGTAAGCAATATTATGAAAACAAGTAAACTAATTAATTAATATGGAAAAATAAGGAACGAAAACGGGTTTATAATCCGAAAAGTTACCTCATCGTTTACGGGCAGATAATAGGACATAAACGCCGTTTTAAAAGGCTACAATAAACTTCACCAATAACTTACATGGGCTAAACGAAATTATAAAAGAATTTGTTATTAAAATATATTATAAAAGGAGTTAATATACTATTAGGTGTATTCAAAAATTCATTCTCAAACTAATTTTCTAATGTACCTTACAGTCAATACAACATTTTTAAACGTGGTAAATACAAATAGAAACAAAAGGTTTTTCAGAATTTAGTACATTATAGATATAAAATATATGAATATTCTTAGCTTGAAAAGGGAGGGGTTTAACTTCATTTTTACTATCGTCGAATATAAAAAAAATACCTATAATGTAAGGGGAGGGGGGGTTATATAATACAATCAGCTATAAAGGTATTAATGTATGAAAAGATGGAAACCTTTACGGGAAAGTAGTCGTCACTATCAGGTATACCGATAACTGTATAATTTATACTCTGATCGTTGAATACGTTCATTATTATAACGAAAGAAAATCATTAGTTAAAAAACAGTGACGAGAAAATGAAGGTTATAATAAAAATAAAAATAAAATGAATTCAACTAGATTGATATAAAATATTTTAATAAATATAGGTGGAAAAGAACGAATTGAACAAAGAAAAAAAAGCAAAGAGGTTTTGCGAGTTACGGTGAAGGTCGTTTTTATATGCGTAGGTGACCCGGGATCAGCACATTCTATATCTTATAAGGTGCGTTAAAATGCGCGTTATAGAGTATAGGAGGCCCAGGATTAGTGAACTTATACGTTGAACGGAACGTTAGGATACGCGTTATACAGCTCTCGCTCAATTTGCATCCGGCCCGCGCCTTATACGAATACGGACCGTATTTATCATTTGGCCCGCGGGATGTCGTAGTTTTAGCGGGGTTTTAATAAAAGAGGATGGAGGGAAGGAATATTATGGATTTAGGCTATTAGCTATTGAATTCATAGGTTATGTAAATATATATATAATGAAATGAGTAGTACCCGTCCTGGACGCGGCTCGGACGCGGTTCGCAAAGCCTACATGCAAAGGAACATGATGGACCATATACGGACCGTGCACATAAGTCCTATACAAAGGATCTCTTTATCCATTTCTAGTCTTTCTTAGTACCTTAATTGTGAACTCTATTTTGCCCCTACTTAATATACCTTCGTAAGTCGGAATATAACAGCCGACTACACCTTTTTATACCGTTTGGATAATGAAAACCATTACCTTTATTTTAACTAAGCTTCTAACCTATTATATACCTTAAACCTCCACTATTATTACGTAAACCATATGTTTTAAGGTATTATGTTAGACATAAGGATAGTAAAATACTTAATGGGAAGTTATTCGTAATACATGATATTGTGAAGGGAAAGTATTATTATTACGAAGATTAGTTCTTAAAATATTATTAGGGTTAAAGTAGGTCTAGACACGGGAGAATAATTATCGTTACTCAATCGACTATTATTTAAATTATTTTTAAATCAATCACGTTCTATATTCTTACGACACTTACCCAATTTATTCCATATTTAAAAAAACATACAAATCCTCGGTATTAACGTTGACGTTAACGCTGAAAAACTGGTTAAGAACGGCTAGAGGTTCCCTTTTGTCTCCAAATAGTAATATCTATGGTTTTATCTTGAAGGTCTAAAGGTAACGTTGTTAAACTTGACGAAGTTATAAATACGTTGTTTACATTGGCGTTTCAATTACACAACTGTCGACAAGCTATAAAATATCTTCAAATCCGCAAGGTTTCAAAATATTGAATACTTTACCATGAATGTTATTAAACAGCTGGGCGACTTTTACCAAACGTATACCCAAATCCCAGCAAAATTTAAATTTATATTTAAAAACAAAAAGAATTTGAATCACGAAATCTTTATTGGAATGTTTTACTTGGATAACAAACCTATCTTTTACTGTTAGAATAGCAGTTAAATGAATTACATTCAAGTTAAATAAACTGTTAGTTTAGTTTATTGTACTAACTGCAAATTGGTTACAGTTTATAGGATTTGACTGGACTGACTGAAAGTGCAGCGCAGTAGGTGCCCACTTCAAAGTCAGGCATGATTCAAAGCATTTGACCATACAAATTAGTCTGCAGACCGGCTAGCGGTCAGCGAAACTTGGAACTTACAACTCAACCAGAACCAATTTTAATGCAGTACTAGTTACTTCGACCACAATGATTCGAATCGACTACATTGCAATAATAAAAGCCTACCAACATTTACGTTATTGAATTCGCAACCTATTTTTCTGAATCAAATTCCTTAAGTTCTTATCGATAAAAGATACGTGAAAAACTTTAAAAATACTGTAAATTAATATATACTTAAGCCTACCAGATGTCATATTTTACAATACCGGTATCAACTTAATGGCGACGTAGTTTCAGGAAAACGCTGAAATAATGGGGATTCAGTGTAAATAAGTACCTATTAAGGCCTATTAAATTATTGAAAAAAATAGAAAAGATACACGCATTACTACGAAAAACGTATAATATCCACACGTTAAAGATTAGAAGCATTACAGACTAGGAGAAACGTCTCAGACAGCGGTGGAAAGCCTGAGTAATACCATGAGCCCTAACAGTCTAATACTAACGTAAATGGTATTTCAAACATATCCTAATTTAGAGAATAAAAGTAAACTATTAAAAAATACCTAAAAGAAAGCTATAGTATACTGCAAAGCACTAAAGGAACTATGGACGGAACCAGCACAACGTTAAGTCAATAATACCCTTCATACCAGAAACGGCTCTATGACGACCGATATTCTTGATTTGCTGTTACAAAGTGAAGTTTTTATGCAGCGGAAACCAAATAGATGGGATAGCCTATGTAAGATCTTGAGTATAACTAACTCTAAAGTAATGGTTAAAATTTCTAACGGTTTTATAACGTTTCCCACAACTTAGGTTAAACACTATATCAAGGCGAATAATGATAACGATGAAAATCCTCAAATTAAGCGAATGAACTAATACAACCCTCCTCCTTATTATAACCCAAGAACCAACTGCAGGTCATGAAATAGGCCAGCGGTCGGCTACGCCATTAAGAGCCCGATATCCAACACATCAAATGGGGAACATCTCTTATGTAAGCAACCCAGGGTTAGGGTTAGCCGATGGATCGCTAGAATAGCAAGGCGATCTAAACGATCCAGTATTGAAGATGGTATGAAGGCCATAAGATAAAAAGACACGGTCATCACCACATAGATAGCATTTCCTTTATAGCTCTTCAGTTATCAATCTAAGTATTTAGTCTTCATATCTGAATAGCCTCACAGCTTTTGATTATTACTTGCACGGTTACGATATTATTCACTTAGCACTTCTGCTACCTTCTTAATAACATAAACCCTCTGACACCTTCTATATACTCACAGGTATTTAGTGTGATCATTACACTCCTCTTATAATCCATAAGCTGATGAAACGCCGCCGATACGGCAAACTACTGACAACGAAAAACTTTGAAAATAAGAAATATATACCGAATTGAATCTACAATAATAGTTAGGTTAACAGAGATGAAAAGAACGATTCAAACTTAGCTGTCAAGCTCCGAATATAAGGCATTGTAAAAAAATCCGGTAAACCTGTTGAGGAAAATAATAACGTCGAAATTAATCGACTCTTTGTACGAAAAGTTGTACTATTCTTACCTAAACGCAACTTCGACTTTGAAAGCCCAAATATCACGATTTTTAACTCGAAAATTATCTACGAAGTCAAAGGAAAAGCCATGGGGAGGCCGTACTAAAAGTCATACCCAATATTTTAAGGGTATAATAATAAAGGCAAAACCAGGATCCTTATATAGTTACTAACAATTTAAAAGGTTATCTAACGTTTGGTAATTGCTTTAGAAGCAAATTAACTAACCAGGACTAATTAATATTTACCTATTATAACCGTAATATAACGCAAGTACACACGTATTGAATAACTAATTTACAACGGATCTTTTCATTGAATATATTATAAAAACTTCAAAGAAAAAACCCTTTGCAGATACTTATACCCCATATTAAGCTACTTCACGACTTAACTAAAGCAAACGTCCATTAGTTCTTAACATATTAATTACAATTTGAAACAAAGATATGTATAAAGTCTTTGACCTACGACCAGTATTGACTAATTCTTCAAAATAATAGTTTCGGATTAATATGTACACAAACTAACGATACTTTTTTCATTGGAATTGTTAGATTTATGGCATCAGAAAAATAAGTTATTAAAGACGCAAAGATTTGAAATTGCAAACCGGTCACAACTTTGGCAGAAGATAACCAACTCAACTTTAACGAATCATCAATTCGCATACGTAATATTAACCATAACTATCTCATGTTCCGTGAAAAGAGCTAGTGCGCTAATTTCGCTACAATGAATAAAACCAACGTAGTTGAGACATAACATTGTTTGAAATAATGCGCTAGTGGAAATTATATCGTTACCTTATGTTAACAGAAAAAAAATTATGATTCATCGATTATAATACAAATAAAGAAACCCGGTCAGTATAGATTTGAATAGATTAAATAAAAAGTGAAAATGGTAGAAAGAGAATTTAGATTGGAGAATTAATATAATTCTAATTAACCTATCAAAGGCCAAGTTAATGATTTTACCGACAGCTTTTTTACGAATGACACCAACCTGTTATCGTAAATCGGGTTTTTTATAACCCTTGTAAATAAACATTATCAAAAAGACCAGTTTAACATTATCAAAAACCTAATTCATTAGACCTACATTAAGTGTAAAAGAATCACATAAAATGTATTAGCTTTAAAGGTTTAAAGAATAATAGCCGGCTTCGATGTAGGCATAACAATGTGTGAAACTCTTAATATCGTCACCGAATAGTTGAATATTCCTCCTATCCAGGTATTAGTTTGTACCGACTCGAAAGGCCTATTCGGATACCTTTCGAAACTCTGAACTACCAGTTAAAAACGCCTCATAATCGATATAATAGTAATAAGTAAAGCTCACGAAGGTAGGAAGATTAAAGAATTCCGATAAATGAATAACAAAGACAATACCACCGACTCCACGACCAAATCGTCACCAAATAAGGCTTTGAAGAAGTTTGTGGATAGTAATAGGCTAACCATACAAATTAAAGACTACATTAACACACCACTTGAAAATATCAGATAACGTGCTAGCAAACAAATATGCCCTGTCAAAATGAAAAACTGTGAGGTAATGAAAGCTAGAAACTTATTTGATTGTTACGGTAAAGTTGAGGGTTTGAATAAATCTGTGGCGAAAAACTTGTTCATAGGAATTAATGAAGTCAGAAATCGAAACCGGGGGACAAATAGAGGTAATTAAGGTTAATCTGGCTGCAAAATTGATAGGGGTCTGGCCAGTGAACGAGGAGGTAAGTCGATGATAACAGGAAACGATTAGTTGATTACATTAACGTACGTGTACAAAACAAAAAGCCGCCAATATTGAAATAGTAGTGATTATAGTATCCTAAATCAATTTTACTTACAGTAAAGTTGACTATAATAAATTCCAGTTGAATATATTGTTTTATTAGTTTACTATATTAACCATAAGTCAAGTATAGTATACGCCTACTTTATACTAGGGTATGAGCTTAGGAATTGGCCATACAAATTAGTATGCAGACCGGCAAGCGGTGTGTCAAACCTAGAATAATAAATTCACCACTTGACCATTGCAATAATACTGTTACTTCAAACAATCGAATCGATAACGTTGCAACCTCTAAATACCTACCAACAATCGATAAAATTAATGACAGCGAAATCAACAAGTTTTGTAATTGTTTTTTTTTTTCGAAGAATATTAACCTCATATCGAAAATCGAATTCCTTATAATCCTCGTCAACGAGAATAAGTTAAACAGGCAACTTAAAATTACCGGAAACCTTGTATACTGAATATTTGATAAATGTAATCGTGTAATACGAAATATATTGATATTGGAAGTTTACAGCATGATAATAGGTTTCAATATCGATATGTTACCTAATAGTACGTTAACGATTATTATTAAATGACTGAAACTACCTTAGGTACATATAAATTAGTATGTTGACTCCAGAGGCCTTTATAAGTGTCTTTTAAAGCTAGGTACAACCAATCAAAACGTTTAATAATCGATGTAATGGCTTGTGAAGAGGCACAGAAAACCCCAAAAATTAATGAATCCAAGTAAATCAATGAAAATAACAACTCTGCCAATTCTTTGATCAAGTCCACATCTAATAACGCCCTAACAAGGTTCGTAAACAACAATATATTAAACTTACGAATTGAAGGATATGTGGACCGTCCGGAACATAACAAAAAGAAAGAGGGATACCCTAGCAAACTAGAAGACTGCTAAGGTAGTTGTAACAATAGTAATATGAAAGAAAAGCATACTAGAACCTATTGAAAAAAGGCACGCAATTGGTAGCATACAAGTTTATGATATTTGTAGGTCTGGCGAAAAAAAAGTGAATAATAATTAAAAGAAATCTAAACTTGAAACTAAAAGATAAAAATCAGTAATTGGGGTCTATTTATATGCCAAACAGATTGTAATTGATAGGATTCTGGCCTAAGAAGCAAGGAGATACTACAGCAATTAACAAAAATTAGTAGTTAATCACACTAGCATACATTCACAAAATAAAAAGTTGCCAGTATTGAAACAACAGTCAATTTCAATACAATCAAGTTAACTATACTAACAATAAGTTGATTATACCGACTGAAAGTTTACTCTATTATTTGTAGGTTGATTAAAAGTCAACCACAATAGGTGTATACTTCAAACTAAGATACAAACTAAGTAATTTATCATACAAATTAATATACAAACCGGCTAGCGGTCTGCTAAACTTAGAAGTAACGGATCAATAATTTCAATTCAATACGCCAGTTACTTGGACCAGAGATTCGAATTGAACTAAATTGAAACAATAAAAGCTTAGCAACAAGGTTCATTATTGTCGGAATGTGAAAGGTTATCGTTATAGGGTTAAAAGATTTAATTTATTCAGGGATTAGGAGGTAATCCCCTGGAATATATGTAACGTCATTAGTATTTATTAGTAATGCCCTTTCATTTTCTTCGTAAGGTTTTAAGTTAGAGGGTTTAAAGTTCAGGATATTGAGTATAATCATTCAATCATGAAAACTCGAACGTGGTTTTGAACAATCCGTTCATAGTCTTATTCAAAACAAGAATCTCTCGTTTGAAAACTCCGATTTTAACTTAATATTAACTCTTTTTTGGATAGTCTTTCAAATGTCAAATATTTTGTCTTTCAAAACTTACGAAAGTTATGAAAAGCGCTGGCGCTGCGACCGAACTATTGATTAATTTTGAAATAGAGGATATATTAGCTAATGTAATTAGTTCAGTATCACTAAGTAATAGGTTCGTCAATATATTTACAATTTAGGTGTTAGTTATAGTCAATTACGAAAGGTATTCGAAGGCTTTAAGTGCCTGTAATATATTTTTTTCAATAGTTATTTTTAAGTTTTGAATACGAGATTGTCGTTAGTTTAGGTGGTTGAGAAACCTTGAGATTGATTAGCGATGCAACTCGAACATTTTTTGTAGTTTAACAGTTCTCTGTATAGGATTAACGTGTTTTGATACCTATGGCTTTACGTTGTCGATGTTTGATAATAAATTCAATTGAGAATCTTATAGTGTAGGAGGGAAAAGATTGATATAGAAGTTAATGTTAAAGTTTTTTTCATACCAAATTCGTTATTTCTAAAAGGGTTTTGAATTTATCTGCTTGCAATTTGTGATATACAATGATAGTAGTAATAGAAACTTATCCGTCTCCAATTCTGGAGGTTTTACTTACTAAGCGATGAATTTTTGAGAATAGTGAATGTTTTTCTATCAACCTTAACTTTTTTCCAAGGCTGGTTTGATAAAATATCTTATTAATCTGGTAATACAGTCGTCGATTTTAGATTACCGTGAAAAATAACGTAATTCAAAAGGACTAGCCATTTACTGCCGTGAAAACTGACTTGATTCGTAAAGGCTTTTTAAATGAATGTTTCTTTTACTTTATAATACAAAGCGTAATTATAAAATAGCTTCTTTTTACACCCTACTTATTTATAATTAACTTAATAAATACTAATTAGTATTAATATGTCTTTCGACGTTATAACTTTACTGATTTAAAGTATAGTAGAAGTAATAATAGTATGGTAAAAGTTAGGTGGTATATTGTTTTTTCTTCTAAGTTTTGAAGAACGTTAGCTGGTTTGCAAATTATTTTGTTTTCGCAATTACTTAGCACATTCCCTACATTGATTTTGGTACACTATTGCAATTCACTTGAATCCAGTAAAGTGAAATTTACTGAACTGGACTTGAACTTTATGACAACTATAAATACAATATACTTTTTAACTAGGCGCGTTAAAGCTATGGGGACTGCTTCCTCTTTTACTCCTAATTTATACCTCACATGTTATACCATAAACCTAGACCCCGATTCGGTCCTTCTTTTCAAAAAGTTTCGGTTTTTCGGGTGATATGGCTTGATAAAATTGGAAAGGACCCTTAAAAATTATAAAAAGCTTTGATTTATGGCAGTACCCTCCCATATATCTACTTTTACTTTCTTTAGGTTTCAAAATTTCGATCACAAAGATTTACTTCAACCCGCCCGTTATAATAAATCCCTTTAGAAAGTACGTTTATTTATAGAAAACAACAAGTTTCTGTCTTTCACTCAGTCTTTATCAACCTCTATCAAGGTTATTACAAAGAAAATGATAAAACCTACTAAAACCTTCCTAAAAAATATCTAATACTATAAAATTTAGTATTTGTTGGTAGGGCTTTAGACGTTGCAATGTTAGTGATTCGATTGGTCGAAGTAACAGTAGTATTGCATGGCCAAGTGGTAGATGTATTATTCTAAGTTTGGCAGACTGCTAGCAGATTTATACAGTAATTTGTATGGTCAATTGTTTAGCCCGTTCCCTCATGTAAAGTAGGCTCATACTGTACTTGACTTACAGCCGATATAGTAGGATCACAAACAATAAAATTAACATGCAGTTAGTATAGTTAACTTCACTGTAAGTAAAGTTGACATACTTTTATATTTTTTCATATATTCACTATCCCCGGGTAGTGCCCACTATATAGCTAGTATAATGTGACGCTTGATAATGTAAAATACATTCATATAATAGCAGAAAGGCTCGCAATTTAAAGTTCTCATCGTAATTAACCACCACCCTCTTCCGTTCCCTGTTTCTAGATTATGACCTTTAAAGTTGTTAAACAAACTACTCTATATCTTATATCACACGTATATCAACTGAAAAACGTATCGTTCATACCTGTAACTCATTTTCGAACCTTGCGCTATATGTACTATTGAATGCATACCAAAGGGGCCTTATATCAACTATATAGGCACCCGCTTTATAAAGAAACTATTTCCCATAAAGAATGTGTATTGCATTCTTTAAGGTTTTGTCCACGTAATTGCGACGAAAGAGTATACCCATCACTAAATTTATTAAATATTAATTCTTAACCTTATACCTATAATATAGGAAAAATAATCTTTGACTATAAAAAGAAATATGAAGTAAAAATCCGATGCGAAAACGTACCTTAAATTAGCTTTCCAATTAAGGTCTTAACGTACCTTATAGTTTAAAGACCCTTAAGGGCGTGGAAACTGTAGCCCAAGCCGGGCCATATTATACGGCCATCTTAGTCCCCACTCGACGCCTATTCGCATGAAGGATTTGACGGCGGTATTAAAAGACTGAAGAACTTGTAAAACACATATATTTTGGTCGAAAACCCGTAGCGATAAGGGAGATATACTTTACAACTCAAGAGAAAAATATACCTAACAGCTCGAGCTACTTTTTTACGATGAACCGCAAACATAAAAAGCGTAAAAGAATTGTGATAGATTACACCATTAAGGCAATGGTATTCCGTGAAAAGTTTTTAGTAAATATATATATATATATAAATGAATACAAACATAACCGAATAAATAAATAAACCAACCAATAAATGAAAAGAAAGTGAAAAAATGAATGAATGAAAAAAATAAGGAAAAAAATGAATGAATGAATGAATGAATGAATGAATGAATGAATGAATGAATGAATGAATGAATGAATGAATGAATGAATGAATGAATGAATGAATGAATNAATGAATGAATGAATGAATGAATGAATGAATGAATGAATGAATGAATGAATGAATGAATGAATGAATGAATGAATGAATGAATGAATGAATGAATAAATAAATGAATAAATGAATAAATGAATAAATGAATAAATGAATAAATGAAAAAAAGAAGGACAAAAATGAATGAATGAATGAATGAATGAATGAATAAAGCCGTTAAGTGCGAGCGCTCATGATAACGGTCTTTCTTCAAGACCTCAAAGCGTAAAGGGAATCAAACTTACATTGTAGTGCAAGTTCAAGTCTAAAGAACCACGTTGGCACAAGTAACGAGGGACGGAATTGCTAGTTGTAAGGGCTGTTCTCTGGATGCACCGCTGCGCGTGCGGTGCGCCAGGCCGACGACAATCTCCATAGCCAAAAAGGGGCCACCGGAAAAGATTCTAGTGGTGATAAAGCCGATTAGTGATATTGTGGTAGAATAAGATGCATATAAAGTAATGGTGTTGAGAGCGGCTGGACCTGAAAATTTTCTTTGGAAGTAGGCACTGTTAGGGTTTACAGTGTAGGCTACCTACCCTTAACAAGGTAGTCCGTGCACATATGCCAAGAAAGTTGATGTAAGGTTGAAGATGTAAAGTTGACCTATTGCACTGCAACTACTACTATTCTAACACTTGCAACTTTTTATTTTTTTATTCGTACTCTAGTGTCGTCCACCAAACTTTTCCGGTTACTGTCGAATTACACCATTGTTAAATAACCAGAACCCTGTCAATTCCACTTGACTTTTTTACACAAATTGACTACAATTCTCTTTAATTACCACACGGCTCCGAATTTCGAGTTTATAAATTCCTGTACACAAGTCCTTCGCCACAAACTTACGCCTATTGTTCCACCGCCACTATTAGCCTTTTTAACCCACGTAGGTTAAACCGTTTGCCAATTTAGTTAAACCAAGTAGGTTAACTGGGCTACTACTACTACTACCTCTACTACCTCTATAATCATTAGATATCTTAACAGACGTGAGTTAAACCACGTTTTAATTTCATTTAACCCACATATATTAATTCAAATACTACTACACTCAATTTAACCGTATCAGTTAAAGAAATTTTTATCCCCCTATTAGTTTTCTAGTTGGACAATATATCCCTATTTGCTAGCACGTAACTTGGCTTTGCCAAGTAGCGTGTTAATGTAGTACTTGATACGTATTGTTAGCCCATTACCGTTTATCAACTTTTTAAGGGCTATATTTAGCGATACCTCCGTTATAGTTTTAATAAGATTTTTTTTCCATAGATTTATCGGAATTCCTCGATTTCCCTGTTTTTGTTAGCTTTACGAAGTTTCATTACGTCGATTATCAGGCGCTTTTTATTAGTGATTCCAAGGTTTAAAAGGCATTCGAATAGGCTACTCGAGTCGATAGAAATTACCACCGGAATGGAGGCAATTTTAAATTACGTAGTAGTAACGTTAAGGGTTTCCCGTAATACTATGCTTATATTAAAGTCATTCATTATGCCTTAAACCTTTCAAACCAATATACTTCGTATCATTCTTTTAAATTCAATAAATATCTAGTGGATAAAGTTACCGGTTATGCTAAATTGGTCCTCCTCTTTATTTCCATTCACGAGGTTTATTTGAAAGCCGATTTGTAAGGATAATTCAGTATTATTTGTAAAAGAGCCGTCTACAAAGATTATCAACTTAGCTCTTCATAATTGAATTGAAATCCTGTTTATCACACGGTTTAGGTTTTGTATTTTCCATTAAAGCCTTTTATTTAACCGATTAATTTATTTCTTCATGGGGTCTTACACTCATGCCGTAATCGATAGGTCGTAGGAGGCGTTTGGTTTATATAGGGTAGCGATATAACTTCTATGGGCGCGTTTTTCTTAGTACTATTGAGATTTGGCTACGTTAGTTTTGTCAATTATGGCTAACTTAACGCCTTGGCTTTTATGACAGAAACTAGGGCTAATATAAACACTGAACATACGGATTGACGATCCATTAAAGTTAAGTTAGTTATCCTTTGCCAAAGTCGTAACTGGCTTACAATTTCAAAACTTAAAGTTCTCAATCGCCTGCTGTTCCGATGTCACAAAGCCAAAAGTTCCGATGAAAAGGGTATTGTTAATTTGTATGACTACCAAATCGAGGTCCTTCCTCTATGTGATTAGCAAACACTAGTCGTATGTTAAAAACGACTAATAGGTTGGAAATCAATAAACGCTAACTTTAACTAGTCCTTATATTAGTTTAATATGTTGTATTACTATCCTCGGAAAATACGTAACACGTAGTTCCTATGGTAATTTAAACAATACAATCCGCTATAAATCGGTCTTTGATTACATGAATACTTGCGTTATATTAGGGAAATTCAATTTACCCTTCTTTTTGGTTCTCACTAGCAAATTTTCCACTAAAACTATTATCCAATCTTTGCTGATTTTCTAAATCGTTAGAGATTAAATAAATATTTAGTTTTTACCTTTATCATTGTATCCTTAAGAAATTAGGTGTGACTCTTCGTATGATTGTTCTATAGTCTTACCCTTGATTTCATGTATACTTTTAGATTTGAAGATTATAATATTCGGGTCGTGAAGATTAAAATTAGCTTTAGATAAGAATTATATAAATCCTCAAGTTAAAAACCCGCTAATTTCAACATTATCGTTTTCTTTAAAAGGTTTACCTAAAGCTTTAATAACGATTTATACTCGGAGATTTAACGCCAAATTTTCATTATTATAATCTTTCTTATTTATCCAAATAGTATTGTAAATTCTACCTGGTGTATATTCCTCGTTCTTAGTGTCTCTCTTCTTTAGTAGTCTTCTACGCCGGCGGCATTCTAATTATTTATGGATAACAGATGGAGGTGGTGTATATTAGCTTATTCGTTTAACTGAGAGGTTTTCATTGTTAGTCGTTCTAATATAGACTTTAACCTGAAAAATTCAAAACGTCTTGGGGCCGTTAGCAGTTTAACAACTACTATGAAATGAGCGATACTTAAGGTTTTATGTAAGCTATCTTATTTTCCTAGCTTTCGCTATGCGAGGATTTTAATTCGTAAAGGTAAAATAAGTACGTCGATTATCGCAAGGACGTTTTTAATGTTAAAGGCGTTATTTACTTAACGTCGCACCGATTCCTTTTGTAGCATATTTAGTACTTTTCCGTAGGCTACAACTTTTTTTGGGGTAATTATTAATGGCGAAGATTTACTTGTCAAGCTTGGATACGATTTAAAGACCCGTAGAGTTAACGATAATTCGTTAGTGACCATAATATTGTTCAAACCCTTCAGTGATATTGAAAGGCGTATTTTTTGGTTCATAAACATTTTAATTTATAGCGTAAGGATATAGCACGCTCGGCGAAATATTTCATATGCTTTTTCGACCTTTTCAATACTTTATTGGTCCTCAATAGGTACCTGTTTACACATCATTCCCATTATCTTAGTATTTGCCTAAAACTTCGCTGCCGCGAAATTAGTATTATTATCGTGAACGATGACGTTAAGTGGGTCCTAGTATGTGTTAATGTACAGGATCCTTAACGTTTCTTACGTGTCCTTCGCCGATAAGAACTTAAAAAACTTAACTTCGTAAAAAAAGGTTGCGAAGTTAACAATATGAAGAATAAGCTTATTATTTAAGTAAAACACGTTAGTGAAAATGTTGAAGTTAAAGTTCTTGTTGTTTTTAAGTGTAAACTTAAATTTTCGAGGTGCTAGAGAATACGTTTAGCAATAATGTCAAAGCTTTTCGATAGCTTTCATAGAAGAGTATTCTACATTTTATGGTTTGCGAACTTTAGAATTTTATATAGCCTGTTAACGGTTGGGTAATAAAAGCGTTGGTGAAGTTAATTTATCTCCAACTCCGTTAAATTTAGCACCGTTACCTTCAGGCATTAAAGTTGAAATTATAGGCGCCCTTACTTAAAGGAGAAAGGTAACCTTTAGTCGTTTTTAACTTGTTTATCGGCGTGAATATTGAAATTAACACCAAGGATCTTCATATTCTTTAAGTAAAGAAAAAAAGGGGTAGGATATTTAAGAATATAAATATTAATTGATCTGTTAACAGTTTAAATTACTTTTATCCATAATAACGATAATTATTTGTCTAGACCGAAGTTAAATTTGGCCTTACTAGTATTTTAAAGATTCATTCCGGTAGGAATACTACTTTCCCTCTATACTTATACGTATTATAAATAGCCTCCTATTAGGTACCTTATTACCCTTATGTCTGGTATAATACCTTGAAACGTGTAATCCGTATAATAATAGCGAAATTTAAAGGAATATAAAGGGTCAGAGGATTGGTTAAAGCAAAGCTAAAGGTCTTTGCCACTTAAGCAGTATAAGAAGGCGTAGTCAGCTAATTACTAGGCCGCGTTATGAGTAGTATATTTATATTACTTGATTCATTTGGAGGCATTGTTGTCGTTAACGTTTTCTTAACCTTCGAAGTCTACGATATAGGTCAAGTAGTTCTATCCGGAAGAAATTAGGTACTGAATGTGGTATATTTCTCTATATATCGTTGCGTTTGGCCAGAAGGTGACGGGTTAACCCATAACTGTATTTGTTACAAGTCTAATATCTTCTGTCAATATTAAGACCATAATTCTTAGAGTTTATAAGTCCGCTTGAATTTTTCCCTCGTTAACGTTAGTATGATTATAAATTTTGATCTGACGCTATTGGACTAGATTTTGAGCTTTGAGGGCGGCTATACTTTCGATTGACATAATATACTAGCATACGGTCTTTTTTATTGACATAGCGAAATTCATTAGTTTTGGAGTACGTAGAAAACGAGTTTGGTATATGTTGTATTACAGTTGTAAGCGAGGACTTTGATTAGCTAAAAAAGACTTTATAGGTGATATTTAAGCGTTATAAAGCGTATTTAAACTTTTTAACGCCCGTGACAGCTGTCCGTACCTATTTACAAAGTGTGGTTTTGCCAACGTGAGCCTTTCATATCACTTGTTGGAATAATATCAGCTTATTAAACATTGAATTTAAAACATTCATCGGTATTTTTTTTTCCTCTTTTTATTATTGTTATCCACCACTTCGTGGATTAGTCCGTATAATATTATGTAAGGTAGATATTGTATTCGAAATAACTCTTCATGTGATGATAAATCTCCCAGAAGGTTTTTACTCTCTTTGAGAAGGTTAGGTTGTAGTCACTGGCGTAGTCTGTGAGAATTCTGGGGAATGGTAAGTGAAAACTAGAAGGAGGGACCTTCATCTATTTATATATGTTTTAAAAAGGCATCATTTTCGTGTTAATGAGGTTGTAAGGCTTCCCGTTATACTTTTTTACATTATTCCAGATTTTGGCGAAGTACGTGAAAAACTTATAGTTAATGTTAACCATTTTGAGAGGATTTATAGGAAAGTTATGATAATCGTTCCAGTTATCGTTAGCGTTTCCTATCAATTTAAGCTTTTGAACCTCCGAGTCGCAGTATCAATGGTAATTGATAGTCGCCTAGCTCGAGGAGTAAAATCCTCTAGTAAGACCTGTAATAGGCTCGCGTGTATAGGCGTATCTGCTGTGGATTTTTTTTAAAAGATTTGTAGATTTTAGGTGAAGGGTTAAGGGTCTAGTGTTAATAAAGACTTAACCGTAGAAATTTTTTTAAGGGTCTTAAAGATTCTATTTAATTGACCATTAAACAGCATCGACTTTAATACCTCTTGTTGCGTTGGCAGCCTCTGTTTCGCGAGATCTTCTCTGAGGGCGTACTTTGCGCTGTTATGTGGAGGTGCTGAGCTGCCGAACAAATCAAAAGTTTTTTTATCGTTAGCGCGTAAAAAGGCTTAACTTAATTGGAGGTTTAAGAAACGTCCCTTTAAATACGTATAAGGGAATTAATGATCTTTAACACCCTTCTATTTCGGGTGTAGGGTCTTAAGGAATTCCTAAAGTTGGGTTAACTCGTAAAAAAACCTTTACGAACTGGTTGAAATTTTTACCTATCACGTATATTCCTCTACGAATAAGCTTCTCCCTTAACTTTATTTTAACCCCTTTCTAGATTATTTTCTATATATTCAAGGTTTAATCTCCGAAAAATCCGCAAAAGGTTTTAAAGTCGTGTTTACTACAGTTGTGGTTACCACCGTCTTAGTAAACGATATAGCTGACCACATAGTTAACTCGGTGTTATTTTATCAGGTTTTCATCAACATCTTACCCCCAGAATTCCTCATCATAATACTTGAAAAAGAAAGGTCTGAGGGCTTTAATTACTTCCAGCCGCTTTTAACTCGGTATCTTTTTGAATTTTTGACTGGTATAGAGGTAACGGGCTCGGTGGTTTAGCGTGGGGTGAACTTAACCTAACTTCGTATAGACTTAGTAATTTAATGGGAGGTTGCGCGATGAGGCTTTCTTGGCGCAACTTGATGATTTTTGGTGTTTTCGCCGGAGCAGTGATCTTAACGATTAATTAAGGAAAAAAAGAGTATTGTAAATAGAAAAAAAATGGTATTAAGGGCGATATTTAGTGTAATGAGTAAGGTCGGAAGGTTGTTTGTTGTTTATCGTAGAACTTAATTATTTCTGCAGTGGTAACACCTGTAGAAGTATTTACTTAGCCGTTTGCTAACTTATCGATTTAAGACTTTTAGCGATTGATCTCAACGCTCTTTAAGAAAGATCTAGTAAAAATTTCTTGATATTTGCAAAAACGATAACGTTACTACCTCTGGTCTGCTTAGGAAATTGACATAGCCTAAAGATCTTCCTTACTTACTACTGTGGAAACTAACACAGTAGTAAAAGCCCTTAGTAAGAATATTTCTTCTACCCTAACATTATCGTAGGGCGTAACAACCTGAAAGTAGTTTCTTATTCTACTTAGCTTATCTGTGATTAATTTAATAAGCACTATTCAGTATTTGTAGGACTTTAGACATTGTAACATTATCGATTCGATTGGTCGAAGTAATAGTGGTATTACGTAGTCAAGTGGTGGATGTATTGTTTTAGGTTTGAAAGACCGCTAGAAGGTTTGTGCAGTAATTTTTATGGCTAATTGATTGGCTTGTGCCCTAATGTGAAGTGGGCGCATACTGTACTTAACTTGCAGCCAATACAATCAACTTGTTGTCAATATAGTAAACTTTACTGTAAGTGAAGTTTACCTACTGCAATGAAATTTCTTCTATTTAAAAGTACTCCAGAGTTGACAAGAATTATAGTATTATTCAGGTAAATAGATAGAAAACTTTTTTAAAAATTGAAAATATGTGAATTACAGATACATGATTATTTAAATATATGGTTATTGATAAGTGTTATTAAAGCCTTGACTTTGCGATAAACGCCTTTATTGAAAATTTTACCGGTTTTTTGCAGCTTCAAAGCCATTATCGTTAATGTTATGAGAAGATTTTGTTTTCTATCGTTAATATTTCAGTTATATGGGGTTTATGGAGTATTATTGCAATTTTCCTCTCACAATAATATAATCGTCTATATAAACTTATTAACACTTAGACAGTGTTTTTATGGGTGCCATAAAGCCTTAGTTATATAAGGATGAGCGGATATGAGTTTGCACATGAACTATCTCAGGCTGGTAACTGCCTAGCTCCTATCAGGGAGCTAGCCGCAGCATATTAGCTTCATTTCTAGGTTCAAACGCGTTTCTGGCTTCGTTTTTACTTGCAAGCATACAACTTATTCGTTTATGATTACGAGATACGCAGCTTATTGTCTACGCACTACTTATACTTATAGCTGTTCCGTCGCAAGGATCTTTTCTCTTCTTATCTCCTTATCGAGTATTATAAATAGTATCTAACCTTATTAAGGGACATCATTAGCTTAATCACTTCACATATAATCCTCGAGGGATATAGTTATAAGCTATATAATAATAGCTTGGTCCTTACGCGCTTACTCAAAGATCGTGTAGAATGCCATAACGCTAACATCCTTAGGCGATTTTTGTCTTGGTATAAACCATCTTTACTACACACGGTAACCACATACTTACTTTATAAATAATACGTGCTTATGAGTAATTTAGGTACCTGTTTCAGATCCATTTATAAATTTCTATGATAACGTCGTATTGTAAGTCTGGAATAATATAAACTTGAAAAAGATTTTTATACCAGTTAAAGTCGATGTTTCAATGAATTATTAACGAGATTATTTGTAGTTTATTGATAATAGTGTATTAGGTAATTTCGTTAGAATATTCATGTGAAACAAAAATATATAGTAATATTAATCGTTTAGTAAATTGTTCATTAATATTATTATAGCATATATGACTCATACATATCAAAATGTTGATAAAATATTGGAATTATGGAGTAAGTTCACTACAAATAGCGAGCTTTGTATAAATTTTGGGTTCATTATTAAATCGAATTGAAGTTCTTGAAATATTTTCCTGTAATTATGAATAAAAGCTACACCTTTTATTTTTTTAACATTGATAAGGTTATCGGTCGTACTAAAAAATATGTTTTTATTGATATTTACGTTAAATATATTCGGTCTCTAGGTAGGATTGAAAGTGTAAAATAGGATTAGGTAGTTATTTACACCATATTATAAATAAAATATGTGTTTCTTACGGCATTATAGTTTAGCTTAGATAACTTAGATCACGCGCTATTTGATACTAGTACGTAAAACGTTTATATTAATTATTATAATATTCTCTAATTGCTGTGTATGGGCGCATAGTCGAATCTTTTTCCATTGTCGCCATGATAACTGTAACTTTCGCTACCTCTATTATGAATATCATCGCCGTTACCGTTACTACCTTTTTAACTACCTCAATTATCATCGCTCTCGTTGTAACTTTCGTTAAAACGGATATAACAGTTATGAAGCCAACCATCAATAACTTGAGCTGTAGGAATATAAGTCAACTATATTTACAGTTGGTTGATTGTACTTACTGCAAATTGATTACAGTTTGTGGGAATAACTGCAAGTGTAGTGCAGTAGGTGCCCACCTTAAAGTAGGGCACAATCCAAAGCATTTAGCCATACAAATTGGCGTGCAGACTGGCTAGCGGTTTTCCAAACTTAGAACTTACATCATCACACCCAATTTAAATGCAGTACTAGTTACTTCGACCACAGTGATTCGAATCAACTACGTTGCAAAGATAAAGACTTACCAACACTGATTAGTGCTTATTAGGTTAGGTATAGATAAGTTAGATAGAAGAAAAAGCTACTTTCGGGTTATTATGTTTTGTTTCCGTAAGGTAAAGGAAAGATTTTTGCGAAGGGTCCTGATGCTACTTTTGCTGTTTACAGGTAGTTAAAAGAAAGATTTTTTAATTGTGTTTGCTTTTTACAGGTATTTGAAAGTAGCGAAGGTATCGCTAGTATTATCGAAAACATTCAAAAATATTTATTGGATTAGTCTTAAAGAAAAAGCGTTGAGATTGACTACCTGAAAGTCTTGAAGTAAGTAAGTTGGTAAATAGCTAAGTTCATACTTTTGCGGGTATTGTTATTGTAAATTTTAAAGTAAAAACTACTAAGTTTTGCGATTTTTGATTTTAAATACTAACTTTGATAGCAAACATATGACCTACCACTCTATACTACTTTTTTCCCCCATTAAACTCTTTAATTTCGTTACGATGGTTTTAGAACACGTCGGAATCAATACTATTACCGACCCTCCTGAAAAGAGGTAATTAGGGCTTTCAGTACCACCTTTGTCAAATAATTCGACGACAACCTCTGAATTATAGACGTTAATGAAGATGTTTTAGTTAAGTACTTTATTAACGTAATAGGCCCTTGTATTCTGGATTCCAATACTACCGAAAACGTTTAAGCTTTAAGGAAATTAGACGACTTTTGAAAATGGTTTAGCAACTGGAACTTGAATATATAGAAGATAGTAAACAAATAGGTTAAAATGAGTTTAAAGGCTAAGTTTGTAAATGAAGGCGTCAACCTCCCCACAAAAAGAAGGATAAAGGGTAAGCTGGCTAATATATTATATGAATACGCTACCGAAAAGGATTTCGAACAGGTTTACAAAGGAAAAAGCAAAGGTATCGCTGGCGACAGTATTTCTTAACGCTTTTATATACGTTCGTAAGGTCTTACCTAAAACTAAATTGATTCCTTAAACCCTTGTACTTATAATTTAAGGTTTAATATTATTAGCTGTGAAGAACTAGTTAACTTATATGCCGTAAGCCCTTAAATCCACCAGTTAATTAAGCAGGAACTTCGGCGTATCTTTTAACACCAAGAGGAGTATTATTAAGTCTCTTGTAATGGAAACCTTTAGGTTCCCTCCCCCTAGGCCCTTTAATACGTTAATTTTTAATAGCTAAATTAAGGAATGAGTGGTTTTACGTGATATTTCATTATAGGTACAACCATTCTCTTTTTCTCTTTAAACTTGGCCAGAAGTAAGTATCCTACCCACTAACACCACCATTCTTAACAATAGTTGAGAGATCAAAAAGGACCCTACGACCGATACATCACTTTCTCCCCTCGATATGTCGTTATAATAGATACATATCACACTCAAATTACTAATTTCATTAAGATTTAAGGAGGAAAGGAAAAGTATAACGGTAAGCTGTATAATATCTTCGACTTCAAGTTAAGCCTATTCTTTAATATTTTTCGTCAAATGAGGGTTGAATTACCAGGCCTTTACTAGTTGTTTCCTAGTATCTTTACCGGTCAAGCTTAGAATTATCATTTTAGGTACTCAACGAATTGCTTCTCTTTGCGAGATCTTTACGATAGTTAAAAAGATTACTTCAAATATAATATGAATTTTACCTAATATTATATAGATTGAAATATCATTAAGTAATCTTTTACATTAGATTATATAGAAGAGTTGAAAAATACAATAGAACTTTTTAATTAGATGTTTAATAGGATGATGTTTTACTAATAAGTAATAGAAAATGTCGGAGCTGGCAAGTGTATACTACGCCAACATGTTTGGTAATCTGTTACGGGTTATAAAAAGTTTGAATACACCTTGCAATACCCTGACGTTACTTATGAAGGTTTTTTTGGACAGTTGTTTTTCTTATTTACGATCGTGACAGCCCGGGTTACAAGCTCGACTGATATATACTTCCAAACTTTAGGGTTTAGTAACGAAGTGAAAAACTTCCCTTAGTGTACTAAATCGACCGAAAGTACGGTAATCATAACCAATACGGTTAATAAAAGGCCCGGAACTAGGGCCGTAGCCAACACGCTACGCAAGGATAAGGATTTTTAGGTTAGTTAAGCAAGTTTACTTCAAACGTCAAAAGATATTAGATTTACTGAAAATAAAGCTGTTGATCAACACGTTATACGGTTTTCGAACGCGGAAAAAAACGGGTGAGGTACTACATGCAATTTCCTTCCATATATTTCTACGATTATGTTAAATACCTTTAAAAACGTAAAAGTGTAGAGGTCAAAGAGGAGTAAAATAAGCCTAAGTATAACGGTTAGTACAAAGATACCGGTACTAGTCCGGAAGTAACGTAATAATTCGCCGAATAAGTTTTTTTTATACCGCCTAATTAGTGAAGACCTTTATCGCTAATATAACAATGAAAAATTTGGTCTTATACACATGTTTACTATCTGCAAACGTTACGCGAAACAGATCTTTTAAGGTATTGTACCGGACACTTCGGTAGTATGGTACTTAACAGGAGGTTATTTGTAATAATTCGCATTGCGACAAGATACTAATATTATTACTGAACTTTAATACATAGATAACATTAAGGCTAAGGTCGGATTTAGTCTTAGAAAAAAACTCTTTTTATTAGAATTCATGACGGTTACTACCGTAGTTAGCCTTATTGTTTTTTATATTTTGAAATCCTTTACCCATTTCCTCCTTTGTTCTAAAAATATGAAAAACCTCGGCGTAAACGTGAACGTTTAAACTAATAAATTGGTTTTGATTCAAGGTGCCAAGAGTTTTTTACCTAGCTTTAAATATCAGTATTTTTTTCTTTATCCTTAAGGGTTAAAAGTAGTAATATTAAAATGAATGGAGTTAAAAACTTGTTAATTGTATTACTGGTTTAATCACCTCGTAATTGACACTGTTTATAAGGTTATAAAGACGACTGATTATAAAGATATGGATTTACTAACGCTAAAAGAAATTGAACGACTCTTATATTACTGCCAAACATAATTCCAAACACTCGTAAGGTTTAAGTTTACGTTAAAGGAAAATCAAGAATTTAAATTCAAGGTCTTTCTAAACGTGTTTTACCTGGACTATAAGTTAGTACTTTATGTTCTTGATTCCATTACAGCCTTTAACGGTATTAAGTTTTTTAAGATTATGACAACAAAGAAAATATAGGATGCATTGCGTAATTTGTAGATTAATACATACCTGAAGCTACTAAACGTGTTAATTTATGACGCCGATACCCATTCTACTATGATAAAGTATTTAAATTAATGTAATTCTATAGGGATTCAGTGCAAATAGGTTTCTTTCAAGGCTTTTTGAGGTATTAGTAAAGTCTAAAAGGCTTACTCTTTGTTACTAAAAGCTTATAATATCATTAACTTGAAAATTAAAAGTTTTATAAGTTAAAAAGTACGGGTTTAAATAACGATAAATGATTTTAATGATATTGTTAGCCTTAACAGCCTTATACCAATTTTGTTGTTGTTTGGAGCCTATTTATGCATAACGACTGTATTGTTACCATTGAAAAATACCCAAAAAATGTATTTTAACGTATAATAAAACCTCGAAGGTATTCAGGAAGGAATTGAAACGTCACTAAATTAACAATAACCTTATATTAGGAGCGGATTATCAAGAATAAACGTATTGTTTTTGCTCCTTGAAAGTAAAATCTTTGCATAACGAAAGCTAGATAAATAGGATAGATTTTACAAAATATTGAGTATCGTTTATCAAAATGTGGTGGTCAAAACCATTTATAACCCGGTTACTTTCTGGACCAAATAGGTTTAATCGGACAAAATAATTTTTAAGTTTAATAAAAACCCCTACGATAATGACCCCCGAGTCGAGTGAATTAACTGATATAATTCTTCTTAGCCGATAGTTTACAGGCTCATAGAATGTTTACGGCGTGGAAAACCGCCTAATAGAAGGATATATATTAAAAATGAGGATGATGACGATGATTATAAGTTTGAGAGGATATATATAATATAGTGTGTGTATTAGAAGGAGAAATCCAATATACAACTTACCCTAAAGTTACATATTAAAGGTATTATTAAAATACTAGGTAATTATTTTTTAAAAAAGTAACCGGGTAGCTATTAACGGCTTTTTCATATAAAAGGTTGTTTAACTCGTATCGTTTATATAATTTAAAGACTAAAACCTCATTATTTCAAAGTCGAGGATAATTTATAAGGTGAAGGGAGAAACTACGTATTAATTATACGAAAAGTTACAATTAATCGGTTAAGGCTATAGTTATAGAGATAAGAATTATATTTTTATTTAATCGTTCATAATACAAATAATCGATTAATTTTGAATTGTCGTCATTGTTATTAGTTTAACTTCTGGTGTAAGAGGTAAGTTTACACTTAATGACCGTGATATAACGTAAGCGTACACGGAATCTTCTGTTAATTTTCAGCGATTCATATTATTTAAACTGTAGAAAAAAATCAAAGGATAATTTCTAGCCGGAATAGTAATATGTTGTATTAAACATCTCTAAAGACTGGTCGAAATGGGAGTTAATTATTTTGTAACTTATTAAACTTACTTTACAAATAGGCTAGGTATAAAGATATTAATGTTTGACCTTTATTTATTAATCGCGTATGGTACAACCTTTGGTATCGTAGGTATATAATTTAGTAAAATCATTTTCTCGGAAATGTTGGGTTTGTAGTGGCGGAATCGCGTATTATTCAGAATTTAGATCTTTGGAAGTGTAAGATGATCGAAATATTAGCTCAAGGTATATAATTTATTTTAAAGGATCATTAATCCGTATTTATAGTGTTGAATCTGAAATTACCAACGGTATATATATCAGCCTACGCCAAAAAGAGCAAGCTATAAAACTTACGATTATCGATAAGGCCGACGAGGTAAGATTATAACAATACTTGGAATAAGAGGCCCGTTCGGTTTACATTACAACGTTGTGTCAACCGGAGGTATCGTACAATCTATCTATTATGGTATAAGCATAGGAATTATAAAATATGGATTTTGATAGGTTGAATAAGTGGATTTAGTGGTAAATGGATAATTTAAAACGAGGTATTAACAAGGTTTAGGTAAATCTAACGACAGCGAAGTTAACAATTTTTACGAACGGCTTTTTTACCAATAATATTAACCTTACATAAAAAATCGGGTTTATCATAATACTCGTCAACAAGGAAAGATTTAATAGGTAGTTTACGATGAATAGAAACCTTGTATACTAGATATCCGTTAAGTATGAATGTGTAATACGAAATATGCTAGCTTTGAAATAGTATGGCTTAATAGAAGATATTAATATTGGTATAGTAACTGATGATACATTGAGAGTTATTACTAAATAACTGTGATTTTATTTGATACTAATAATAATGAATAAGAACTTCTAAAGCCTTTAAGAATTCCTATTAAAACTGGGAATAACTAATGGAAAACGTTTAATAATGAACGTAATAGTTTTAAAGGAGGTATAAGAAACCCGGGAAATATATAAATTACTGTATATTCACGGTAAAAATAACACCATTAATTTTATAATTAAAGCTACTCCTAAAAGCTCCTTAAAACGTTTTATAGATAATAATATGTTAACTATAAGAATCAAGTGTTATATGAAAGGCTTGGCACGTAACGTAGAGGAATAAAGATACCTTAGCAAACTCGAAAATTGCTAGGGTAATAGTAACGATATTAATGGTTGTAATAGTAATGGTAGCGGTGGTAATAGGTGAAATTACTGGTAAAAGATACATAAAAGATGGAGTACGTTATACGTATAGGTTTGTGGCAAAAGAACTGTACACTGGAGTTGAGGAATGAAAGGTTCGGAGATGTAAAATATAGGGCCTTAATTAATCTTAATTTCAGTGCAAATCGATTGGAATTGACATAAGTTAGTCTTATGAATTGATAAGAGATTTCAAAGGTTGTTACCAATTAGTAGTCGGTTACGCTGACGTGTATGCACCAAACAAAAAGCCGCTAGTATTATAATAGCAGTTAAATGTAGTATAATCAAATCAATTATACTTTCAATTAATTAATTGAACTTACTGAAAATTGATTACAGTTTTTAGGACTGATTGTAAGTAAAGTACAGTAGGTGCCTACTTTAAAGTATAGCACAGGCCAAAGCGTTTGAACATACAAATTAACGTGTAGACCAGTTAGCGGTTTGTCAAACTTATAACTTACAAAATCATACTCAATTTAAATGCAGCACCAGTTACTTTGAACGCAGTGATTAGAATCGACTACGTTGAAACGATAAATGATTATCAACATAAGCCCAAGTAATCTATTCGTTATAGTCCTAGAGTATATCCAAAAGAAGTAGTGCATTAGTAAGGATGTCTTTGATAGATCATTCGAAGATATTAAGCGTGGAAACAGATTTTTGAGATATACCACTGGCTTCGGCTAGTAAAGTTTTTTAAGTGTTGAAAAAGATATAAAAGAGTTTCCAAGCATTTCGCCTTAAACTCGTAAACTTAGCGATTGCGGTTCATATTTTATTCGGATCATGATAATGAGGGCGGGAAATAGTTATAAAGACGTTAAGGTCATTATCGCTATTAGCGCCTCCGCGAGCATAATAGCTATTTATAGTGGTTTAAGTCGCTCTTTTTAGTTGCTAAAAAATAACATAAACACGGTTTTCTATTATATCAATAAAATAGTTATCTCTACGTAATTCACGTATTATCATAACTTCTTACGTTTTAAAATATAGCTTAACTTTGAAAATTTTATTATGTAATTAAAATGATTATACTTGGGCCGTTCATTGTTTTTGCAACGTTAGTTAGTTTTATTTAGCGAATAGTTATGTTTTGAATTGTAATCGGAGGAATTTGAAGAGTCGTCGTTATCATGATATTCAACGGGGCTTTTGTTAGAGAGAGACGCAGGAATCGGGCCGTTGTTGTTCGTGGAGTCGGTATTTTACGTAAGCCGCGCGTTTGCGACTCTCTTCTGAATAGAAGATCAATCGTTAAAACTCGTGTACTTTATAACTTTCGGTTCCGTAATCGTACTAGTAATGACCTTTAGCTGTCAAATCATATATATAAACATAGTTAATACATTGGTGTTATACTACTATATGTATATAGCCTTCTTGCAAAAACATGATTATACCCAACAAGCTTAAAGCGTAAGGTTTTGGTAAACCTATTTTATTAAGAAGTTAATTCGCCTTGTTACGCGGATTAATCCCCCTAAATATTCTTTGACAACTGGTCTAAAATATGCGTATTGAAGAACCACTCCAAAGCTTAGAGATTAAAGTTTGTATTGTTATCAAAGAAAACCATCATCTTAAGATACAACTATTTAGAAACCGCTACAAAACAGTCGGAAATCAGAAATCGAAACTTATATGTAAATAAACCAAACTAAAACAATCATTTAAAAAGATTGGATACTATTTACAATTCCCGAAAAAAAGGGGAAAAAACAGTTCTTACAATGAAACAATTATGATTACACATAGTGAGTATCTAGTAGATTAAGTACCTTGTAGATATAAACGAATACGGTATATAATTTCGAGTTGAATATAAACTAATAACGCTTATAAAACAAGCAATGAAGCTAATATACTAGGGATAGCTCCCTAGCAGGAATTACATAAGCAGCAACCTATGACATAAACTTACTGTTAAAAGAATTTTTAGTAAAAAAAACCTCGATATAGAACTTCAACCTGTTCTGTGTAACGTTAAATTTATTTGCAGAGTAAAAATAAGATTTGTCAATGCTGAATAAAATATTCGGAAACTCGGTATAGCTTTTCAGTATTACAAACTTTACGGCTTGGCGTATTTAACGTAACGTGAACCAGAACTTGGTTCAGTACGACCTAAATGTAAAAGGTATCCTGTCGGTAGGGTCTAATTACTTGTTCACGTGAAATAGAGCAAGTAGAAGAGTAATCAAAAGATGATTGGTATTGTAGTAAAGTAAGTTAAGATGGTTTAAGTTAAGAAGAAGCATCTAGAGGTGCACGCCACGAGTGAGGACTTATAAGCCCTCCATCCAGAGCGTATTACTCTGGAATAATTCTTCTAAACCGCTCCACGTATTGCTGTCGGCCTGAAATAGCATTCTCAACCGATCTATATATAATGCACTTTGCGTCTTATAAGAGTGCAAGCTACAGCGTGACGAGTTATAGTGCACACTGCAAAAGAGAACCTTTCAATATAGTATACTGCCCTTTAGCCTATGTATACTTTTTGTAAGGGTATATAGTAATATTCATATAGGTAATCTTTTTTTCCCCCTTATATACTTTGTATCTATAGCCTAATAGTGGTATTGTTATTATAGTATTAATATTAAAAGGTTCAAATCAGTAGTAGTAATAGTAATGGTTATCATATTAATCGTAATAGGTCCAAATTAGCAATAGTAACAGTAATAGTTGCCGTATCAATCGCAAAAAAATCCAAAATCAGTAAGTTCGACTAGGATTAACAAAGTTTGGCCGCAATGGTAATTGTAAGTCGGCTTTGGTTAATATAGATAAATTAGTAGATTCGGCTAAAATTAGCAAAATCTAGCCGCGGTAGTAATTATAAGTTGACTCCAATTAATGTAACCAAATAAAGATGATATGGTTGGTAATAATGCCTTTTATTATTTTTAACAAGAGTAGATACGTAATAGTGATGAAGTAGAGGTTATTACGTAAGGCGATTACGTCATCACTTGGTATGTTAGTATAAAAAGTATATCACCATCGCTCCAGGCAAACCTTGTTTTTTTCCCTAAAGGCGTGCAGTTTTAGCCAATATAAGTCCCCATTTTCATTCAACTTTTGGTTCATCCAATTAAACCAAGCCGTTTTAATATATAGGTCACTTAGCCTGTAAACATATTAACATATTCCCCCGAAGAGATACCGCGTAAAAACAGGATTATAAGGCGCCGTTTAGCGCGTGAACATCAGTGTATCGCCGCCGCCGTAACCACTATAACCGCTGCCCCTAACACCACCACCACCAGCAGCAACAACCCGCTGTCTTCGGTCAAAATCTCCTCCATAACCGCCACGCCGCCCGCCCTCGCCACCCCGCTTGCCGCTACGCTACTAAGTTCCGCCGCCGGCACCGCTTTTCCTGTCGCCGCCACGCTCCCCTCCCCCTTTCCCTTCCTCTTCCCCAACTCCTAAGAGGAAAAATAAAGGGTTCCTAAAGTTGTAAACTTTATCCTTTCCCCAAAGATAAAAACTCCATTACCTGTAGGAGCCCCTTTACGCCGTAAATGCAATCTAACGCAGTTACACTAAGGTACGTATATCTTAGTCTTTTCGTTTGTATATCTTTAGCCCTCTTTTTGGTAAATAAGGAGCACGAGGTGGATTTACTTCGCCGCCTCGAATTCCATATCGCTAAGGTACGCCGTAAGATCTCTTTAATGCATTTAATGTTAAAACTAAGTACCTGGGTCCGTAGCCCTGAACTGCTAATAGATACGCCCTATGTATCGTATATCACGTCCGAAGCCGCGGGTAAGTCTATTGGTGATTAACATAAAAACGAGGGCTATTCGGCTCGCTGCCACCGTTACAAGCGGATTAACAACTCTTACACCTCCGTTCCGGTAATCCTAAGGCCGTAGGCTGAAGCTGTACTACGTATCCGCCAGCTTTTTGGTAAATTTTAACCAAATCCCAACAACATCCTCTGGTAAAAACACTACGTTCGGGGCGATTCGAAAAAAAATCGCCGTAAATAACTAAAACAAGCAGATACTAATTAGTAATAGGCTCCAACCGGCGGACCATGGAAACGACAGCTGCCGTAGCCTCCCAAAAACGGGGCCTGTACATATAATACATAAATAAGTTCGACAATATCATCGCACGTCACCGCAAAAAGGGTAATCCCTTCCTTACACCTTTACCCAAAGGCATAACCAATAAAATATAGGGCCATATCCTCGTTAAAGCTAATGATATAGTTAGAGGTAATAGCGGTAAAGCTAATATAAAGGGGAAAAACGATGGAGAAGGTAATAAGGACGTGAGGGCGTCGCCCTTTCCCTTTAATAGTGGATAAATACCCCTTTAGCCGAGCCGGCGTACCCGGCCATAGTATAATATGTTAAATAGTAATTTTATAACTTTCCATAAATCAATCGTTTAAAGTGATAAACGTAATATGAAATGTAAAATACAAGGGGTAACACACCAGAATCGGTGTATAAAAATGTAAAATAAAAGAGGCAATACGCCAAAATTGGTATGTCGTTATAAAAACAACCAAAGGGATAGAAAAATCCGGTAATTATCGGGTCGAAACGTGTAAAGAACTCAAAAGCGAAATAACAGGTTAAAACAAAAGTAAAAGTTAGAAATCGGCGCGAATAGCTAAGTTAAATAAAGGAAAAATTGTAGTTCGGCATGAATAACATCGATAAGCCGATCTAAAGTCGTCGAAAATTGGTATAACGTTTTATTAGAGTCGTAAAACCTTCTTAATAACCCTAACAAATAACGTACTTATAGATATAAGTGTTTTAAAAGCGCCGTCCGGTATCGCCTTAATTATTACGTTTATTAGGTTTAACTTACCGTTAATCTGTCTGGTTTCTTCAATCATCCGATTTTCGTATAACTCGCCTAAATCCATATTGTCGATCATCAACCGTTGTTTATTCGTAATACCTAGTTTAACCAGATATTTATAAAGCAAGAAAAAATCAGGATATACTACTAGAAGAATAAGGCGTAAACCAAGATTAAAAATAATCATCCGGACTATTATCTCCATAGTAATACCCGAATCGAAACCTCCAACTATATTATAAATCTCAAAAGTTAGGACGCTCCTCGTAAATCTTTTTTACTTGATAAAGCTTTAATGGATAATGTTTTTACGAAATATAAAGCCGTTTCTGGTTGGTAATTCGTTACCGAGGACTAGGACAAAACCGATTTGTAATCTGTAGTGGTTATTATTAACAAAAGAGCCGTTAGTAAAAATAAATAGCTTTAAAGTACGTATATATAGCGGTATAAACTGCAAATCTCGTTTTGTATTATATATTTATTACCAAAAGTGTTTATTAAACACCTTACACATATTATCCGTCGGGTTGGTTTAGTACTATGCGGCGACCGAAAGGTCAAATACAGCCTCTAAATTTACCATAGACGTAACCTAAGCTCCGCATACGCGTTGTAATCTGTATTCGTCGGTCAGTTTTACGTTATCTAAGACGACAAAAGCCACCTTATCCAGCTATTCTTTTTACGTAAATCTTAAAATGCCGCTTCAGAATGTAATCATATACTATCAAAATTGATTATATTATCCTTTAACAGGTAGGCTTTAGGCTTCGCCTTTAAACCGGCCTCCAAAAGTTTCCTTTCCTTAAACGCGAAAAACGAGGCGTTATATAAGGTTAAAGTATAGTTTATTTGTATTTCCATAAGTGTAAAGCCTTTCGAGCGGGTATCTAATACTAATATGCACGAGTTAAAGGTAAAGTTTGTTATCCCGAGTCGCTCCTTATAATAGTTTTGGTAAATATTATACTAATATATGCCGGCTTTAGCCAGGCCATAAAACGGTTTTGAAATATATAAAATCATTCTCGACGGGTAGTAATATTTAAGGTCTTTTAGTATATGTACGTAAATCAGCCGTTTTATCCGTTCCTTAGATTATATATAGGCCTGCGTTATATCCCGAAACTTGATATATAAGTTATACGGTTTATTAAAAAAAGCCGCGAACGTAAGAATTAGGCGATAGCTAACTCGTTATAATACAAGTAACTAGGTTATAATATCCTTTTTACCTTCGTCGTTATATCCTTTAATTACTAGGCGAGTATTTTTATACAGCTTCCTAATTTTATCTTTTACCCCGTAGACGAGGCGGATTGAAGAAATCCTATAAGTACTGTAAATAGTAAAGTTGAATTGTTTAAAGCGAAAAACACCTTAATCGATTAGGGTTGAATTTTTTTTCCAAGTAAATTATTCGAATAAGGCACTTAAGGTAGTGATAATACACTCGTGACGAAGTTTAAGTTTAGCTTGCGGTTTGTCAATTAGTTTTACGTAATAAAAGAGTCCGTAGCAAAGTTCCTAAGGTGTTTTTCCGTTTTTGAACTGAGGGGTCACCCTTAGCGGCGAGGTTTTGGTAAGGTTAATATAAATATGCCACTTTTATCTTGTATAGTCGGGTTAAAATCGGGTTTTGGAGGCAAAACTATATCAGGAGTCGGTCTGAATTCGTTGTTCCGGGAGGTAACGTATAAGCGATTCTAATTGTTTCCGTCGTTATAAGAGGTAACGTGTAAGCGGTTTTATTCGTCTTAAGGCTCCTAGCCGATTCTTTCCACTTCTTTTCTAAACCTATATAATATTATCCATCGAAACAAACTTATGTCGTTCGGTAGATTAATTAGTACATTATAGCCCTTAAATCTGTTAATCTTCTAAAGTCTAGTTTATTTATCCTTCAATTTTTAGATTAAAATTCAAATTATAATAATAAATTCAATACGCTGATATTACGTAATCTATTTCTTTTCACCAACGCTTTAAACACATCGTTTCAACCCGTAAAAATCGTAACATTACCATAGCTTTTGCTCCAGTATTAGCACTTTACACTATAAATAGTAATAGTACAAAGTCTATATGGATCCTTAGGTAAACACTGAAAACAAAAAGCGTGGGAATAAGCCCACTTAAGCTAAAAGTGTTATTAACTGCACTAACCGTTATTTAAAGGATAAATTCCTTAGGACTAATACCCTTTAACTTCTTCGACAATAGTATATACGTTTTTTAAACGGTTCGTAATACCGTTCGTATTTTCTAATACCTTACAATGCTTTTATTAGGATTTGCCTACACTCTTTGCCAGCTATCCGAGTCTTAATACGCTATTTGGTAAAATCGAAGGATGTACTAACGTCATATATAATCCAATTGAAAGGTACAAAGTATACGTTAAATTAACAATCAACCAAAACGTCCTAATAATTTGTAATGAAAACGTTTCGTATAAACTTAGGGGCCTAAAACGATACTATTACGTCGAGGGCGTAAAGAATTAGTAAAATACTTAAATATATAATATTAATAATCACTTCGTAATTAAAGTTTCCGTTGTTTTAAAGGCGGAATTTGAACAGTCATAGTGCTTATAATTGTAACTGATATTTATAGCAAAACTTTTTGATAGCTTTGAATACGTACTTTCCTATATCCGTATAACCTACGATATGAAACAGGTGTAAAAGGCGTTTTACAGCCGGGTATCCGAATCGTTGGTATAATACCCGTAGTTCAGGTTATATTAAATGAATAGCTTCGATTATACGTGTTTTTGAAAAAAAAAACGTCGGTATCCGAACTTAAGTTGAAGAGGTACGGATATGCTATTTAAAACGCAGTTAAGCTAGTTAATTATATTTCGGTTTTTGAATTCGAATTTGTTTTTATTATTTGGTAAAAGAAAAAAAAATAGTATTTTAAAGTCTATTACATAAAACTTAACCGGCTCGAAACATGTATTTACAATGATTATATCGAGTGAAAACGCTTTACTTTTACCAAATAAAACTTTTTGATATTTTCCTATTCGTTTTAACCAAAACTTCAAAAATTTCGCTATAAACACGTCGAATTAACGCTTTCCGGCCGTTACAATTTCGGCTGCTTTAATATTAGGTATAATACCTTAAAACCTGTTCCCGTACCTATTAAATAACGTAAATTATAGTGCTATATAGGCGTCGAACACTTTATTCACGTAATCCAATCCGGTAATATACCTAAAAAAACGTTTTATCATGCGGTAAAAATACGGTAAACGGTTTCGTCGTCTTAGACTAATAAATAGGCATTATAGCACTCGGGGTCGTCCTTTCCAGATATATTATCGTAAAGGTGTACGTCGAATCCGTTATTTGTACCTTCGTATCCGGCTAACTATATTACAAAACTAACCTTTATCCGATCTTCAAAATTATATTCGGTTTGAAATTATCGTTCAATCCGAATTTGCTAGTAAGCGGGGTGGTTTATAAACCAATATCCGATTTTAGCGTATAAGATACACTAATTTTACAAACCTACAAAGCGCAGTATATCTTTCCGTAAGTAATATTATAGTTTCGGTTCGTTTTTTTTATTTTCGTATGATCATCCACATCTTTTACTACCAGGGTTTTCTTTTTAATACCTGTACTTTAGGCTTACGTTTTACCTTGGGTAAACCATAAATATCTAATTTAAAATATGATAGATTGTTTCGACAAGGTTTTCTTTAGTAATTTAAGCTTCGCCTCTAATTTTATCAGCTACAAATACCAATCCGATATTTTTTTTTCGGCGTATAGAGGTTTCGAACGATATTGTAAAGCTTATACAAAAGGCTTCCAAGTTCTTTTCTGGTTTAAAAAGTATAAAGTCGAAATCCGGATTTCCACGACAAACTTTTATTACTATTTAAATAAATAGTTTATTGCCTTTATATTCCGGTCCGAAAACTACTTCATACTTTCAAAGCTTCGTTAACAGGGCGGCAAGGATTTTCTAAGGGTTTTTATCGGTATTTTCCTATTAGTTTTTTACAAATTCTTACGTCGTTCTAATCCAGTCTTTATTGTATGACTCGTAATTAATTTCGGTATTAAATTTGGATTTAAGGCGGATATAATACTGGACGAATATATCAACTCATATAAAGTAATATATACCATTCCTTAACTTACCCGAAAAGTATACTAGGTAAAATAACGTAAAATTATAATAGCTTAATATCCAGTCTTTTATACATATTAAGTATAACGCGTATCTTGTTATCTAATACGTCGTATGGTTCTCCGTTATAATTTTCATCCATATCCCACAGTCTGTTAAAGTTGGTTAACTTCGTAAAGTTGCTCCTATCCGTAGGAAAGCGATATAATAAAAGGTTGTAATAGGGGTTATGGTTAAAGGGTATTAGTCCGTACGATACGTATTAAAGTTTTATGCCGTTTATCAACTTTTAAATAGGGGTGTTTTCCGTATTCCGGCTAATTATTACTTCCTAGAGCGGATTGTTATCTGCTTTTCGGCCGATTCTTTCATAACTAAACGGGTTATTTATAACATTCGGGATGTATTTTTATGTTTACATGGATTTAAAGTTACGTTTCAAAAAGGCTTCGTATTCGACCTTTGTTATACATAATCGTTATGATACGTCCTTCTTTTTTACCAATTCCTTTAGTTCTATTTTTTGTTGGACGTTCAATCTTAACGAACGCCGTATTTTAGTTTATGGTATTTTTTCATAACTCCGGTTGATAGCCTCAATTCGGTATTCCTTACCATTTTACAGGTAATATACTTTTAAAAATTATCCTTTTATAATTTCTTTGTCCGTTCATTTCAATATATATATAAGTTGGGTCGTTACAGATAAGGTTTTTACGATGCGACTATTACTTTTACCGGGTACATAAATACCTTTGCTTCGCAATTATTTCCGCAGGATTCTTTTAATCGTTTTATTCACTATTTATTATATATCTAGCGTCCAATCCGCAAAGTTTTCTCTAAAATCGTCGAATAATTCGCGTCCTTTAATCTCGTCATTATAATAGTTAAAGATTATATTTGTAATATATATATTTATTGTATAAGGATTAAAATATTTTACTAAATCCTCTATTTCATTATCCTGAAGGTTAAAGTCTAAATGTTTAAGGATATTGCTTCGAAACGACGTATATATAAAGAGGTAATTTATAAAGTCGTTGGCTTTTATTAGATCCGTACTAATAGGGCTACTATATATACGTCAAAGGCAATTCGTATGTAATTTAGGGTAATTTAAAATTCGGGGTTATATAGTAAATACAAAAGAAATAAAGTAATTGAAACGATTGTAATAAGTCTTAATAACGCTTACTAACGTAAATAAAATTTAAACGATACGTAAATAACGCGTAATTACAAACTAGTTAAACGTTTTAAATTAGTTTTATCAGTGTTACTAACGTTATATTAGCTTAACAGCTAGTAAAACTAAAAACGTTACAGGTAGTAAACTTAAAATGTATAATGTAAATGTACGAAAGTGGATAGAGTAAAAGGAATATAATCATGTAATCCAGTATTTAGTACTTAATCCGTATTGATATACTGTAACAGGAATTGGTAAAGGAATCGCTCGATTACTTAGTGTATAACCGATATTACTAAGGCGATCGGGTTATTTCTTTATTTACAACCGATCTTAATAAAACGATGGAGTTATTTATTGGTACACAACCAATCTTGGCTTTATTAAAATGTGTGGTTTGTAAAACTTAAATAGGTTTTAACGAAGGGTTTCGAAACTTGGTAGTTTAACTTACGTGACCTGATACGTAATAGGACGCCTTTTCAAAAAGGCCAGAGTTAATTGTTTAGAGCGCTAATAAAAATTAACGGTTAACAGAACGGAGTTCATCTTTTTAAAGTTACTCTAGATTTTATAGTTTTATAACGTTTCGGGTTTCTCGGCGCTTCCGCGTAATTTCACACTCTCATATAGTTCTTATAAGGCGTAGTATTAAAATAAAGGCAGTTAGTACCGCTACAATATCCTGCTATACATATTCAACGTATGTCTATCTCTTTTATTTAGGCTGTTTATAGCCGACCGAGTCGACTACTAATAATATCGGTAGGGTTCAATTACTTATCCACGGGAAATAAAGCAAGTAAAAAAGTAATCAAAAGATAATTAGTATTATAGTAAAGTAAGTCAAAATGATTTAAGTAAAAAAAAAAGAATCCAAAGGTATACGCCACGGGTGAGGACTTATAAGCCCTCCACCAAGAGCGTATTACGCTGGAATACTTCTTCTAGACCGCTCCACGTATTGCCGTCGGCCTGAAATAACATTCTAGACCGATCTATGCATGATGCACTTTGAGTCTTGCAAGAGTGCAGCCTGCAGCGTGACACGTTATCGTGCATACTGCAGGAGGGTACCTTGCAATATAGTGCACTGCCCTTTGGCCTATGTATACTATCTGTGAGGGTATATAGTAATATCCATATATCCAAAACCCCCATTTCCATTATCATTGCCGTTTTTTAACTGGGTCTTAACTATACGATACCAATATAAAGACTTTACAATGTATTACCATCTATTTAAATATACTAACGTTTATAAGCGTTGTAATGAGTTATATTACTAAAGGAAATGAAAATCATTACACCTTGTTTACTACGTAGCTTTTTTATGGGTCTGAAGGTTGTGTCCACAGTTCTTTAAGAGGTCGCTAGATGGTTACAAGCGCTAAACTTACTTTAAGATAATATTTTTAAAACCCAACAATTTCCGAGAACTCGTCTAAGCAATGGGATCTTTTTTTACGATTCAAATAACGGGTTTTACCAAGAAGTTAAGGAGTCGGTAAAGGGTAAAAACGCCGTACCGCTAAATCGAATTTGGAAATTTTCCGCCTTATAGATGTGTATAAAAGACGTGACAAATGTATTACATTTAACATCCGCAGGTATTAAATCCTCTTTTTATAATCCCATTAAAAGTTAATAATGGCTCCAAAGTGTATTTTTATAGCGGATGTTATAAGTAAGCGTTTGTTATGACTTTGTATAGCGGTAGGGCCCGAGTTAACTACGTTTTCCTCTTCTATTTCCTCCTTTTCTCCACTGTTACTCCCTTTATCCCTATTCTTTTCCTCTACTACTTATATTAGGCCAGCCTAATAATTTAAAAGGGCCGTAGTTTTGGTAACAGCTACCGTCGTTCAAATAAAGCAATATAAAGTCGTTAAGTAACCCATCGATACTCTAGCGATTATCCTAGCCTTATTTATGGTTAAGGGTACTGTAATAACTGGGATAATAATTATATAACTACCCTTCTTTTTAGTAACTATATTATGTTAGCTATAGGGCCTAATGCAAAAAAAATAGCCGAATTACAGGTGTAAAGAGCCTATTTGATGCTAGTATTTTTATGAGAACTATTGTAAACGTTAATTAATAATGAATGAACGTTATTTATATACAAGTATTTTCGCATGGAAGTGGTATATGCACCTGCCCCCCCTTTTTAGCTTTGATTCTAACTTTGACCAAGGCTTAAGAGGTAGGGGGGAGAGATATAGAGCGCATTTGCAGCTAACTATTATTATTAGTATTGGGGTGTAACATAGTATAAAGGGTAATGATATATAGCATATCTAATACTGTTATGGCTTTTACTTTAATGGCAGCCTTTTTTTTTCGACAGGGTTATTATAACATGAGTTAATATTAAGTTGGACGCAGGTGGCGTTAACCGTATCATTATACTTAGTATAACTTTTCAGATGGTTATAGGGTTATAAGGTTGATATACATTTATTCAGGAACGCGAAAAGTTTAACCTCAATATAAGATTCTGGTTGTAATATAGAGGATGTTATTAGGAGATAATTAGTAATATTCGGTATTTAAATGGTAATATTTATAAAGGTATATATTTTACTAGTTCAATTAATAGAGATTTAATTGAAAAATTGAAGCGGATTATAGTAGCGGTTTTTGTTTTGGGTACTCTATGCTATATATGTATAGACTACCCTAATCAACCTTAAAAATCGCCTAGTAACAGTGGCGACATCGCTCACCTAGCGCAAATTGCCCTAAACGTACCATACCATTTTTTCTACAAACCTTTTCTTTTTTTCCTCTTACGGTTTTATCTTTGAAGAAAAATATATACACATACGTACACACTTCAATTACGCGTTTTATAATAAAAGGGTAGCCCGATACACCCGGGATAGGAGTTCGTCTTTACCATTAGTTATGGGCTTGGTATAGCGGTATTAGTGTTTGGTACAAACCTAACTCTCCTTAAGGGGTTAGAGGCTTTTCCCCAGCGTAAACAGGCGTCGGGCCGTGGCGGACCTTGCTATAAACGTAGCCCGACCATAGATGCTTACTACCTACGGGTCTAGTATTTGAAAGATAGCTACAAACGCAGTTTCCAGATACAAGGGGCTTTAACCTGTTTTTTTTTTTATCGGGGTTGCCTGGTTTCAATCGTCTACGGTAGTGTCTACGTAATATAGGTAGCAGCACCCACCGCGGTGCCTAGTGTAAAATATATATATAAAGGTCTTCAAGGTTAGTGTGGTCCAAGATCCGCAGCTTGGGGACGAGGTTCTCTACGAATTTGCTTCGTGTTGTGGAGCAACCCGAGAAAGTCAGTCCGACTCTTGAATGGTGACCAGAGACAGCATGTCCGTCCATATGCACTAGCATAGAATACGCTTTCGAGATTGTACACTGCGAGCTTGCTGAGAACTGTCGGTCTTCCTGTGACGATCAAAGTGACAGCGTGCACCAGACACGTGGAAGACTCGTAAGAGCGAAACGTGCATGTGCTAGACTAGACTGCACTGCACTGGATTTCAAGCCATGCCTATGGTGGTGACACACCCACTGCCGAATTGCAACTCCCATTGAGCCTGCGGTGTGAACCTACTCGTCATCGGACGCGTCCTGCATCGTCACATCGGCCGCAGGCGCATCCTCCTCCGGCAAAGGCTCACCATCCTCGTCCTCCTCGTCACTCACCACCATACCCCTCCGCTGCCTGGGCTTTCTCTGCAACGCTTCGTCGCCGTCCGCGGCCGCGGCAGCAGCAGGAGACGCCGAGTTTTCCATACCCGTGCGGCCGGCGTCCTCGTCGTCCGAGTCCTGAATAGGCTCGAGCGACGACAGCCGCGACGCAGGCGTGTCCTCCTTGCCAGCCCGAGCACGGTTGCCGACCAAGGACTCCTCGTCACTATCGTTGATGAACTCGGCCGACTTGTACTTGCTGTTGTCGGGCTTCTTGCCAAGGCGGCGCCTTTTCTTGGGCTGCCGCTCCTGATCCTCCTCGGTCTCGCTACGATCCGACTCATCTTGCTGCTGCTTCTTTTTGCTCTTGCGAGCGCGTCCCTTGCGAGCACCGGGCTCGCTTCCTTCGCGCTTAACCCGTGGTGCAGCCTTGCGCTTCCGCTTGACGCGCTCACCGGTCTCGCTGTCGACGGTCATCTCGGCCTCGAGGCGCTCGCGCTCCTCCTGAGCGCGCCTCTCTGCTTCTTCGCGGTCCTTCGCACTGATTTCCTCGCGCTTTCTGCGAAGCTCCTCCTGGCGCTGGCGCTCCTGCTCTTCTGCCTTGCGCCTCTCTTCGTCCCTGCGGCGCGTCTCGGCCTCGCGCGCCGCCTTGGCCGCTTGGATCTTCTCTTTGTTCGTCTCCTCGTATTTCTGCTGTTCACCAATTGCACGCAGCACTTGGTTCCGCAGGGTGTTGGTCGCCATAGTCGCACGTTGTTCGATATCATGCTTCGGGTAGGGGGTGTTTGGGCTGTCGGCCACTTCTTTAAGTGTCTTGATCGCCTCGTCAAGGCCCTCGAGAGCAGTCTGGAGCTGCTCCACGCTCCGATCGGTCTGGCCCATCTTCTGGACCATATCCGCCACCTGCATCTGGACGAAAGCCACATTGAACTTGTAGTGTACTTGCGCTGGGTTGGTCGCCAAGGCCTGTCAGTCTCATTAGCAACCCACAACTCTTCCCAGCCTAGATGCTGTCATACCTTCTTGGCAAACTCTAATGCCCTGTAGAAGCTGTGCATGTCCGTTGCAACTTTCTGTGTAGTCTGGCTGCTGGATTGGACACTAGCCCGCCCTTTCATCAACCATGTGCGACCCAGACAGGAGAGAACCATGCCATCTTGCGACTTTCCCTCTTTGGTCAAAGCTATGTTATAGCTCTCGCAAGCCTTGACAAACTGTCGAAGTTCTGCGAGTGTGTGGCCGAGGTTGACGTATAGATTAGCATCCTTGATCGATTCACGCACTGATTGGAAGATTGTCAAGGCTGTTCTACAGTCCTTTTTGTCCTCGACGAGTGCGATGGCGATGCCTTGCGCCGCATATGCGTTGTGCGGATCCAACTGAAGCGCCTTGTCGAAAAATTCCACCGCTTTAGTGTACTCTTTGCTCCGGCGTTGTTGGTCTGCCTCTGTCTCTCGACGCATGTCTCTCGCGAGCATAAGATGCATATTTCCCATGGCAACGAGGGCATAGCGGTCGTGCTTCTCCAGCTGCTGTAGGGTCTTCTTGTACACGCGATACTCGTGGTCCTCGTTCAGGTTCTGAGGACGCTTCTTCGAGGTGACCTTGCTTAAGAACCAGCCATACAAAGATCTCACTTCCACGTCGGTGGGCTGCTCGTTGTAGAGCTTTGTGATAGCCTCGGGGCCCTCCTTGTTGGGGTCCAGTCGCAGTTTGATGTATGCCAAACGGGTACGAGCGTCGGTGTAATCCTCGTGGCGCTTGAGCAGGCCCTCATATGCGTCAACGGCCTTCTCGGTCATTCCTCTTGACTCATAGCTGCGGCCAAGGTTGAAGCTGATGGTTGTGATCAAGGCATCAATGTCCAGATCGTCTTGGCCGCTCTCGTTCATTCTCACACACGAGCCCAAGGCCGCCTCGAACATGTCGCTTGCGAGTTCGTATCTGTCCATATGAGAGTGGAAACAGCCGATGTTGTTCAAGAGTTGAGGCGACAGCAGCATTCGCATGGCGGTCTTCTTGAGACGCTCGTCCGTGATATCAGAGGGTATTGCAGATGGATCGAGTTGAGCAAGCTCCATCAATTCGACTTGCTGTAGGCACTGGAGTGCCTTATCTGGGTGCTCGTTCTCGTATAGCCGGGCGAGGTTCAGAAGCACCGATGCATCGGGGGCGATGTTCTTCGAAGGATCTTTCCAGCCAGCCCGGACGGATTCCAGCAGTTGAATCGCATTTTTGGCCTCGTTGCTCTTGTTCTCTTTGATCTGAACCATCTCGTTGGCAAATACTTCTTCGGCATAAATGGTGCCTTCAAGATTATCAGTGTAAGACGCGTTTCAGAAGAATCTGGATGAATACTAACCAAGAAGAGTCATGGTCTCATGGTTGCGAGCGTGTTTGTCCTTCATCTTCTCGAGGTGATACCTGGCACCCGGGAGATCGTTCTTCAAAACCAACAGTTGTGCTTGTCCGAATTTGGCAGGGAGATAGCCACGCTGATCCCCGCCCCGCGCATCATCAGCACGCTTGTAGTGACCACTTGCGCTATCGAGGTCGCCGGCTTTGTGCTCCTGTCGTGCCAGCAGATACCATCCATCACTGGCAATGGCGTTGACGTCGGTGTATTGGATCGCTTTGTGGGCGAGCCGGTCCACGTGGTCCGCGACTCCACGGGACGCGAAGTATCCGGCGAAGGTTGCGCATGTGAGTGGAAATTCCTTGTCCAGCTTGAAAGCATTCTGAGTGTACTCAGAAATAGCCTTTTTGTACCGACGGGAGAACTCAGGGCTGCTTGTGGGGACATGCCCACTACTGTCGATCCAGTACAGCCCAAGCAAGATGTTGGCGACCTTGGACTCCGGGCTGATTTCCAAAGCTCTCTCCCAAGCAGCCTTTGCGTCATCCTTGAAGCCAAGCTGCCAGAAGCAACATCCAATACCGATTCTCGGGTCAGGATCGACCATGTCTGGCATCTTCGAGAGGACCTGTTGGTACGCCGACAATGCCTCCGGGTATTTGCACAGGGAGAACAAGGCTCTCGCCTTTCCCATGACGGCCAACATGTTCCTTCCCGATGAGACTCGAATGGCATCCTCGAACGACTTGAGGGCAAACTGCAGCAGCTCCGCCTTGTCAGGATCCACAGCTCCTGTACCACCAGACTTTGAGGGCTGTTGCAGGGAGGCGCGGAGGAGGTAGAGGACGCCGCGGGCGAGAAACAGCGGCGGGAAATCTGGACTGATGCGTGAAGCCTCGTTCAGCCTCGAGGTGGCTTCCTGCAGGTAGAAGTCTTTGGTCTTGGCCTGTGCGGCGGACTGTCCGTCTGGCGCAACTCGCGGTGCCTCCCTGCTCTTCCAAAGATACATCCAGCACAAGCAGCTAACAATGCTTAGCTTCTCTCGCTGGTTGATAGTGGGGAGAGCATTGCCACGTAGCAATGTCTCAATCGCATAATCCACCTTCTTCTGTTTTGCGTAAGCCAGCGCCACTGCCATCCAATAGGTTCGAGCGGCACGCTCAGCTTCGAAAAGGTCGCAAAGGTCCGACGGATCGTCCATCAAGTTTGTCAGATCGATCTCAACGGCTTCATCGTCCTGGTCTTGCACGGGAATGTCGAGAACGGAAGGGACATCGGTGAATCGTTTGCTCGTGTACGCGCCGTCGGCTGCGCCGTTCGTGCCATTCGCATGGCCATTTTGGACTGTGGATGCCATGGAAGGGAAGTTGAAGCTTGTCGGATGAACGAAGGTCTAGGTTGTGCAATGCGCAGAAACGTGTGCGCCGCGTTGCGCCCGCAGCTCGAGTTCAAGGTCAGGTAGATTTCGAGGAATTGCGAATTGCGCCGTTGAGGGTTGGAAAGCGCGACGGCAGGAAGGACAAGGTGATCTAAACGTTGAAGGGCATAATCAGCCTGACAGGTCTGAAGGAAGTGAGGTGTGCAGGCTGCAGGTCAGAATCCTGATACTGTGTGGAGCTTTGTGGCCGAAGTGAGCAGCAGCTTGCGGATCACAAGGAGGAAGTTGGCAAGCTGAGACTGGGTCCAAATGCAGAAGTGAAATTGTTTGAGAAGCGAAGGGTACCCCTGCTGTTTGTGGGATGGGAGGGTTAGGGTGAGCTAAAGCGATCCCATTCTTTGGCTTCCTTCCTGCTTTCCAGAAGGAATTCCAGGGGGGAAGAGTTATTGCTGTCCTGAAAATCTGGTCATTTTGTCATTTGCAACGCTTCCTCCAATATCAACAGGATACTTACAAATTCATAGCCAACCTCAGAGGGCTGTATATGGGAGCCCTTCTCCCCTGCCTCCTCAATCTAGCTCTTAGGGTCCAATGGCATTGAGCCCTTTACAGGACTTGAAACAAGGGGCTGTGAGTCTCGATTTCTCACGCTCGATTGCAGAAGTTGTGCTGAGAGTGGTGTGCATTCTATGAGAATATCTGTGCAATGAACCACCAAACTTCTGTCTGACTTGCTGACAGGCGATAGATAGCCTGCTGCTGAGGTGGGAAAGATGCCAGCAAGCTCAAACACCATGGTTGAGTTCCTGATACTTGTTGAGGAAGTAGTAGGAAGCAAATGATCCGGTTGCAAAGAGCCCAAGAGGTACTGGCGATCTCCACCCTGTCTTCATATTACGACTTGTTGCGGCAGCAACCAGCGCAAGGCTGTTTCCAAGTGCCAACTCTGATCCGTAGTCCTTGTTCTCCCGTAGCAGATATCCTAACGGGCGTCAGTCCTGTACATTCTGAAATTACGCAACTGTAAATACCGACAGACCTACCGGCCAATCCGTACGATGCACCAAGTCCAACGCCAGCGATGAGAGAGGGCTTTGAGCCACCCTTCACATATCCCATCGTGCCACCGACAGCCACTGGTCCATGTCAGTCGGGTTCGCCTCACACTACCAGACAGAATAAGAGCTCCACTCTACTCACAAAGGCCGGCGAGTGTAAAGGCTGGATGATCGGCTCCCATTTCAAACCCGGTGTGTAGCTGATCTGTTGGCGCTGACGAGCCGAGCGGGAGAAGTCAAGATCAACTTGGAATGGGCAGATTCTTCGAGCCGCCTGGCCGGTCCCTGCAATGGTCGGTACCCCTGGAGCCTCATGGCGCACGCACCACATTTCAACCCTCTCACCTATGGCTCGGGACTTCTGTACAGCCACCAGTTGCTGTGGAATATCTTCACTTGGAGGTCTCATGCAGCTTTCCTCGACCTTTATTCTCCGGCCTTTTGCCATGGATTGCAAGGTGGCTTCGCCGAAAGACATTAGGTCCTCCGTATGTAGCCGATTACAACATCAGTGGCGGATAGGCGTCAGCAAGCTTTTCCTTGGGCTATTCATATTCCCAGATCTGGAATGACTGCCCGGGCCCAGTGGTTCTTCTTCTCTTAGGCCATTGCCCAACCAACTTGGAATCGAGCTTCATCCCATGGCCTGCCAGTCAGGCAGATGTTGCTCCAGCTCCTTGACTGTGCTGCTCCCTCTATCACAATCCGGTAGTCCGCAAGGAATTAAAAAAGAACGTCTTTTCGCACAGGTCAAGGTTTTTTTCGCAGGGGCAATGTTTTTGTCATATATGTTAGTACATTGATGGCGGGCAGCCCATAGGGCCACCCCTTTACTTATGCGCATCAATAAGCTTTCATTAACACGTAACATTAATATGTAACCCTAATTTTAATGCGCTTACGTTATCCACAATACTTTTTTGGCGCGCTTCATTTTATTCATTGTTTTTTATTTCAATTAAAACTAGCGTTATTAATCTTAAAAACTCAAAAAAAATGAAATTTAAATGATTTGCAATATAATAATAATGCAGCGTTTATAATGAGGCGCCGCACCTATAATATAATACTCATAAGATAGTAATAACATAGCACCTATAATGCAATAATAGCATAATGGCTACAATCTAATACAGAGTTTATAACATAATGTTTATAATATAATAATATTGTAATATTTACAATATTCTAAATATCTAGCACACACAATACAACAACAATATAATATCCATAATATAATAATTGTTATGACGTAAACTCCCTCATATATCAATATGCGTTTCATGGAAAAAATAGCAACAATTACCCAAAGTAGTGTACATAGATGGAGTAGGTTAAACTTACCTTTATCTCACTAGCCCTTGTTTTTTTTATTTATATATTTTTCCTACTGCAAACTCTGCATCAGTTAAAAGTTATACTTAGTATCTTTCAATACTACACTAATATATACACACCTATTAGTACTACCTAACAAATGGTAGCTGTAAGTTTTGATGATGAAATTAATAGCAAATGCATTATTTTCAATTAATTAATACTATTACCAGAATTTGTAAAAATCAAATGAATTAACTAGCAGTAAATGCACAGTAAACTCAAAATATCTTCAGCTGTATTATAAACCTATATTCACTTACATTAACGATTATTATTACTTTAGCTACCAACTATCAATCATACTCTTTCCTATTTTAATATAGGTTTCTATTACGGCCAAATAGCTGCAAACGTTGTTAATTTATCAGTTCCTTCTGTCGGTAAGGTTTTTACCTATTCACGTGAAAGTAAACGAGTAGAAGAGTAATTATAAGATTGGTATAGTTGTAGTAAAAGATAGATAGATCAGGAAGGAGTATTCCAGAGAGTGTACGCCACGGATGGGAGGTTATAAACCTCCTATCCGGGCAGTGGCCCTTTGTTGTGCGCTTTGGAATACACATTCCAAACCGCTCTATACATTGCCGTACGGTTTGAAATACCTATTTGTAATGATCACACTAAATACCCGTGAGTATATAGAAGATATCAGAGGGTTTATGTTACCAAGAAGATAGCAGAGGTGCTGAGTAAACAATATCGCAATCGTGAAAGTAATGATCAAAAGCCGTGAGGCTATTCAGATGTGTAAACTGAATACTTAGATTGACAACTGAAGAGCTATGAAGGAAATACTATCTGTGTGATGATGACTGTGTTCTTATATCCTATGGCCTTCATACCATCTTCAGTACTAGATAGCTTAGATAACAAGATATCCAACATATCCTATGCGTCCGTGCATTAACCCTAACCCTGGGTTGCTGACATAAGAGATGTTCCTCGCCTGATGTGTTAGACTTCAGGCTTCTCAGTAACGCAGTTGCATACTGGCCCGTTTCCTGACCCAACTGCTGCCTATGTCATAACACTATTCTAGACCGTTTTATGTATAATATACTTTGCGTCTTGCAAGAGTGTAGCCTGTAGCGTGATACGTTACCGTGTATTTTGTAAGAGAGCATCTTGCAATTTAGTATATTACCACTTGGCCTATGTATACTATCGATAAGAATATATAGTAGTATCCACATAGGTAATATTTTCTTTTTTCCTTATATACCTATAATCTAATAGTGATAGTTATAGCGATTCCGTATACATAGCTCTATAATAATAGTGTGGTTGTAGTACTAATTGTAAAAGTTTAAATTAGCAGTTTCTATAGTGATAGTATGGTTGTGGTACCAATTGCAAAGGTTCGAATTAGTAAATCATGGCCGTAGTGGTGATTGTAAAGGTTTAAATTAGTAATTCCTGGCCGCGGTAGTAATTATAACAAGGGCCTGATTAGTATAGATAATCGGTAGCGATATGGTTATTGATAGCGTCTTTTGCTATTTTTTTGACAAGAGTATTTTCGTAGGTATTAATTACGTAGGGGTGATTACGATATTATGTATTGGGTTAGTATAAAAAGAAGTATTGCTATCGGTTTAGGCAAAACTTCTTTTCTTTTCCATTTAAAGGCGCGTACTACTAATTATTATAAGTTCTTATCACAATTTAACTTATATCTTAATTAATCAAACCAAACCGCTTGAATGGGTAGGTTACTTAACCAATATCCATATACTAAACTTACCTCTAAATAGATGCTGCGTAAAAACAGGACAGCCAGGCGCCGCTTGGCACGAGAACGCTGTCATGCTGTTGCGGCCGTCGTAGCCGCCGCCGTCACCCTTTTATCGGCCTCGCTAGCTGCCGCCGCCGCCGCCACCACCCTTTTACCGGCTTTACCAGCCCCTGCCACCGCCGTCACCCCTTTCTTTTCCCGTTCCCGTTCCCCTTTCCCTTTAAGTTTATAAACCTCACTCTTTCCCTATAGGTAAAAACCCCCTTACTTGTAAAGCCCTTCTAGCGCCATAAGCGTAACCTTATGGAGTTTTTCCGCGGTTTGTATTACCTAAATCCACCTATATATATACTTTTAATATTTTTGTAAATGAGGAGTAGGGAGCAGACTTATTTCATTGCCTAAAACTCTATATCGCTAAGGTACGTCGCGAGGCCTTTTTAACACATAAGGTATTAAAGCGGCGTACCCAGATCTATAATCCCGAGCTGTTAATAAATACGTCTTACGTGCCGTATATAACGTCTGCAGCCTTAAGTAAGTCCGTTGTCGATTATTATAAAAGCGGGGATCGTACGACCTATTGTTTTCATTACGAACGGATTATGAACTAATACGCCCCCGTTTTATTAGTTTTGAAGCCGTGGGTTGACGCCATGTTACGCGCCAGATAGCTTTATAGTAAGTTTTAACCGATTTCCAAAAAAAATCCTTTATTAGAAAAACAATACTAAGGGCGTTTCGAAAGATAACCTCGGTCGTAAATAATTGAAACAAGCCGTTACTAATTAGTAATAAACGCTAACCAGCCAATTAGGGAGTCAGAAGCTGTTATTATTATTTGAAAATGGGGCTTGCGTATATACTACGTAAACAAGTTTGATGATGTTATTGTGCATCACCGGGGGGAGAGTAAAGACCCCCCTATATTTTTTCCCAAGGGCATACGACCCAAAGCGTGGGGCCACATCTTTACCGGCGCCGATAGCGTCGATAGCAGTCATAGCGGTAACGCTAACACAAAGGGGGAGGGTAGCAAAGAGGATCGTGGGGACGCGATAGCGCCGCCTTTTCCTTCTCCTTTTAGTAGTAATTAGCTGCTCCTTTTAACTGGGCCGGCGCACCCAGTCATATTAATGTTATTTTTCCCCCTAAAATCGTTAATAAGTCATAAATTTAATTTAAATTATATGAAATAAAAAGAGGTAATACGCAAAATATAGTACTATATCGTAAATCAAAATCGAAAAGAGCAAGTACTAAAGTACATAATAGGTCCGGAGTATATAAGATAAAGAATAGAAATATATTAAAAGTAGTGCGAAGTTATATATTCGAATAAAGTGAGCCGAATAGGGAAAAAAAATAATCGGGCCAAAGGGTGTATATTAAATTGTAACGATATTCTAGGAGCGGCGCAAAATAGTAAATTTAAATAAAAAAAATAGAAAAAAATGAGAAATTCGACAGGGCTAAGGTGTGTAAAATAAAGAGTAATAGAATGTTAGGAGCTGCGCGAAATGATAGGGTTAAATAAAGGTACAAATCGGGGAGCGGCATAAATAGCGGATTTCTAATTACTTTAAATCGGCAAAAGTGATATAATAGCTTATTAGTGTCGTAAAACCTTTTTAGATATACTAATGAATAACGTAATTGTTATTATAAGCGTTTTTAACGCTTCGTCCAATATAATTTTAATTATTACGTTTACTGGGTTTGATTTTCTATCGACTCATTATTTTTTCCTGATTTGCCGGCGCTTATATAACTCGTGAAGGGCTATAATATCAATCATGAAACTTTTTTTATTAGTAATACATAATTTAACCAAACATTTATAAAGCGAAAATGATTTAGTATATATAATGAAAGTGATAAGGCGTAAGCTAAGGTTAGAAATAATTACACGAACTGTTATCGCTATAATAATACCCTAATCTAAACCTTTAGTTATTCTATAGAGTTCGAAAGCTCAAACGCTTTTCGTAACTCTTTTACAATTTGTAAAGTTTTAGTAAATAATATTTTTACGGAATGTAATACTGTTTCGTCTTAGGGTTTCATTGACGAGGATTAATATAAAGCTTATTTACGAATTATAGTAGAAGTTATTAGCGAAAAAGCCGTTAATAGAAACAAATAGTTTTACAATACGTATATTTAATAGTATAAATTATAAACCGCGCTTTTGATTATATATTTGTTATAAAAGAAGTTTATTAACCGATTTGTATATATCGTTGAATGGAGCGGTTTAATACTACGCGACAACCGAAAGGTTAAATATTATTTCCGGTTATGTTATAAAAACAACTTAAGTATTACGTACGCGTTAGGTTCTGTGTTTGTCGACCCGTTTTTAGTTATTTAAAACTATAAGGGTACCTTTGTTTAACTACCTTTTTTACGTAAGACATAAAATGCTGTTTCGGAAAGTGATTGTAATACTATTAAAGTTAATTATATAATTTTCCGTTAGGTCTATTTTAGGCTTTTCCTTTAAATATTTCTTCTTGTTAGTCAAGGAAAACGACGTGTAGTACAACGTTAATATATTGTGTGTCTATATATCCATTAATGTAAATCCCTTCGATTGGGTTATTAATACTACCAAGCACGGGTCAAAGGCTAAACTAGTTATTTTGAGCCGTTTCTTATAATTTTGGTAGTAAATAATATACCAGTAAATACTAGCTTTAGCTAAGCCGTAAATCGGTTTTATGATACGTACAATCGTTTTAAGTAAATGGTATTTTTTAAAAACCATTTAGTATATTGACGCAAATACATCGTTTGAATCGTTTTTAAAATCCAGTGTATACTTACGTTATGTTATGAAATTCGATATATAGGTTATATGGTGTGTTAAGAGATGTTACGAACGTAGAAATTAGGCGGTAGCCAACTTGTTATAAAGTAAGCAACTGGGTTATAATATTTTTTTTACTATTGTTATTATTACTTTTTATAACTAGACGGGTATTTTTGTAGGGATTTATGGTTTTATCATTGATTTGGTAAACGGAGCGAGTAGTCAAAACTCTATAGGCGTCGTAAATCGTTAGGTCGAACTGTTTAAAGCGAAATAAGCGTTAGTCGATTAAATTAGAAATTTTTATTTGGGTGAATTATTCGAACGGGGCACTTAAAGTAGTAATAATACTGTCGTAATCAAGATTTAAGCTAAGTTTACGGTTTTACATCTCCTTTTAAATAATAAAGGAATTTACGGCAAAGTTTTCGGGGTGTTTTTTAGTTTTTAAGTTAAAGGGGCGGCCCCGGCAGTAAGGTATTGGTAGAAATGGTATTGGCGTGTCGCTTTCGTTTAGTAGAAGCTGGCCGGATGCGTAATTCACTAAGTAGGTCAAAACTGGGAACGGCTTGGATTCGTCGTTTTGGGTAGTATTTCGTTAGCGGTTTTCTTCAGAGTACGGTTCTGGGTCGCTCATTTTTATCTGTCTTTTATATTTTTGTATTATTATTTATCGAAACTTTTTGTAGGTCTTTATTGTTGTAACGTAGTCGATTCAAATCACTGTGGTAGAAGTAACTGGTACTGCTTTGATGTTGTTGGTTAAGATGTGTAAATTCTAAGTTTGGCAGACCGCTAGCCAGTCTGCACACTAATTTGTATGGCCAAACGCTTTGACCTGTGCCCTATTTTGAAGTGGGCACCTACTGCACTGCATTTGCAATGCAATCCTACAAACTGCAGTCAATTTGTAGTATATACAATCGACCTTACTGTAAGTAAAGTTGACTTGACTGTATTGCACTTGACTACTATTTCAATACTGACAGCTTTTTGTTTTGTGCCTGTACGTTAGCGTGGCTTGCCATCAATTGGTGGCAACCTTTGAAATCCCTTTTCAAACTGTAAGTCTATAAAAAGCTAGACCCTTGTCAATTTCGATTATTTTGTACTGAAATTAACATTAATTACGGTTTCTTACGGTTTTTTCGCTCTACCCTTCCGAAACCTTCGTTCCTTAAATCCCATGTACAGATCTTTCGCCATAAATTTGTATAAATCAGGTACGCAACTACTTACGTACATTTTCGCAGTAGTTTGAATTACTACTATCGCTATCATTTCTTTAGCGGTTTTTCAATTTGCTAGCCTGTTTTTCTACGTTACGTACCGGGCGGTCTACGTATTTTTTAATTCGTATAAACAGCGTATTACTGTCCAAAAACCTTTCTAAGGCGTTATTAGGCGTAGCTTTGGTTATAACATCGGTAGGGTTATATTTACCGTTAATTTACCGGAACTTATCGATTTTCTAGGTTTCGCATGCCTCCCTTAACACCATTACGTTTATCATCAAACGTTTTTCATTAGTCGTTCCTAGTTTTGATAGGTATTCGTATAAGCTCCGAGAATCGGTATACACCACCACAGGTATCGGTAACAAACCCAGAAGTTTGATAATAATCCTTAATGTGCTGTTAATTACCATGCTGATGTTAAAGCCTGCCATTATGCCGTAAATTTCCAAAGCCAGTATACTTCGGGTTACATGTTTATATTTGTTAAATGTCTAGTATAAAAGGTTTCCAGTGATCGTAAATTGCCCTTCTCACCTATTCTCATCGAAAAGAATTATTAGGAAGCCGATTTGCAATATAAGATTAGTATTGTTGGCAAATATTCCGTTCGCAAAGATGATTAGCTTCGCCTTTGTTAAATTTACAAAAATCATGTTAATTCCTCTTTCCATGTGATTCATTTGACATTAAATCCGTTTGTTTTACTTGTTAAAGTCTTCGTATTACAGGTTTTATGTTTGTGCCGTAATAAAAAGGTCGTACGATGCCTACAGTTAGTATAACGTGGTGATATAGGCCACATGAGCCCTTTGATTCAGATATCTTTATGCCTTTACTTCGTTAGTTTCGTTGATAATTATGAGGCTTCTAATTTCCCCTTTTGATGTAAGCTAATATAAATGCCGCTTTTAGCCTTAATACCATGAATACACAGTAACGATTCGTTAAAGTTAAGTTATATGCCTTCGGTTAAGTTTTTTATTGGGTTACACTTTTAAAGGTCTAAATTTTCAATAACACCTTGTTTCGATTCCATAAACCTAACATCGCCGGAGAAAAGGGTATTGTTAGTTTGTATACTTACTACATTAAAGTTTTTACCCTTTATAATTAATAGGTACGAGTTAAATGTTAAAGTCTTTATACTTAATTAGTTTTTAAAATGAGCCTGATACGTTAAGAACTGATAAACTTTAACTTCGGCTAACCCATACAAAGATTTAATACAATGTATTACCTATCAACCGAAAACTTGTTGCAAGCTTTTTGGGTAATTTTAATAGTATAATTCGTTCAATATCCGTGGTGGGTTACGTGTACGTTTACATAATTTCCTAGCTATCAAGTGTAAACTAGCGGTAATAACGATAATTAAACGTTGGCTAATTTTTTGAATAGTAAGCGATTGAGTAAGGATTTAGTTTTTACCTTTATTACCATATCCTTAGGCGATTAGTGGTAGTTTTTCGGACGGCCGGTCCGTAGTCTTACTTTGTACCTTATTAACTATTCTCAACATAAAGATAATAAAGTTATAGCTTTTAAATTATATTAATAGCACAAACTGTATAACCTCCGTAATGAGAGACCGTTAATTTACACTTCGTCATTTTCCTTAAAAGGCTTACCCAGTATGTTCATAATGCCTTGAACACGTAGTTTCAGGGAAAATTATCCTTTATACTTTTTCTTTTAAGATACCTATACCATTGTATATACCCTGCTAAGCTTGTAATCCCTATCTCCGTCCTCCCCTTTAATGTTTAACCTCCTTTTAGATAGTCGTCCACGCCGTCGACGTTTTATTAGCTTTTTAATAGTCGTCTTAAAAGAGTTATATTTGCTAATTCGTTCGGCTCGATGGTTCTCGACGTTAGGAGTTCTATTAGATCTAATACGTCTTTAGTACGACTTAACCTATGTAACTCGAAAAGTTATGGGGCCGTTAGTAGTTTTAACTACCACGTTTAAATTGGTGATACTCAAGATCTTATACAGCCCATTCCATTTGCCTGGCTCATGCCACGTAAAGACTTTACTTTAAAGGGGTAGTAAAGGAACGTTTATTGTTAAAGGTTCTTTCCTAGTATTAAGGGTATTATTAACCTAGTGGCGTGCTAATTTCTTCCTTAGTTCTTTTAGGGCTTTGCCATATGCTATAACACGTTTTTAAGTACTTGCCTAAGGGTTTTCGTTGCGGGGAAGTTGACAATAATTCTTTTGGTGTTAAGGGGTTTGGCGAAACTCCTACTTAATAGACTAATGTATTTGTGGGCTTGCGAGGTGTAAATCGACTAATTATTTACGTCTACTTATTTAAGCTTGGGTAGGTCCTTGCGAAAGTGTGTATAAGTATTAAGAATTACTATCATCAATAATCTTTTTGCCTATGACTGGGGTCTATTAAGGGTTTTTATCCGTAGCGTATTCGTAGAGTAGTTTGGCTAAGCTACCTTCCTTCCATTCCTTCTTATGTAGTTCGATTCCTCGGTTTAATAGGTTAAGCCTTAGTCTTATTTTTTCCTACTTTTCCGCCTTTTTTTACATGTTTAAACTTTAGTTTCGAAACTATTTTTGAAAATCATCGAGAGTTATAGGTTTATTACTAGTTTTAATAATGTTTATATTGACAATAAATTAATACATCGTGTAAGTTAGGTGCTTTAAGATAAAGGTTTTAATGGTTTCGTTGTATTATAGCTCTTCGTCTTAATGCTTTCTAAAGATGTTGCCGAGGTTTTTAATTGACTTCTTTCGTTCAAGGTCGGTAATGGTTTTGAAGTAAACACTTACGGTAAATATCTTGGTGTTTCGGCTTGTGTAAATCGCGTAGGGCGTATATAACGAGAAACTTGGTAGTTTTGATCGTGAAGACTTAGCGATTGATGGCGTGTAGACTTGGCGTTTTAATGTGAAGTCGCTTGACGTGGATTTTTTGGCGCGACTTGGTGTTTTTCGCTCGGATTAACAAACTAGACGATTGAATTGAGGTAAAAGGAGTGAAAAAGAGTGAATTATAGGTAAAGGTTTGGTATAGGTGATACGGTCGGAGCTCATTGTCGGTAGTAGAGGTTGTTTAGCAAAGGGATTTAGTCGTTTTTTTTTACGATTTATAGTAGTAGTACCTATAGTAGTAATTAACTTAGCCGTTTTCCATTTTTCTGGTTTGGTAATCCTTAAGATGTTTAGTGGTTAATCTTAATGATTTTTAAAAAGGATTAATAAAGATTTTTCGGTGTTTTTAATAGCGATACTAATGCCTACTTCTGAATTGACATGAAGACGATACAATCAAAAAAACCTTCCTTACGTACTGCCGCGAAGACGATATAGTACTATAGGGGCACTTCTCAAAAACCTTTCCTCTATCTTGCCGAACAAAGCGTAACTATAAAGCAGCTTTTTTTTCTACTTAGCCAATCTGTACTTAAGCTAATAAGTATTGATCAGTATTGGTAAGCCTTTATCGTTGTAACATAGTCGATTCGAATCAATGTTGTCGAAGTAACTGGTGCTAAGTTGATATTATTGGTTGAGATGTGTAAGTTCTAAGTTTGACAAACCACTAGCCGGTCTGCACACTAATTTATATCGTCAAACGCTTTGGTATATACTCCACTATGAAGTGGGCACCTACTGCACTGCACTTGCAGTGCAATGTCACGTACTGCAGTCAATTTGAAGTATGTACAATCAACCTTACTGCAAGTAAAGTTGACTTGACTGTACTGCACTTGACTGCTATTTCAACAGAAACGAATTTATATCGTTTAACAAGTTAACAAGTACATTATAACCTTTAAATCTGTTAATATTTTAAAAGTACATTTATCTGTCCACAGTTTTCCAAATTAGGACATTAAATTATAACGGTAGATTTTAAACACTAGTTTCATGTAGATTATTCGTCGCGGCTAAGGCTTTGGATGTATCGTTTTTAACCCATAAAAAACGTAATACTACCATAGCATTTATCATAGCATTCGCCTTTTATATCGTGGTTATTAATGGTATAGAGTCTGTATAAATCCTTAGGTAAATACCACAAATAAGGAGCGTGGAGATAAGCCTACTTAGGCTAAAGGTGTTATTAACGGCGTTAAACGCTATTTAGAGAATGGATTCCTCAAAACTAGTACCTTTTAATTCTTTAAATAATACTCTATACGTTTTTTCAAACGGTCTGTAATACCATTTATATTTCTCAATACTTTATAAAGCTTTTATTAGATTTTTCTTATATTCTTTGCCGGCTATCAGAGCCTTAATACGTTATTTAATAAATTCGAAAGCCATATTAACGTCGTACGTAATTTAATTTAGGGGCTTTAGGTAAACGTTTGACTAACTGTTGAATAAATCATCCTAGGAATTTATAATGGAAGCGCTTTACGTAAACTTGGCGGTTTGGAATAATATTGCCGTATCAATAACATCAAGTACCGGTTGCCTGTTTTAATATATAATATTAATAATTAACTCGTAGTTAAAGTTTATATCATTTTAAAAGGCGGAACTTAAACTAGTGTAGAGTTTGTAAGTATAACTGGTACTTATGGAAAAACTTTTCGATAGCTTTAAATACGTCACTTCCTATATCCGTATAGTTTACGACATAAAATAGGCGTAAAAAGCGTTTTGTAGCCGGGTTTCTGAATTTTCGGTGTAAAATCTGTAATTCTGGTTACGTTAAGTAAATTTCTCTATTTGTACGTGTTTTTGGAAAAAACCATAAGTAGTCAAACTTTAGTCGAAACAGTATAGATACGTTATCTGAGGTGTCGACAAGCTAATTAATCGTATTCTAAAACTTAATTCCAAGTTTATTTATGTTAGCTAATAAAAATTAAAATGATATTTCAAAGTTTTTTACGTAAAACTTCATCGGTTCGAATCGCGTATTTACAACGATCGTCCCGAACGATAACGTTTTGCCTTTACCAAACAAAACCTTTCGATGTTTTTTTATTCGGTTTAACTAAAAATTCGAAAACCTCGCCGCTAGCGTTTCGAATGATCTCTTTCCTGTTATTAAAATTTTGTCTATACTATTATTAAGTATAATACCTTGAAACCGGTTGTCGTATTAATTTCAAAGCGTAAATTAAGACGTTATATATACATTAAGCGCTCTGTACGCGTAATCCAAGCCTATAAGATATAGAAAAAAAAAAGGCGTTTTATAGGCCTGTAAAAATGAGTTAGGCGGTTTCTTCGTTTTGAATTATCAGGTAAGTATTATTACCCTTGAAGTCTTTTTCTCCGGACGTGTATTCGTAAAAGTAGGGGTTAAGGTTATTAAAAATCTTCTCTTTCGCACTTATTTACGTATGTTGTAAGGTTGGCTTGTATCTGGTTCTTAAATATATAATTGGCCTAAAACTGTCGTTTAAGCCGAATTTATTCGTAAATGGGGAGGTTATTAAACTAGTAACCGATTTCGCCGCATATGATATACTGCTTTTGCAAACCTACAGAGCTTTATATACCTTGTCGCAAGTATTATTATAGCTGCGGTGCGTTTTGCCTATTTCCAAAAGATTGTTCTTATTCCTTGTTAGGGTTACCATCTTAATACTTATACTTTAAGCGCTCGTTTTGCTTTGGGTATACTTTGAATTTTCGATCCAAAAGGTGGTTAATGGTTTTAGCGAGGTTTACTTTAGTGATTGAGCTTTATAATTTAGTTTTGTCGGCTATAAATACTAATCCGAAACTTATTTATCAGCGTATGAATGTTTTAAACAATATTCTAAAGCTTATATAAAAGGAATTTAAATCCTTTTTTTACCGTAAAAGGTATAGAGTCGAATTTCAAATTTAAGCGGTATGTTTTTATTACTACTTAAATGAATAATTTATTCCCTTTATATTTCAGTTTACGGGCTGCCTAATACTTTCGGAACTTAGTCAATAGGGCGGTAAGAACTTCCTATAGGATTTTGTCGGCGTGTTTCTATTGGTTTTTACGGATTTCTAAATCATATTAGTTTAGTCCCTATCATAAAGTTCGTAATTTATCTCAGTATAGAAGTAAGATTTCAAATGGTTATAACATTCCGCAAACGTATTTATCTACGTAAGGTAGTATATATACTATTTTTTAGTTTATCCGGATAATATATCGGGTAGGATAATATAAAATTAAAATGGTTCGATATTCAGTCTTTTAGATGTATTAATCATAGCACGAATTTTATTATCAAATACATTTTATGATTCGCCGCTATAGTTTTTATCCCTATCGCCAAGTCTAAGGAAGTTGGTAAGCTTTATATGATCGTTCCAATTAGTAGGAAAACGATACGGTAAAATGTTACGGTTGGGGTCGTAATTAGTAGGCATTAATTTATAAGGCATGTATTAGCGTTTTACGCTGCTCGTTGTTTCCTAAAACGGGTTATTCCCGGTGTCTCGGCCGCTTCCGTTACGGCCGAATGAGCTGTCCTTAATGTTTCGGCCGTTTACGCTAAAGTTGAGCGGGCTGTTAACTATATTGATGGAGTGGTTTAGTGTTTGGTTATACTTCACAGTGTGTGCCGGTGTAGGGGTATATTGCACTCGTATAGTAAATAAGGATTATAGGCGTTTTTCTTCTTCCTCGATACCTTTTTTCCTGATTTGGGGTACAGGTACAGTAATAGGTCATTTTACGCTTTGTATTCGTCGTTTTATCAACTGTTTCTTATATTCCATCGGGTAATATTCTTTTCTAAATTCAGTTTGTTACAAATCTTTTTCTTTCCAGTTTGGCACTAAAGGGGTTTACTGTTTACCACATAGCTAACATCTAGCTCGAAAATCTTTTATTAAAATTATCCAACATATTATACTTTTAGATATTTTCCTTCTAGTAGCGTAACATGATGGACAAAATATACGTCTTGACCGTGTAAAGATCTAATTTCTCAACTGATATATCGATAGTGTTATTTCAAAGGCTTAAATCGATTTCATATATTATGGCCTTCCTGATTTCTATATATTCAACCAGGAGGTTAAACTAAGGGTTGGCTTCTTTCGGTATCATTAGTGTTAGGGCCATGGCTATAAGTGTCTTAAAGCGGTTGGGTTTAGATATTCCTGCATATACCAGGTATATTAGAGCGGTGTCAATTGGTGGTTCCGCGCTGTGCTTGGACTTGGGTGCGTTAAGATTTTAAAGTTCAAGATAGTTCGGAAAATACAAAGTAATGAAGATAATGAAATAAAGCTTCTAACGTTTACCAGTACAAATAAATTTCAAACGATACGTATATTAAACGTAACCACAAACTAGTTAGGTGTCCCAAATTAGTTCTATTAATGCTTGGTAACGCTATGCTAGCTAAACAGCTGGGTAAACTCAAACACTATAAGTACAAAACTTAAAATACATATGGCGAACGTGAAAAGTCGAACAAGGCAAAGGAAGTGTGGGTTATAGTCTGGTGAATGGGTCTTGTTTAGTGTTTGACGAGCGGTCTAGATTATTATGTCGCGGCCGCTTTTGCTAAAGCGAACGGTTTGACTGGTGTGTTCGTAACCGCTCTTAAATTGATCGAGAGGTTCGGATAGTGTATTCGTAACCGTTTTTAAATTAAACGAGTGGTTTGGATGCTGTATACGTGACCGCTCCTATATTTTTCAAGCGGTGTAAATTGTCGATTTCAAATCGGACGGGTCCTAACGAAGGGTTCCAAAACTTAGTGTTTTTGGCTTACATAGCCTAGTACGTGATATGACGCTTCTAAAAGAGTGCCTGAGTAAGTTAAAGCATCAAATAAAGGTTAATAATATCGTACTAAAGTTGTGTTTTCAAAGTCACTCAAGTTTTACAATGGTTATACATATCCCGTATAATTCTTATAAAAACATAATGTCGAAATACAAATAATTAGGACCGTTACAACATCTTCCTATAGGTATTTAATTTATGTCTATCTCTTCTTTCTTAGACTATTTGTCATTGATCGAGTCGGCTACTAATCATTATCGGTAAGGTCTTTACCTATTTACGTAAAATTAAACGATAAAAAAGTAATGATAAGATTGGTATGGTTGTAGTGAAAGATAGATAAATCAGGAAGGAGTATTCTAAAGAGTTCACGCCACGGATGAGAGGTTATAGACCTTCTATTCAGGCAGTAGCCCTTTTTTCGTGCGCTTTGAAATACCTATTCCAGACCGCGCCATACATTGCCATGCGGTCCAAAATACCCATTCTAGACCGCTTCATGCATAATACACTTTTCGTCTTACAAAACTGCAGCCTGCAGCGTGATACATTACCGTACACTCTGCAGGAGAACACCTTGAAATACATTGCACTTCCACTTGGCCTATGTATACTATAGATGAGGGTATATAGTAATATCTACACCTTCCTTTTTAACCACTGGAATAAATTCGCAATTAAGAAAAGAAAACGAAAACCTCCATAAGCATTTCAGAAAATATAAGAACCATCTCATATTCCCCTTCTTTTTTCGTTATAAACTTTGATCTATTTGTATACCCCCGCACAAGCCATGTTTAAAAGTTTTACCGTTGTTAAAACTGTTTTATTGGAACGTATCCGAGAAATAATTCATCGTTAAATTAATAAAAATCTCAATACTGTAAGTGAACGCTTTGAGACGATAAACGGCCTCATTTTAAACGTAGTTTAAAATATAGGTAACGATATTATAAAGCTTAATATCGCAGATGTCACCATAACGGTAACTGCTTTTCATTGTGAGTATCCTTCTCGTAATCTTTTTCCTCGTAATGACGATTAGCCAGTTAATTCTAAGCGTGCAAAAAATAACTGTCGAACGTATAAAAATAACCTATGATTTCGTGAGGATAACCGTCAACTTTATAAAAATGATCGATTATATAAAGCCGACTGCAAGTAGCGTGTTTATACAAAAGATTGTAATATCCGCGAAGTAGATTAACGGATATACGAAAATGATGTTCGAGAAAATGAAAACTAAGATTGACGATACGAGAATAACGTTCATGGCTGTGAAAACCTATAAAAGCTCTGACGATGAAAGGCATTACACCTTTTTTTTAATATTAAGCAAGGGGACATAGTTGAAAGCGAAAAGAAATAAAATGCTTGAACCCAAAATATCGCGACCAATGTAATTTAGACATCGTGAAGAAATATTAAGATATAATATTCACGGAATGTAAAGTTTTTAGCAATATTTCGATTCTGTTATTAAATTAGATTTAGGGTCTCAATATTAATGGATCGATATGCTTTGACGCTTTTTGAAGAATTAGCTATTGATTGGTGGAATTCAAAGTTTTTTTTATATAATCTTTCTAAAATAAGCGTTTAAATTTTCATAAAGATTATAAATACTTTCACCATTGATTTTGTATAAGGCGTAATATTATCAAGTACCTCAAATGCTGTTTTTGCCTTCATAACTAGTTATTTTAGCTTTAATATCAACGTTAACGTCGAGAGTTTCTATGTTTTCTAGGTAAAAAAAGGATAAAAACAGGTGATTCGAAATTGTGGAAAATAACAAGGTTAACAAATATAGTTACAATTGTCTATATAAGTAAAGAGAGTTCTTTTGATTCCAGATTTAACTTTTGCTTTACCGGCGCTAGTGTAGTTAAGTTTTTAAACGGTATTAAGGTCTTTTTATAATACAATGTATTATAATTAACTTTTTGTTAAGTATCTCATTACTTTAGTATACAACATAATATTTAAAAAATCCAGCTTCTTGTAATAATCGCGAATATAAAACAGGGATATAGGTTCTGAATCGTTATTTTTTCAAAATATTAATAGGGATCTACACTAATTGAGGGATTGAAAGCGTTAGTAACTTTATACTAACTTTTCTTGATCTTGTACTATCACCGGGTAGTGCCTGCTGTGATGCAATACACTAGCTGCTACGAAATATACCTGTAAATACCGGTAGGAGGGATCGAAACCCGGGGTCTTTATAGTTTGACTAGGCCCCTTCTGACCCCCGCCATTCCTTCAATTAAGACCTTAAGGTGACCCATAGTTTAAATACCTGTAAACGTATAAATTGAAGCCTTGGTTGAGCCACGTAGTGTAACTATTTTAGTCCTCACCCAACGCCTAATTGCCCTAGTGATACGACTGCTTTAGTCCTCTAAAAAAGGGATCCCGAAAAACTTAAGAGAGCGAAGTAAAGACCCCTAAAAAGAGCGAAAATAAAATGAGTATAAAGGTAAGTGTAGGCGCTAAAAATATTCCATGTTAACAGAACGACTCCTTACATATATGTGGTCATTTATACGCCGCTGCTTTGTATAAAAGGGGGTGCTTTATTAGTACAAACCTTAAATTTAAATATTCCCGTAATTACCACCAAATTGAATTTTCAAAACTAAATACCTTTTTATATCTTAATATCCTTGCGCCGTTATCTCCCGTTTTACGAGGGTACCTTAATTAACCCCTTTTTCCGGTAATACCTATACTTTAAGGCCGTACTATACCTGTTTAGGCCTGTCTCGTTAAAGCCCGTGAGTCTCTGCACCCTAAGCGCGCCAAACGTGCCCCAAATACAATCCTCCCTTCTGCCTCCTCGACCTTCCCTTCCCTTTTTCCCTCACACTCTCCCTATACTACCCTAACCCTTTCGACCAGCTCTCGCTCCACCATAAATTTTAGGGCACAGTATTATAACCCAGACAACAGTTGGGTCAGGAAATAGGCCAGCATACAGCTAAGCCACAGAGAGCCTATAGTCCAACACATTAGGCGGGGAACATCTCTTATGTAAGCAAGGTGAATAAGCAAGTCATGTGATAGATCAGTATAGATCAGTTACTAATCCAAGGTGTGGCTACATGGGATTAGTAAGGATCAGCCACCGATCCAAGGTAAGGCAGCACTAGATTAGTGGGATCAGTGCGATGATTTAAACTATCTAGTACTGAAGATAGTATGAAGGAAATGGGATATAAAGACACGGTCAGTACCATAGATAGAATTTCCTTCATAGCTCTTCAGTTGTCAATCTAAGTATTCAGTCTACATACATGAATAGCCTAACGGCTAGTGATCATTCTACAGTACGAACAAACATCTTCTTGATATTGCACCTTTATTACCTCTACTACCTTACTGCTAACATAAACCCCCTGACACCTTCAATTTACTCACGGATATCTAGTGTGATCATTACACACAGCCCTATATAAGTTACACGTAATTCTTATTAATGTGGATTAATAATAGTGCCTATATTAAAAAAAGAAACGTATAAAATACACCCGTTTCGTGTATGTAATCCCCCTAACACCCTTGTTATTAAAGACCAAATATAACTTATAAAGTTCATAACTAAAAGTAAAAGCGGATATATTACCGTCGGTTTTAATGTGGCCGAATCGCTGGCAGCTTATCGCGCTACTATTGCGGCAAAGGCGTTATTTAGGCGCTTAACCGCTTTACAACGACCTTTTTATGCCGCTATAAAGGCGACGAAAGAGGGTGTAACGTCAGTCGTTACAACGCCTTCACTAAAGCGGCAGTGCTCCGTTACTAAAAGAACCTAAACAGGTGCTGACGGCGATGACAAGGTTAGTAACAGGGAGGAAACAGATTTTATTCCTAATTAACCCGCCTTTCCTTCCCCCGTCGTCGCTCATATAACTTTTCGCGCTTTAGCCTCCACTGTTACCCTGAGTTCCTCCTTAAAACTTATAACTTTTTTTCAAAAGGAGCGGATTTTCTGAGAAGTTATTGTTAAAACGTTAGTGGCAGCTATAATGAAGCTAATAAAAGTATAGGTTCTTCAATGGAGATATTAATGGTAGATATAGTAATAATAATAATAATAATAATAATAATACGTATATATAAGCGGACCAGCTTACCTCATATATAAACGCCGGCGGATGAAAAACGTGTTCGTTACCAGCGAGCGTTAATCGCGGTTTTAAAAAGTCTTAATTTAATTTCGTTCATTTTTCGAAAAACAATTTGCAATACAGCTGAAATCCCGAAAATTTAATGTTATTGAGGATACTTTTTATATAAGTGTCTCACATCAGCCCGTTCGAAGGCTTTTTAAAGGCTCGTAACCAAAGATTTTAAAACTTTACTAAAGCCGGATAATGTACCAAGTAGGTTACATTACGCTTGCCATCATAATAGCGGTAGCTTTCGTCCGCTTTAGATTAATAAAATCTTCGAAATTACGATGCAAAGGCTTTTTACCCTTAGGTTATCGTGAAAACCCGGTATTATAAAGACCATAACAATGGTATTATATATAGTGGGATGTCGGATTCGCGAAATATACCGAACTCGAGCCTAAGATTAGTTATATACATAAAATCCTAACGCTTATATTACGAAAATAATTGAACCTTTTAATAATTTTATGATAAATCCGAAGTACCGATTTTACTTCGTTCGTAAAGAGTAAGTTATTATCATAGCAATAGTTCGGAGACCTAACACCTAAGTTAAAGAGTTTTTTTGAGGCTTTGTTTCCGTTGATACACGTACAACTAAAGCTTTATTTAACTATAACAAGTTCTGAATACGCTGCGACTACGAAGTAAAAACCTCGGAAAATCCATTGAAAAGAAATGAAGGGATTATCAATTAGATCTTATATTATTAATGTACCATTTACGTATACCAATGTTTCGTTTAGGGTGATTTATATAACCGTTTTAAAGCTTTGAAGGGCGCCAATAACCATCTTATTAAAGACGTATGTATTAGGGTATAAAATGCCGGACTCCTTTGTAGTCATACATCCGTTTCGGTAAGTTACGTATTGATACCTTACGTAACGCCCCTTATCCAAAGTCTATTCGAATCCATTGGTAAAAAATATAATTTAGCGTGAACTAAAGTTTAAGTACCGAGCCTAGAAAAAATAGCTTCGTTGTCTTTAATTTTCTTACCCATGAAATTATGAAAAAAAAATCACGGAAAATTTGCGAGATAAGTAAAATAAGCTGTAAAAAAGTAAAAAACTTGTTATCGGCTACAAAAAGGCGTAAAAGTACTTCAACTGAGTTAGGCCACTGTCATAACGGAAAAATGTTCTTAAAGATAACGTAGGTACCCTACACTATGCATACTTAAAGTCGTATAAACCGTTTAGGCATTATGCTAACGCGAAGATCATTTCGCCTATTCGTTAGCGTAAATGTCAATATATAGGCTCCGGCTTTTATAAACGTTGTTATGGGTACCATTTCGTTATGTTATATGAGTAGGTATCCAACATTAAGGGTTTTAAATCGGTATATAAAACGAAGCTATTGTTATTTAAAAGCGTCTTTATCGAAGGGTATATCGGAATCCCTAAAGTCGGTAACGTTAGGCGAAGTTTTATTTAACGAGGCTACCGTCCTCGCCGTAATAACGAGTAAAACCGTAACTTATTTCTCAAAACTCTCTTGCCCGTAACCAAAATACCACCTCTTAGCATAGTAGATAAGTATAAAAACGACCGCCGCGGTGACTATAGTATGTAAAAGGTACGGAGAAGGAACTTCCCTTATTCGTAAGAGTCCCTTATAGTGCCAAATAATTTTTAAAGCCTTTACCACGCGTTTCCTAATATAAACCCACTCTGATAAAAAAAAAGATCGAACCAAAATCTCAACCATCATATATCCGGAAACTTAATATTAAGTGGTTTATAATCAGGTAAACAGGTTCTATGACAGTAAAGAAAAAAGGGTTCCTCCGCTTGAAGAGGTTTATTAGTCCTTAACACCTAGTGGTATACGGAAACTTTAACTTTTTAAGCTAAAAACTATCTGGTTATTAGTCTCTTACGTGTCTTTCTTTGGTATTAAGATTTCAAAACGAACGACGTTGAATTCTCATAAAACCAACATCTATAAGAAAAGCATATCGTTAACGTAAATGAAAATCCGGCTTATATAATACCAGGTAAGGTTTAACATATGTATTATATAAAAAACCGAGCAAAGGGGAAAACCCTATAATGTATTATAGCTAAGGTAGGAGAACCCCATAATCGTCGTTTAATATCGGGCACTAATTAATATTTTCATTAAGAAACCCTTATTAAGTATAATAGAATTATGTTAAAACTTTGGACTTCATATTGTTAAAATTAAATATTTATAAATTGAAACGTCGAATACCCCATCAACTTTCCGAAATAAAATTAATACGAATTTTCTATCGAGGAAAGCGGATTCTATATAGTATATAAAAAACGTAACCAAATCCGTGGCGAACCTTTTATGTATCACTTCTCTGTATTTGGCGCTAACAATATATTTAGTAATAAGGGACCACGAAATCTGCTTAGATATAATACTTTTTAGCTCCTTAAAACACCGGAATCAATAAGATTGGCCTCCATAAACGTGTCTACAAAAGGTTTCGGTACCTCAACTTAGGTATTACAAAAATATTTGATTATTGTTATATTTATGGGAATAACCCTAAAAGAACCATTTTATTTTCAAAGATACGAACGGGTTTTACGATATGAACCTAAGGGGCCCTAAATAATCGTATTATTATATTGTTAAATCTGGCGAACCTATTGTAAACTTTAATATTATTACGTTATACCTCCTCTACAAAAAAAGAGATATAACCCGTACAAAATTATACAATCGAAGATATCCTACTCATTTGAGAGGTTGTCGTTAATATTGTTAATAACAAAAAATATATTAAGGATACCGTCTCGAAGGATTTAAACCTATTAATCGACGTTAAAAACGAGATGGCTTTCTACTTAGAAAAAGGGGGCACAGAGTGGCAACGAAGATTTATACCAGCTAATAATAACATGTACCTTCGCGAAGTCGGGAGCTCGATCGAGTTTATTTCTCTATAAGCTAACTCATATTCTATGCATCTCATCCAAAAAATCCTACATTTTATAAACCCTATTTTTCGGAGCTTGGCTTCGTTAACTTTACTTATATAATAACGAAGCAGATCTAGATTAAAGGTTTACTGTTCCTTAATCTTACCGTAAATTATAGCCGGTATTCCAACCGTATATAAGGTATCCGAGTATAGTCGGACAAAGGCCTTTACTCATCCATATACCGCAGCCGTATTATGGACTTCGGAGATACAAGGTAAGGAGGCTATACTTATAATGATTAAATCCTCGAACCTGGGTAAGCTTACCTTCAGAACTTTCATCCGTGAAATCGTAGCAAAATAGAACCTACAAGTTGAAAAAGGTATTAAAAAGACTTTAGAATTAAATTAGCTATCGAGGCTAATACAAACTCCAGTAATATCTCCGGTGATACTAATGAGAATAAAGTTGGAAATATATATTAAACGGTACGTAAAGACTTCTACTTCACAGGTAAAGTATATACCGATAACATGTGTTTATATATTGAAGGTATACCCTTTACGGACGTTCTTTTACATTGGTTTTGCCCAGCTATACACATGGTTAAAGTCGCCGATCATAATACTTTATAATCAGAATAATCAATTATAAATCCCCATTAAAAATTTATCGTTGAATTAATTCCTATAAATATTGATAATATCGATCGCATCAAAACATAATTACAGAAAATCTCTATTAAAACTTAGTTTTAAATACTTAGTGGTAAAAAGGCCACTTTACGAGAGTATATCAGGACTAGATGCCTAATATTCTATAATATTTTACGTTGGTTCTCCTAAATAGGAGCGAAACCCCACTATTTTCGAACTGGTAAAAAAAGGTCGTATGTCAGGTAAAGTTATATAAACCCTTAGCCTTTATCCTTCTTACTGTACCAAAGTTTCTATATATTAATAATATTGACTTATTTCTACACATGACGTAGAAATAGGGCTTAATATACGATAAAAAATTTACTTACGTTCGTTCAAACAATCGTAAGTCCTGTATTTACTTTCGATGCTTGGTAATACCTAATTCTTTATTATATTTTTAAAGTGGATGTATTTAATATTTAAAGCCGTTAAGAATTCAAGCCGCGAGGGTAATAAAGCTATTATCCAAAACTTCGCCTTAGTGAGTAAAACCTATGGGGTCTTATTATACAGGACGTGTAATCAGAAATGGCGGAAACTCGGATTCAGATATAAAAGTTAACAAATTGAAAGTCGGGTGGGGCGCCGTAACTTAAGGCCTTAATAACGGCCGCCAATATAATTTAGACTTTAGTTGCTAGTGTTTTTAAGGTTTCGAAACAAATTTTGCAATCTTTGATAAAAATATACCTTGTTACGATTAATTTAAAGCTCGTCATCTGTCTACCTACTAACCGGGAACCAGGCTTGTCGGAATTAAAGGTTTTAGGGACCGTAGCACTTATGGTATGAAGCTTGGGGCCTCCACTAATAGAGTCTTGCGTAACTACTTTACCTTAGGTAACGTTAAGCCCGGTTACCTCCTATAAGGTGGAGTTCGAATATATTAGATTACGTTATTAGCTGGTATAACCTAACTGAGCCACGTCACACTTGATTCCTAAATTCTATATAAGGAGATCGGATGGCGCTATACAATTACTAACGAAAAAAATAACGAATACTAATATAATAAGGTTCCAACTTTCTACCCCCTTTTATCGGGTAAATGATAATATATATAAGTTTAAAAGAGGTAAAGACGTCCTTTACCAAGTTATCCGATATTAACTCAATATTATACCGGGTTTTGCCAAAAGGTTTAATTATATTAAGCTGGTATTTCGAAAAACGAATATGTTTCCCCCTTTTTTAAGAGTCACCAAGCAATCTTCATATAGCGAGTGAAAAGATTTATAATGGTTATAACATTGTAAAGGCGTTATATAAACCATGGAATTAAAATCTTTAGCCGAAACCAAGTAATTAGAGCGACGTATTAAGCGGACGTAACGTAAAATTATGTACTATTTTAGGTATTTATCGCTGTTAAATTAAAGCCGATACTTGTTTTTTATTACCCGAACCATTTTGTTAATACCGAAAATGAAGAAAAGCTAATAAGCCTAAAAAAATATAGTTGAGTCATTAAGCCCGTATAAACATTTTAGCTATGTATCAATGGGTAGGCATTGATTAACGCGGTTTTAGCCTAATCAGTATTCTCCTTTTCGATTAAGTTTAAGACGTAGATCATTATTTATTAAAAGGGTTGTAAAGAACACGAAGATTTCTCTTGAATACACAAATAAATTACGTGTGATGAAACGTTACGAAAGTACTGTTAAAAATATAACAGAACTGGTATTATCTCTGAAAGAACGTATTTTAAACCATATACTCTCCTAACGTATGATTAACCTCATAAAGGTCTTATTTACGGGTTTAATAGCGATAATGTTTAATTATACCCTTTTAATAAAGGTGTACCGAAGGGAAAATCCTTTAACGTTTCGCTTAAGTCTCTTTAAGTCTCTTAGGGACCTCAGCAAAGACCTATATATCCTCTTTTTACGCCACTTTATAGGGTATAATGCGTTGTACAGGGTAGTATTTCGAATAGTCTTAAGTGGAGACTTAACGTCCCTTTACAGTCGTAAAGGTCCCTCTCAACATTAGGAGGACTGAAGTCCTATCCTAGAATGCTACCGTGGCCCATGAGGTGGTTGTTTTTGGTGTGGCAGAAGCGGAGGGTGCATGGTCTCTATCCATCGTAGCCGCTAGCGAAGTTGGAGCCGTCGTGAAATCATTAGATAAAGGTATGCAAAGAGTTCCTCGGGGGATTTCTCGCACCTTTTCGACCAGGGTACTAGAATATTTCATACTATATAGTAGATATATGTGTTTTTTATATTTTTTTCCTTTGTATTTCCAAAGTTTGTAACGCATTCTATATGTTTTCAATTCAAAGAATAACGGTATTAAATGAAAAAAAAAATACTGGTTCAATAAGAATTGAAAAATAATGTAATTTGTTGACCAATATCTTTATTTTCCATAAATCTAGCACTTTTTGACTTTATGTTCAGAATATTTATAGGGTTAATTTAAATCTTAACCAGTACATTTTCCTTTTACATACATTATTATTCAAGTTTCGTTTCAATGTTATTTTTCAATCTAATTATGACGGCCTACGTTGTTATAGTTGATATAATAAATGCATATGTGGTTTTTATCGTTACTATTAAATTTGTAAACTTAAGAGTATATATTACCTCAATTCGATACCTTCATTATTATCGTTGTAATCGAAGAAAGTATTTAGTTGAAAAACATAAATAGGTGGCATTAGGGTACTAAAAATATATGTCAACTTCTTATAACCCGTGATAACCTGAAGAATTTGTGAGATTAGTGTAATTTTTAAAAATTCACATTTCTTATAATAGATGGTAGCCATGGTTTTCAACACTTTTTTATGTTTTAATATGTACGACAACTTGATAATTTTGGAATTTGTGTTTCATTCAGCGAGATTGATATCGTGTTCGAGTCAATATATGAAATTATCATACATCTTTCGAAAAGTCGATGAACTTATTGATTATCATAGGTAATTTTTCTCGGCTTGATCGGTGAGGATGTTAGAAAATGACGCGTGGAAGTTTGTTAGTTAAATTTTTATTTGACTTGATTTTTTTGAGAATGGCTTAAACATCATATTCAAAAGAAATATGGCGTAAGGTTATACTTTTCCTTACTAATTGAAATTTTTACAAATTTTATAGTAGTTACATAATCCGTATCAACTATAATAACATCTTGAGAGAAAAAAGTGTTATAATAATAATGCGGTCCTTTTAAATTCAGTAACTTAATTTATTGGTATCAGTATTGGTATTGATAGGTAAGGTAATGAATTATTTTTTACAGTGTTTAAAGGGAAAAATCAAGTGGTTATACTTATCGTAGGTTTGTATGTAATTTTTTTCTTCTTTATAGTTAACGATATTGGAGAACTCGTTATAATTGAAAGTGTTTGAGAAATTATTAGATATGCTGCAGAATTTATTGAGGATTGACGTAAACTTTGCAATGATCTCATTAGTTTTCAGTATATTTTTGGTGGGGATTTCATTTCATAGACTAGTAGATTTAATGACTTACCACATTAAAATTAGTTGAGTTTTATCAAGGTTTCTAATTAGAAGGGTTTCCGAAATTTATTTGGGATTGGGTAAGACTTTAAGAACATATATAATGGCTTTAAGGTACTTTTTCATTAGCGATACCTTTATCCTTATGTTTACGTGTATACTAAGGGTTCTTATTAACGGCGTATTCGTATTTTACGTTTGCAAAATTGCCTTTTTCCCCTTTCCTTAATCAAAATTTGATCTCGCTGTTATATAGCTTAGTTTTTAGATTTTTTTTAAACTTGGATATCTCTGTTTTTCCGCATTTATTTAAGGTTTATTCGTTAAACCATTCATTGAAGTCGTTAGAATAATAGGTCTTTAGTTGGTTTTTATTGGGTTTGTGTTAAAGATGAAGTGGTAGATGTTAAAGGTTAAGGAATTTGAAGTAAATTATTTTAGACATCCGTTTAAAATAGGTTGTTCTTAAGGTGTTGACGAATATAAATCCGGGGTTTTTAATTGCCTTTTCTTGGGAGAGATCTATAATTATATCTATTTAAGGGTAATCGGTAACCACCTTGACAGTTGCGTGCTTAATTGAAGATTTTGTGATGAAGGGTTTTGTGGTAGGACGGAATTTGGTATAAATGGAGAGGTCTAAATTATTTGTTGTTGAAGTTGTTCGTTGTTGTAGGGGTTTTTAACTTTCTGATTTTAGCTTTGAAGTATTAGTAATAGTAATAACGTAACTGTTTGCCAACTCTGGTGACTTTAAAACTTTGGTGGTCATTTCTTGACTTAAAGACTTGACGATTTGTAGAATTTGAAGAATTTGAGGCTTTTTAACAGTAAATTTCAACGTTTAAATTTTCGAGGTATGGCCAATAAAGTTATATCGATGGCCTGACAATATACTCTTGATTTATACACCACCACCAACAACAGCACATTTTATAAGCTCTGCCTATTTGCTGCCGTAAACAACTGTATAGCTTATAAGGGAACCTATTCAGAATTTTTACTTTACCTTGTCCAAACAAAGTATCATAACCAGAAAATGACCTTTTCTTTTACTTAGGTTATTTGTGCTCAATATCATAAATACTAATTATTATTGGTAATTATTTATCATTTTAATGTAGTCGATTCGAAACTCAATCGAAGTAATTAGTGTATTAAATTGAAATTAGTGATGTGATTCTTCTTAAGTTTAGCTGACGGCTAGCAGGCCTGCACACTAGTCTATATAGATAAATGTTTGGCTTGTACCCTAATTTGAATGAAGCATTCCTTGCATTTAATGACAGTTAATACAGTAAACTTGAAGATAGTATAGTCAACTTATAATAAGTATATTTGACTTAGCTGTACTGTATATGACTGCTATTCCAACATAATTTATATATTATAAGGTTTGCATATAGAGAATTCAATAATAACCGATTTGTTTTTCTCTAGTAGGTTTGTTAGTATATTTATTCCAATTAAACTTAAACTTCATTATAAAAGGTTAAACGGTCATGGAAAATTTTTATAATAGGAAACCAAAGGAAATAGAGAGGTCTTCACTTTTAAAGGTACGGTTTTATTTTTTACTGCGAGAAAAAGTTAAGGAAAAATGGAATCTATCGTATTGTATTAATTGAAAAACTAAGGGGTTTTCGTGCCTAGGATACAGGTAGGTATATAATCACAGCCACTGTTAGAACATCAGTTAATTTAAGTACAATCAAGTCAGCTCTACCAACTATAAGTTGATTGTACTGACTGCAAGATCGTATTGACTGAAAGTCAATTGCAGTGGAGTGCATAATTCAATATAAGTAACGGGACAAGAAGTTGACTATACAGATTAGTGTGTATACCGGCTAGTAGTCTGTTCAACTTAGAAGTAACAAATCACACTTCGAATGCAATAAGACAGTTACTTTAACTAGAGATTCAAACAGACTATATTATAAAGATTAAATCATATCAATACTAATCATTGTTCACTGGATTAAATATAGAAGGGCTAAATGAAAAAGTTACTGTCCGGCGGTTACCCATGAAAATTGCATTAGGTAAAGGAAAAATTATTATGAAATACCGCTATATACTATACAATTGTTCGCAGTAGTAGGTACGAAGAGTTTAGGAATTAAATTAGCTATTTGTGTTAATCTATGAATAGCGATTATATTGTTATGCCATCTAAATATCTTTATAAAACCTATTGTGAAACTGAAACTTTTGGATCAACAGTTAAAAGTCTCGAAGATTTTCATACCAGAAAGCTATTACTAATTTGTTAAGACTCCCAAAGTAAACTAACAGCTAAGTTGTTACTTTAAATCGAAAATAGGTAAGCCTTGAAACCTTTTAATGAAAAACTAAAACTTAAACGGTAAATAATTAAACTTTCAACTTATTTCAATCTTTGTATTTATTATAAAATTGCTAATTGAATACAAAATTAAACTTAAAAATAGTTACTTTAAACGTTAAGATCTATCTATTTACCAACGCCGCTAGGAAAGAAGCAATTATCAATCTCGGATCTATGTTTATTAAGTACTTTAAAAATAGCTTATAGTAAAAAAATCGATGAGACATTTACCGTAGAGTATTTAACCAACTATATAGGTTACTTTATCATTGATATGAACCTTCACGGTATAGACTACAACATTGACGCTCTTTCTGAATTCGTGGAATTCTTCAACAACTAATCTTTTAACACATGGAAAGTAACAGGAAAATCGGTCAAGATAAAATGAAGAATTGAACTTCACAAACGACGGATTTAAAAATAAAACAAAAGGTAGGAAGGAGGGAAATTTGACAAAATTACTTTAAGAATACGTCATAGTTAACCACCTTTACCGGATACGTGAAGATAAAGGCAAAAGTATTGCTAGAAACATCGCTTCCCAATGTTTAAACACTTATTCAAAAAGTTTTATTCAAGATTCATCCCAGATAAATTCCTTCAACCCTCGCGTTAAGACATACCAACGCGCCTCTATCATGAAAAAAGAAAGTATTTCATTGATCTTCATTAGAGAAATTCTCGAATACATCAATTGGGAAGGCAAAAACTTTAAAAATATTACTAAAAAAACATCAATAATCTCCAAAAGCCCTACTCAAAAGCCTCTTGATATTAGTAGTATAAGAAAGTGTACGTGAATCATCAATCAGTCTCTTAACACCTCTAAGATGTTTTATTGCAAATAATTAGCTCATAACATTAAACCTAACAATAAAAAATGAACGGATTTACACGAAAACTTATGGTAGGTCCAAACATTGGCTTTTTTCTTCCAAATTCTACCAAAGGTAATTATCCTACCCACTACCAATAAAAATTCCGATCCAGAAATCCAAAGAAACCTTACGATTAATGCAATGCCCTTCCCACTCAAGATGTTCCTATGCTACATACAAACTGTGAAGCGATTATAACTTTCTCAAAGATAATAGACAGTAATTAAAAATATAACGGTAAGCTATAAGACCTCCTGAAAATTATGTTGCGATCATTTTTCAACATTTTCCTTCAAATTAAAATTAATTTACCAGGTTTTCAATCTTTGTTTTCCAGTATTTTTACCGGATAAGCCGAGGATGATTACCTTTGTTACCTAACAAATTACGTATCGTTTCACGAAATCTATGGAGATTTTAAATGTTACTTCAATCACAATATTAATAGCTCTCAATAACACCCAAACTGAAACATTATTAAGTAATATTATACAGTTAAATACACAAAAGCATCGAAAAAGGATATGAAACTCCTCCATCAGATACTAGATAAACTAATATTATCTAAAAAGTAATATAGAATATGGAAGCTAAAAAAAACACGCTACTCCAGAACGTTAAAGAGATTATAAAGAGTAATAAAAGGTTAAAATACGTCTTACAATATTTTAACGATCTTTTCAAAAGCGTTTTGAACCAATTATGTTTCTAGTTTAAAACTAAAATGATATGAGTGCCAAATTCATCTGGTATATAATAACTTTACCACCAAAAATAAAGATGAAAATCCCACTTTTATTAATTATATAAATCGTAAGTATGGCATATCCAGATGATTGGGCTAGTAAAAAGAGTCGGACTAAAAACCTGAATAGAAAGGTGTATAAAGAGAATACTATAGATTAAGTCTAAATTAAACCTGAAAATTTCTTTCTCAAAACAACATAAAAAGGTATTGAAATTATGAGGGATTCAGTTGTTAGTTTAGAATTTACACTGATGCTAAACGTTGACCGAAGCAAGTAATGTATTACATTTTATAGTCTTCCGCCCTTAATTGGAGATGAATTAAACGTGTGATAAACTTAAAAATCACAAAAGTCATAAATAAAGAAAACATGTTCAATTTCATTGGTTGGTATAAAGATACAAATGTTGGTGTTGGTAGGCTTTTAGACGTTGCAACGTTGTCGAATCGATTGATTGAAGTAACAGTAGTATTGCGTGGTCAACTGGTGGATGTATTGTTTTAGGTTTGATAGACCGCTAGCCGGTTTGCACAGTAATTTGTATGGCCAACTGCTGGGCCCGTGCCCTAATGCAAAGTGGGGTTATACTGTACTTGACTTGCAATCAATGCAGTAAACCCATAAAATAATATACTCAATTTGCAGTCAGTATAGTCAACTTTACTATAAGTAAAGTTGACTTACTGCACCGCAATTACTACTATTACAATACTAGCGACTTTTTAGTTTGTACGCGCACGTTAGTATAGTGAACTAATCTTTCCCGGTAAGCGCTAAACTGCAACCTCTTCAACTAGCCAAACCCCTATTAATTTCAATTGACCCTATATCGAATTTTACTTTTTTACACTTAAATTAACCTTTAATCACTATTAACTACCCCGCGGCTTCGAGGTCCTACTTTATCAACTTCTATAAAAAGTTCTTTCACTATAAACCCAGGCAAGCCTTGACTTAAACCGTGCCAATTAAACAATTCCGTTTTATTAATCCAGTCATTATCAATCCCCTAACAGTTTTCTAATTCTATAATACATTCTTAGCCTCCATCACGTGATTTGGACTCATCGGACAGCCTATTAACGTAGCTCTCGATACGTATAGTCAGACTATTACTATCTACAAATTTCTTAAAGGCTTTGTTAGGCGATGCCTTAGTCATATCATTAATAGGATTGTATTTACCGTTGATTTAACCTAACTACTTAATATCCCTCCCTTCGTAAGATTCGTGGAGTTCTATTACATCTATTATAAGGCGTTTTCCGATAGTAATTCCGAGTTTGGAAAGGTATTCAACTAAACTCCTCGAATCGGTATAAATTATCACCGGGATATAAATAATCTTTAACTATCTAGTGATAAATTAAAAGGTTTCCTATAATGCCATACCTATATCGAAGTCTATCATTATGCCATAAACCTTAAAAGCCAATACGTTTCGTGCACTTCTTTTACATTTAACATAGTTTATGTAACTTAGGTTACCGATAATGCTTAACTAGTCCTTTCGCCTATCTCTATTAACAAGGGTTATTAGAATGTGGATCTGTAAAGACAGATCAGTGTTGTTTATAAAAAACCTATCTATAAAGATTATTAACTTAGCCTTCGATAAGTTGATTTGGACTATATTATTTTTTTGGTCGAAGTTTTGTATTTTATACTAAAGCCTTTTATTTAGTCGATTAGAGCCGTTATCTTTAAAGTTTGATACTTGTGCCGATAAAAATAGGTTGTAAAAAGATTTTAACTATCACAGAGTAATTATATAACTGCTACAAATAAGTTATTCTAGGTAAATTTAGGTTTTAACTACGTTGGTTCTATCAATCGTAGCCGAATTAATGCCTTAACCTTTTTAACGAAAGCTGAACCCGGTATCAATACCAAATATATGGATTACGGATCCGTTTAAGTTAAATTAAGTACCTTTCGCCAAAATCGTAACTGGCTTAAAATTTTAAAGCTTGGATTTTAATCTTATGTTATTTTAATTCCATAAAACTAATAGTTCAAAATGAAAGGGTATAGTAAGTTTATATAACCACCAGGCCGAAATTATTCTCTTACGTCATTAATAAATATGGATCGTATATTAAGGATTTTATAGCTAACTATTATTTGAAGTAAGTCTGGTAAATCCAAAACTAATAAACGACTTTTTTAACTAATCCTTAGAAAGGCTTAATTTATTATCTCAACGTTCCTAAGGGTTAAAGAAACTGTAATTACTATAGAAATTCCAATAATACTATTCGTTGTAAATCTATCATTGATTACGTGTAAACTTACGTTATATCTCGACTATTAAGTATAAGTTTACCTTTGGTTTTAACTAATCAACTCACAGTTCAATCTACTACTAAAAGTTAGCTGATCCTTTAAGCTATTAGAGATTACGTAAAAATCTTGTCTTTTTCTTTATCGCCGTATCCTTCGATGATTAGGCGTGATTTTTCGTACAGCCGCCCCATAGTCTTACCAATAACCTCTTAAATAATTTTTGAATTGAAAATAATGAAATTTAGGTTTTCAACGTTAAAGCTGGTCGTCCACATAAATTATACGATTTCTCGAATGAGCAGGCCATTAATCTAAACTTTTTCACTAACTTTAAAGGATTTGCTGAAGATTTTATTGATACCTTGTACACAAAATTTAATGATAAGTCTTTGTTATCCTTTTCTTTCCTACTTACCTAAGTAATATTATAAATACGACCCGGTATATATTCCTCTTCTTTAACGTTATTTTTCTTAAGAGATTGTTCGCGCCGGCGGAGTTTTATCAGATTATGGATAACGGGTCAAGGAAATTCGTATTAGCTCGGTCACTTAATTTCATGATTTTTATCGTTAGTAACTATAATGTATGGCTTAACCTAAACAGTACAGAAAGTTAAAAAACCGTTAGAAGTTTTAAAAATTACTTTAAAGTTGACGATACTTAATGTTTTATATAAGCCCTTTGATTTACCCGATTCCCGCCTCATGAGTAATTTACTTTATCATAGTAAAATAAGTAAGTTAAAACCATAAAACCGTTTTTAATATTAAAGGCGTTGTTAACCTGGAGGCGTACCAATTCCTTCTGTTATTACTTTAGTGATTTGCCGTAAGTTACAACTCGTTTCTAGGTACTTACTAATAGCGGAGATTCACTCATTAGGCGTAGGTACGTTTTAAAAACTAATAGCGTTAGCTTTAGGCCGTCAGAGCCTATAATTTCGTTTGGGCCTTTTACCGCCATCTCAAAGCTTGCTACCAAATCCGTAATTTTTTAATTTCTAAAGTAAAAATAATACAAGTTCGGCAAAATAAGGTGTTAACTATTTTAATCTTTTTAATACTCTAATAGAACTTTATAAACACCTATTTACACAAAGATTCATTATCTTAGCATCTTTTTAAAACTTCGCCGCCGTAAAGTTAATGCTAGTATCGTAAATAAGGACATGATATAAACCCAGATACGTATCAATTCAAAATATCCTTAGCGTTTCCCATGTATCCTTTGCCGAAAGCGACTTTTAAAATTTAGCTTCCTAAAAAGAAGTTACAAAATCAACTATATAAAAAACTGGCAGATTATCTAGGTAAGATATACAAATAAATGCCCCGTAGTTAAAGATTATATTTTAATGTAAATTCAAACATTTGGAGGCCTTAATTATATATTTCATGGTAATAATAAAGCTTTTCCATTGCTTTCTGGGTCAAGTATTCTACGTTTTAATGCCGTGTAGATTTTGAAATCTAATACAGCCTATTAACAACTAGATAGTTAAAGCGGCAGTGTAATTAACGTATTTCTAGCTCCGTTAAGTTTATCAACACTACCTTTAGGCCTTAAAGATAAAACTATAAATTCCTTAATTCAAAAGAGAAGGAAAACATTTGGCTATTTTTAAACAATTAATCGAAGTTAACGTTAATATTAACACCTAATATATTTTTGTTCTTTAAGTAAAAGAGAACAAAGATAAATAACAGAAGAATATAAAACGTAATTGAGCTAACAACAATTTAAATTACCGTTATCCCCGATAACGATAGTTGCTTGTCTGGCTCAAGCCAACTTTAGCCTTACCAACATTATAACGATTAATTATCGTAGCTGTGATATTTTTGCTCTGTAGTACTACATACTATAAATAGCCTCCTATTAAGTACCTTGCTGCCCCTATGTCTAACATAATACCCTAAATCGTATTATCCGCGTAACGGTTTTCAAGGTTAAAGGTGTATAAAGGGGCAAGAGCTTAATTATGGTAAAGGTAAAGGTCTTAACTTATTGCCTTTAAAGGTACGATTTTGTTTAGGTAATCTTATTTAAAATTGGTACGATTCCAAATATAGTACATTACCTTTTTATTGGTTTTCTCAGATAAAAGGTAACGGGTTAAGTAATAGCTAAGTTTACTACAAATTCAATATCCCTTACCACTATTACGACAATAATTCTTAAGATTATCAAATCCGCGTAAATTTTAGGCTTATTCACGATAACTTAGCTGTAGGTTTTAATTTGGGGTTAATAGGCCAGACTTTAGGCGTTAAGGGTGCCTATAACCATACTTGCGGTCGACATAATTAACTATTATAAGATTTTCTTTATTCAGGTTAAGGAAATTGATGGCTTAGGGATATATATCAAGAGAATTTATTATACGATCTATTACAATTGCAAGTGAGAAACGCAAATCGTTTAAAAAAACCTCGGCAGGTGGTTTCTGGGCGTTATAAGGCGTATTTAAACTCTCTAACGCCCGTGATGACTACCTGTATCTACTCGTAAAGTGTGACTTTGTCAACTAAAACCATTCCTATTATCTACTGATATGTTATAATATAATGAAATATCTGATTTAATATATCCATCAGTGTTTTATCCTCTTTCTTCTTCATTATCATGGTATTCTACCTCATGCTAGCCTAATTTATATAGTATTAAGTAAGCTAGACGTTGTACTTGAAATAGTTTTTGATATTATCGTAAACTATATTAAAGGTGGTTATTTAGGTTAAAAATGTTAGGTAGCAATCCCTAATGTACTTTATAAAGATTTCGAGGAATAGTAAGTAAAACCCTGAAGGAAGAACCTTTATCCACTTACAAATGTTTCAAAAGGGTCTTAGATTTGTGTTGAAAATGTAATAAGGCTTTATATTAGACTTCTTTACGTCGTTTACAATCTTAGAGAAGTTTGTAGAAATTTCGTAATTAAAGTTTACCATTTTGATAGGCTTTAATGACAAGTTACGATAATCGTCCCAGTTCTTATCAAAGGTATTTCCTAGTAATTAAAGTCTTAGAGCCTTCGAAATGCGGTGTTAAAGATAATTGTCAATCGCCTGGCCCTAAAGATAAAGTCCTGTAATATGACCTATAATAATTTGACGCGTATAGGTAAACCTACTGCAAAAAAGCTCTTAGGAATTTGGCAATTAAAGGGCTAGAGAGTAATAAGGACTTAAAGTTTTAATGGACCTAAATATATTAAATAATGTAAAACGCTAACGTTAATTCTTCTAACCATATTGACGGCTGTTAATTTACGCGCCCTGCCGCCACTAAAAGCGTACTCTACGCTATTACGTATAGGTACCAGAATACCGAGTAAATGAACAATTTCCTTATCGTTAAAGCGTAAAAACACCTAATTTAGCTGGGGATAAAAAGGTGGTCCCCTAAAACGCGTTTAGGGGCGATAAAATTCGTTAATACCCTTCCCTTTCAAACGTAAATCTTAAAGGTACTCCTTAAGTTAGGCTAAGTCGTAAAGGGTTTTTATTGACTGAGCAATTTTTTTTTTCTAATATAGAAATCCCTCGTTGTTAAAATTACTTTTTTAACTTTATCTTAATACCTTTTTGATTATTCTTCCACATATTAATAGTCCAATCGTTAAAAAACTTATGATATTTGTAAAATATACGACTGCCGCGATTGATATCTTCACCTCTAGCATGATAGATAATGTAACAGCCAACAAAATTAACCAAGTACCTCTGTGTTAAATCTTAGTCAACATTGCATCCTTAAAGCTCTTCATTGTAATACTTGGTAAAAAAAGGATCTGAGGGCTTTAATCACTTCCTATCTAGCATGTATGGTAGTAGCTTTAAAGTAAGCGCTAGCGGTAGCCATCTTAACATTTTGACTTACGTAGAGCTTAGTAGGCGAGAGATTTGGTAAATTAGCATAAAATTGCGTAACAATTTGGCGACTTGAAGTTGGATGGCGCGATGTAGCTTTCCTAACAAAACGTGACTATTCCAATTGATTTTGCTTGAGGAAACGAACCTGTCGATTAAATTAACGTAGGGAAAGTTAAAAAAAGTAAAATAAAGGGAAAAATTGGTGTAAAGGGTAAAGTCAAAGGTCGTTTAATATTATAAGTAACGGTCGATGATTATTTGTTATTTCGTTGTGAGAAGTGGTTGGTTTTACAATAGTAGCATCCTTAGTAATATTAACTTAGCTGTTTACCAACTAACCGAACTTTAATACCTTTAACAGTCTATTTTAACGTCCTTAAGAAGGACCCGCAAAGATTTCTTAGTGTTTTTAATAACGATACCATTGTTTACTTTCAAATTTCAGTTATGGACTAGCGTAACCTAAAAGTCTTCTCTGTTCTCCTGCCGTCATAAACTAACGCAATACTAATAAAGGCTCTTTGCAAGAACCTTTCCTCTACCTTAATCGCCGTTTGTTAAAGTAGAGCGTAACCGGAAAGTTGGTTATTCTTTTACTTTGTTTATCTGTGCCTAACCTAATAATCACTAATAAGTCTTGTTAGATTTTTAGACATTGCAATGTTGTCGATTCGATTGGTCTAAGTAACAGTAGTAATGAATGGTCAATTGGTGGATGTATTGTTCTAGGTTTAGCCGACCTCTAGCTGGTCTGCATAGTAATTTGTATGGCCAACTGTTTAGCTCGTGCCCTAGTGTAATGTGGGGCTATACTGTACTCAACTTGAAGTCAATACAGTAGATTCACAAAATAATAGACTCAACTTGCAGTTAGTATAGTCAACTTTACTGTAAGTAAAGTTGACTTGACATTCTGCAATTACTACTATTTCAACAGTTGAAACAATATCGACAGCTATTTTCAACAGGTCGATTGCAGTGCAATCAGTCAACTTTACTGTAAATAAAGTTGATAGTACTGACTGCAAGTTAGTTGATTGTGGAGTGCCAAATTTAGACTAAGACATAGGCCAAGAAATTAGCTATAAAAATTACTATGCAGATTAGCTAGTATTCTGCCAAATAGAGAACAATATATACACTACTTAACTATTGCAATACTACTGTTACTTCGACCAATCGAATCGATAATACTGCAACGTTCGAAGCTCTGACAACACTGATAAATGATTATTAGGTTAAGTAAAGATAATCTAAGTAGAAGAATAAGCTACTTTCCAGTTACGCTCTATATCAAACGGCGGCTAAGGTAGAGGAAATATTTTTGCGAAGGACCCTCACTATTGCGTCGGTTTTTACGGAAGTAAGTAGAGAGGACTTCTAGGTTTCGTCGATTTTTACGGCAGTTTGGAGGTAGCGATGGTATCTCTATTGAAAAAAAAAAAAAATAAGAAATCTTTACGGATTATTTTTAAGAGTGTTTAGTTTGACCTTTAAAATTCTTAAACCAACAAGTTAGCAAACGGCTTAGTCAGTACTACTGCAGGTATTATTACTACAAAAACGATTAAGTCATATGCCAAACAACCAATAACAATAAATAACCGCCTATTTTACCTTCAACACCAAACCTTTGACTCAAATACCACGTTTTCCCCTTACTTTACCTTTCCCCCTTCCCTTATGCTAATTCAATCTCTAAGATCGCCCCTTTAAGCGAAAATACCAAAAATGGTCAAGTTACGCCAAGAAAACCACGTTGCGCGACTTTATATCAAAACACTAAATTTTCTTGCTAAAATCATCAAGTCTCATGTTCTAAGTAAGCAAAATATTAAGATGACTATTGTAATTGTTTACTTTGAAGCTATAACTGACCCCACCAGGAAGGAGGCGATCAAAACCCTCTGTTACGTCTTCGTCAGGAACTATAACGACGACCTCTATGAGGAAAATATCAATGAAGACTTAACCGAAGAGAATTTGACTAACTTTATCGGCAAGTAAATTTTCGAGTAAGATGGAGGTAAAGAACTTGATCATAACGTTTGCGCTTTCCGCAAATATTATAAGTTTTCTTATGATTGGATTATTAACACATGGAAAAATATTAAGGAAAGTATCAGGTTTAAATTGAAAGTAGATTCCAAACGACGAGTAATATAAGTGATAAACAAGAACTTAACCAACTTATCAAATATTCTTTTTGACTTGTTTTAACCTGAGGACTACCTTTAAAACCCTCGACCTCAAGATCCTTCAGTTGAAAACCCTCCTTAAACAAAAGACTATTATAGTTCAACCTACAAAGGTATGCCAAGTAGATACCAAATGATGTTAACGATTGAGGTACTAAGGAAGACCAGAGAAGCATATAGAGGTCTCGTATATAGGACTTATATGTACGGACCATCACGTGCCCTTTCATGTAACGTTTACAAACCACGTCCGAACCGCATCCAAACCTGGTGCTACAAATATACATCCTTTTATATACATAGCTACGTAACCAATAAAATAAATAACTAATAACCTAAATCTATAACATACCCTCTCCTTTATAGCAGAAAGATGCGTTGTTATAACGAATACAAGTCGAATACAAAACGTATAATACTATAAATCAATTGCAAAATAACTTCCCTCGCATCACTATGACACCGAATAAAAATTAAATACGAATTGTATCTATATAAAACGCGAGCCGAACGCGAAACGTATTACATTATCATTTAACTATAAACGAGCCCCATAAGACTTTAAATCAACTGCATACCTGCCCATTTCAAATTATTCGCGTATAAAAACGGCTTTTAACGTTATTTTGTATCCCTTCAACTTTCACCCTTTCCTTTTTGAATTTACCTTAATCTCGCTTAATTCCTCTCATTTTTTCTCATAACTTTTATTCCGTTCACCCTACACCTAATTTATACTATAACCTACATTCAGTTTTATCTATTTAATTGCTTACATCCCTTTAAGCCACACTTTACCATTATATCCAACCCTCACCTTATGTTCTACCCGATATATTCAATAAAAGTAATATGAATTACGTAGTTGTTAATGTTCCTGTTCACGATATTTCACCCTCCGGCGAGGTATACCACCCATTCTTACCCTAATACACGTATTGAAAACAACTTTATATAACCATTTTACGTAATAGATACTTACTAATACTAAATGACAACAAAAATAAAGAAAGGTTTCCCCACTCGTAAACCCAAAATATTGATATATCCAATATGAATAATTTATTCAACTTGAAAACTCCCCCAATTTACCTTCGTATTCATTATTTCAAAGTTATTACGCTTATTAGAAGATATACAATAAGGAAAATTTAAAATTTGATTTTATTGAAAATACAAATATATATCAACCCCCTTTATAATACATTTTAAAAATTTACTTACTTATAGATCTTCCCGGCTCACGCGTCTATTACGTTAACTTGTTTTCCACTTTTCAAAGCGATAGCAATATCTTATCGCTGGCCTATAAAATTAATAAAGATATTTCGAATTATAAACCAGTTTTCGCTCCTATTTTTTTGGAATTAGTAAACTAATCCGTAAGCTTACGTAATACCGCCCGTACTCAAGGTATACCAATTATCGCTTCCGTATAATCCACAACACTACAACTTATACGCCCCCGCCCCGTTTTCCTCCCTGCTTTTTCATTACACAAAACGCTTCTATTCCCATCCCCCGTCGACTGTAACTGCACAACCTTTTATAACCGTGCCCTAAGCCGTTGTATATTCACTCCGACCTTTATTAATACCCGTCGTAAACTCGCTTATTGTAGATATTACTATATACCCCTACAGTTACTATATATAGGCCAAGTAGCAGTGTACTATATTGCAAGGTGAGATTTTGCAGAGTGTACGATAAAGTGTCACGCTGCAGGCTGCACTCTTGAAAAGCGTAAAGTAAATCATGCGCGGAGCGGTCTAGAAGGGGTATTCCAAAGCGCATGATAAAAGGGACACTGCCTGAATGAGAAGTTTATAACCTCCCATACGTGGCATACACTCTTTAAATACCTTTTTCCAACTTATTTATCTTTTTACTATAATAACAATCTTTCTGATTACTTTTAGTTTACATTCACGTGAATAAAGACCATACCGATATTAATCAATAGCTGACTAGGTCGACTACAAACACCCAAGGAAAAAATAGATAAAGTGAAGTTAAATACCTATAACAGGATGCTGTAACTGTCTCGAATGTTTGTGCTTTATCACTACAACTTATAAAAACTATACGGGAGTATAGAATTACGCGGGAGTGACTTAAAACCAGAATCGTAATAAGATTATAAGATTCGTAGTAACTTGAAAAAAGACCACTTTTAATACGATATTACAACTGAAAAACCCCATTACATTAACCGTTAACTTTTTTTAACGTTCAAAACGTACCCGGGCACTTTTTAAAAAACGTCCTATAGTTATTAGGTTATGTAAAATAAAACCATTTAGTTTCGAAACCCTTCGTTAGGATCCACCCGATGTGAATACAGTACCCAAATCGCTTACGAAACCTAAAACCGGTTAAAAATATAACCTTCACACTACTTACGAAACCTAAAAGCGGCTACGAATACAAAATCGAAACCGCTTGTAACTACTAGAAACAGTTACAACACAATGATCCAGACCGCTTACCAAAACGAGAACCAAAACCTATATACCAGATTACACAACACACCTCCCCACACCCAAATTTTCTTTTCCTCTTTTTTATGTTTACCCTTAACGCCTTTCCAAAATTCGCTTTATATGTTCTCAACTTAATATTTACGAAGTTTAAGTTATCCTAAACGATGAATTAAAATAACACTAATTAACGTTCACAAAACCAATTTAAAATATCTAACTAACTTGTAATTACACTTCGTTTCTATATTATTTTAAACATTATTTATAGTTGTAAACGTTAATAAATTCATTTTGAACCGATCTTTATATTTTATCTTCTTTGTAATTTCTGCTTATAAAACCAACTACCCTCAACTTTGTAATCTAAACGTACTCAAATCGAATTAAGGCGCGAAATTACCAATTTACGCCACTTAAAGTTTTACAGGTAGCCTCCCCCAAATATATAATGGCTTCACTAGTAAAGAATCTAGAAAAAGCTAATGAATACATAAAGTATCTCTTTACAAAAACGTCCTTTCGTAGCAATATTTTAAAGTATTTAGAACTTAACCTATAGAACAACAAAATCGAGGTAATAGTAGAGGATTTGGACTCTTATACGGCAAATGAGTATGTTATTAATATAATATTCAACTACTGTAACGTCGAAATTAAAGGACGAAACTCATTTGACGATTTAAAAAAAGACTTTACGAACTAGACGCCAGATTGTAATGATCACACTAAATACCCGTGAGTATATAGAAGGTGTGAGAGGGTTTATGTTATCAAGAAGGTAGCAGAGGTGCTGAGTGAACAATATCGCAACCGTGCAAGTAATGATAAAAAGCCGTGAGGCTATTCAGAATATACTGAGACTGAATACTTAGATTGACAACTGAAGAGCTATGAAGGAAATACTATCTATGTGGTGCTGACCGTGTCCTTATATCTTTAATCCTTCATACGCCTTCAGTGCTGGAACATGTTGTATTGAAACATGATCCCAATGATCTTTAGTGCGTAACCCTAACCTTAAGGTTGCTGACATAAGAGATATCTCCACCTGATGTGTTGGACATCAGGTTCTTAGTGGCTTAGCCCCATACTGGCCTGTGTTCTGACCCTCTGATGTTCTTGGGTCATAACACAGATATATATTGTATGGTCGATAATACGATTTCAAAAATACTACGAAAATAACTACAAAATAGAGATATTGATACGACCGGTAAAAACAATAGCTATATTACAAAATCCCTATCAGTAAAGGTCTAATTTATACAAATTCTAAAGTGTAAAAACGATAGAGTAGTGGAAATAAAGTTTGGAAAAGAACAATAGTTGAGGAAACGCTAAAAATACCTACTTATGATAACGAACCGGAAACGAAAAAAGCCTCAGCAAATATAAATAAGGCGTTTAACAAGGTTAAGCGCCCGCCTTGAAGCGGAAATAGAGCTAGAGGAATCGATGGAAAAAGAGGAAACACCGTAACAATTATTCACAACAAGGGTTAAAAATAAACCCTTCTTGAAACGCAATTTTAAATAGAAACCAAGACAAAACCACATCCCGGATGCCGTTAAAAGTTGAATTAACTACGAAAAAGCGACCTGAAAAACGAAAACGCATTTCTATAAAAATTAATGAGCGGTATAAAACACCAATATATACCTTATAAACTAATACCTACTAACTATAACCTTTACTATAATTTTCTACCACACCGCTTTTACAGTAATAAAAACGACCTTATAAAGCTTCATAACTTCGCAAAACTTGAAAATAAGAACGAAAATTACAACGGTAAGTTATTCGATATAATCGATAACAGAATATATGTTATAATTTAACATAGGTATAAGACGGAATATCGAATTATCTTAATTTCATGTTGTTTCGCCCGGTATACTATTTGGGTAAGCTAAAACATAATATATATAACACCTTACATAGGTAGATACGATTGCAAAATCTTATAACCGTTTTAAATCATATTTTGATACAGAAATTAACCACGAATTTTGCGATAGGGACTAGACTGAAATACCCTGGGAATTAGTGAAAAATTAACGTAAAAACGCTGATACAAATTCATAGGAAGTTCTTACCGCATTGATAACTAAATATAAAAAGTACTTCATAGCTCTTGGACCTAGATATAATTGAAATAAGCAGTTTATCGAAGTAATCATAAAAATATACCGTAAAACCCCAAATTTCGACTTTATATTATTTAAATTGAACAAAAAAAACTTAATAACCTTTGATACAAGTTTTAAACTCTCCTTTAAAATATTTATACGCCGATAGGCAAGCTTTAGATCAGCATTTATAACCGATAAAATGCAAGGTAAGGGCCAAATTATTAAAATGGACCTCGTCGAAACAATTTACCATGTTTTGAATCGAAGGTTAAAAGTATAACCAAAACAAAGTAAACGCCTCAAATACAGCTACCAGAAAAAGAGATATCAGGGAGAAAGCCCTAAAAATAAAAGGCAAGGCAGTTATAATCGAGGAAAATCCTATGGTTAGGGACGAAAAGTACTATAGCTATAAAAATATTTACGGAAAAGTATACAAAGCCCACCGGGTTTTAAAAACATTATATTGTATACGGTAAGATCAGATATTAGTTTACTAATTACGTAATTTATGAGTAAATTCGGATTGAACGAAAATTCTCAACCGATTATATATTTAAAAACCGGATTAAAGCGAATTTTACAACATACGTAACCGAGTATAAAGGTGTAGATAATAAACTTGACGCCTGCTCTTTTAAATATATCTTCGGAAAAAAAGACTTTGAAGTTAATGATACTTATGTAATAACCTAAAACGACGAGATCACTTAGGGTATTTTCATAAGCATATAGAACGCCTCCTTCCTATATATTAAGGGTCTGAACTACTTAAAGGAAGTTCTTAATGCCTATATAACGTTACAATTTACGTCTTAAAACAAATACAGCAACCTCTTTTAGGGTATTAAGCCTAATACAGACATAGCCGAAATTTTAACGGCTGGAGAACAACAATACAACATGTTTGTAACGAAGTTTCCAAAGTTTTAATTAAACCGAATAAGAAAATACCCAAAAATCCTATTTTGTAAAGGTAAAACGTGGTTACTTGGAAAGGTCATTATAAATACACGATTTGAATCCGTTAACTTTTACGTAATAAACTTTAAAATATTTTATTTTATTTTATTAGCAAATATGAATAAGCTATCAATTACGTTCTGGAATACGACCAACTAGTTTATTTGTGTTTTGGATGACGTATTCATACCACTTTTACTTATATTCGACTACTTATAGTTTTCCATCGAAATACATATAATTGAGTCTGCTTGCTTAACCCAGCCGAAATTACGAATACTACCCCGGCGATTTGAATACCCGGCTACAAAACGCTTTTTATGGCTACTCCACGCGATGGGTCATATAGATGTAGGAAAAGACGTATTTAAAGTTATTAAAATGTTTCACTATAAGTACCAACTACACTTATAAACCTCACGACTATTTAATTCTTGTCCTTAAAATAACGTGGACTTTAGCTACGAGGTAATTATTAATATTATATACTTAAATGATTAACCGGTACTCCACGTCATTAACGCGGCAATATTTTTTCAGGCCGTTATGTTTATACAAAGCGTTTTCACTACGAATTGTTAAAACGTTGAATTGATTGTTAGTTAAATATTTATTTAGGACCTCTTGACTGGATAACCCACAAATTGAATACAGCTTTTAACTTAACTAAATGACGCACCAAAGTGAAAACAGCTGGCAATGAATATAAGAAAATTTAATTAAAGATAACATAAGGCATTCAAAAATGTAAACGGTATTATGAGACGTTGAAAAGAGTATATACAATGCTATCCAAAGAACTAAAAAGTACCAGTTTTAAGGAATCCAAATTGTAAATAGCGGTTAACGCCGTTCATAATACTTTCGACCCAAATAAGCTCATTTTTACGCTCCTTATTCTTAGTATTTACCTTAAAATTCACATAAAATTTACATTATTACCAACCACGGTGAAAAAGGCGAGTGTTATAGCGAAAGCCATAATAGGGTTGCGTTCCTTATAGACTTAGAACGACGTATCCAGAACGCTAGTTATAAGGAATAGCCCACGCGAAATTGTCGTTTTGGACTTACTATTACAATTTAAGGTCTTGATTTGGAAAACCAAGGACGAATAAACTAGACTTTAAAAAATTAGCGGGTTTGAAGGCTATAATATACTCGTTAATTTGCCAAACGGTACGAATTCGTTTCGCCAAACAATAATACGAAAGTATAGAAAAGAGATGGATAAAAGAGGCCCAAAAACTTAATCCGACTGAAAAAACAGACGAGACACTCCCCAAAACAACGAATCCAAACCGCTCACAATTTCAACTTGTCTCCAAATCATACTTTTGGCCCGCTCCCACTAGTCTAAAACGGTCGGTCTATACCAACTCTATCAACACCTCATAACTTACATATTAAACTTTGTAACATTACGTAGGCAAACACCTAATCTGAAAAACGGCTTAAATAACGTATTTACGCCGATTTACCTACAGATTTTAGGAAACACCACCTACTTAAAATGATTTTACGTATTATAAAACCGCTTTGAAGCTTGGTTAAAGCTGGTATTTACTAGTATAATACTTAGTAAAGACACTATAGGAAAGGGTTTGAAATAACTAATTCAAATTACGACCTGTACCTGTTAGTGTTAACAGCCCGTTTTAAAGGCTTTACACTAACAGGTATATAAACGGACGATATAATAACGTTATATAACACGTCTTTTTCGGTGCTTAAAAAGAAGAAACTTTTAGAAGCCGGCTTTAAGGCGAAACCTAAAACGAAGCTAATGGAGGATTACATAATTAATTTTAATAGCGCCATAATCACTTTTCGGAATAACGTTTCAGGCTTTACGTAAAAAGGGTAGTTATATCAGGTTACCCTCTTAATTTTAGATAGCGTAAAACGGGTTAACAAATATCAATGGTAACGCGTACGTAACACTTGGATTAATTTAATAATATAATTGAAAACGGCATTTAACTTTTCGGTAGCCACATCATGCCAAAGTACTTCGTTAGACGATATATATTATAAAGGGACTATGACCGGAGTTATCGCTCAAGGTGATCAGATTCTGTCCATAAACCTCGATGAAGAAGAAAAAGAAAAGTCACGGCTAAGTAGTGAATATGGAGCTAAGATGGTGTAACCCTCTTCTATTCATATGACGTAAGGTAACGTATTGTTTAAAGGCTTCCTCACTTCTTGAGAGCATCGTAGGAGCATGTAGAACTACCAGGAATGGATTTCTGGTAATACTAGCCAGGCACTAGCCTTTAACATTACCCCTAAAGACACCCTTATTGTCCCTTCCCCCATTTTTTTGTCGTTGTTGTGTATAATGCCTCAAGTACAAGGAAGGTAAGCGCGCCTTCCAAAACATTACGGCTCCATGTAGAAGGTCCTAAGCCAATATCACGTAAAAGGTGCTTTAACCTCTCCGCTTCCGTTATAAATAATGTCTAGACTTCCAATTACAAAAGACAACTTCCTTTGTTCTTTAACCTTTAACCATTTTTTATATAGTGTTAGTACCTTTAGCTATTATTACAACAATTATTTCAAAGTTTCAGTACTCTTGACAGTCCTCTTATATTGTTACGATAAATCTCTAGTTTACCGCTAAGGTGGATAAAGCGCTTAGAGATATGGGTTATATACTCCAAAGCTGCTTGGTTCTTACTAACGAACATAAAGTTCTTTACGATAAAGGCTATCGAAATATACGCCTATAGGACCCGAGAATAGATATGTTTCGAATATGTTTATAGGATAGCGTATAATCCTAAACAGTTCTTCCAGGGAATAAGGGTAAGTGATTCTAATACCCATGAAAGAGCTGTTAACAAGATGCTAAATACTGGAACTCGGTACCGCCTCTATTCCGTTAGGGTTACAGATCTTAGTTTTAGTCATATTTATTCGTCGTTGAACCTAGATCCCGATATAAATAATGCTATTAAGAAGTTGTTTAAAACGTATTTGGCGTTCAACTTTTAGGACCGAGGTAGGTTTACGTTTTATAGACCGTTTCCTAGATATTAACAAGTGGTTAAGAAGCGTACAAAATTAGGTAATCGCCGCTAAAAATTCTATAAGAGTGCGTCGCGTTACGTAGCGTAAATTTGATACCTGAGGCGGGGAGGGTTTCGTTCCCGCCATTTCCGTACGGTTTGGGGGCCTATAGGACGTGTAGTTGATAAATGAGGAACGTAATGTTTAGATAAGTTTATCGTAACCAGGTAAAAACGTAAAGCGCTCAGCTATTGAGCGGTTAAGGAGTGTTATTAAAAGCAACAAAAAAGCTTATCGAAGTCTCGAAACGTATTAATAATAAATTAAGTCGTATAAATATCAAACTAATCCAGCTTATTGAAATAGGTAAGAAAATGCTAGGAGACGACTTAGATCAGGATGTCGAGGATATATTTAAGTAGGCCCGGCCGTCATCGTTCGTTCTCTATCTTTCATCAATATTCATACGTTTATTTGGTGTTCGTTAATAAGCGGCTTATCCGTTACTCCATTTTAAAAAGTAAAGTATAAAATTATACCCTTCTACGGGCTAGGTGAAAGGGATTATTGTTATATTTAGATAATTTATAACGCGATTCGAAGGTATTGATTGCCATACCATTAAAAAAGTTTAAAAGCGGTTTTTATATTAGGTATATATAATCTCTTCACTTAACTTAAACTTGCTGTTTCGGTTAGATATAAAGTCGGGTACGTCCTACTTAAGGTTTTTGAAGGGCCCTTAGTATACTTTTAACTTAGTATTTCGGTTTTACTTCGCCGTCTTCGTTTTTTATAACTATAGCTTACGGTTGAAAGTCTCGAGTTTGTTAATTTGGGAACGGATCCGAAACGGCTCGGACGAGTTAATCTATATGAAATCGGAGATATTTCCCGCCCGGTACATTAAGTTTAATAAAGGAGGAGTCAATTACACGTATTAATTAATATTTATTATAAAGCTAATTTAATTTTTCAGAAAATTCCTTGAGCTTGTAGTTTTTAAGGAAAAATCAAACGTTATCGCTAACTTAAAAACATTTCAAGGGGGAACGCCACTTATTAGCGGCTTCTTTTATGCGCTAATACGTAGTCGCTATTACGGCTTATACAAATTTTGTAACTTCGCGGATCCATTAAACGAAGTTTTTAACCCTTACGCATAATGTTGTAATGGGAACGAAAAAATCGTTATACTATTCGTATAAAATCGATATAATAATTATAATTTATGAAAAATGGGTTAATACCAATAGAAGTTGTATCCTTATTATTTAATATTAGTGGGCAACCGGGTAATAAACAGCTTTAATCGAATTATATATTAACGATAAATAAATGTTAGTATATAAAGACCTTTTAATTTACGCGTTCGGTCGCGACGTTAGTTTCGGGGTAGAAAGTAATGCTTAGGCGTTGCTCTACCCTAGTTAGGTCATGAAGTCGTTTTCAAAACCTATTAATACAATTTGAATCACGGTCGCTAACAAGCGTACGTGAAAAACCATAAAATCGCAATAATAATTTAAAACCCGTTCTATATAAACCTCGGCGAATATGGTAATTATAGTTTTAAGGGTAACAGCTTTATTAAAACGGTCTGTAATAACTATAAGGTAACGTGGGTTACTAACGTATTTCTAGAGTAAGTTAACTATAAAGTCGACGGAAAGTTCGCTTTAAAGCCGTTCGGAAATTAGAAGGGGTTTGAAAAGCCGTTTTCGACAATGTCTTTAATAAGTTGTACGGCTATAAACGTTGTAGTTGTGGTAAAAGCGGCGAACTGTACGATATAAACCTGGCTCAAAATACGTTTTGTAAAAATTAATAATAGTAACGTCACAGCCTAGATAGCTGGTGAAAAGTAAATTGTGGGTAGCTTATATTAATGAGGTAGTAAGCGGCTCGTAAGTAGGTATTCAAATATGGTTGCAAAACCTTAAAATTTCATCGTTATTTACCAAATATTTCGAAATTAAAATTTTTAATGTACGGTTTTCGTTGGTATGAATATCTGTTGGAAAATATCAGTTACCTACACATACCTCACGTACCAGTCGGAGGTAAATGATATTACGTGTAATAGCGAATCCTAACAGCTTTAAAAGTCGACTTTGGTAAAAGGTTTATGGCTTTTTGAAATTAATTCGCCGCCAACGGTTAGTTGGGATATGTACTTACGTAGGAGCATCTCGAATTCAACAATTTAGGGAGTGATAATTGAGGTTTTCGGCCTAAGTAACGTTGATCCGAAAGGCCCTTAGGAATATCCTAATTTCTATGTAACAATATATCGAATTATATACAACTATTACTTTATTATATACTAATCTAAAGAGGAATTACGAACGGCGTTTAGATTAGTGGACTTATCATTCGGAAATCCGTCGTATGGTTATAAAGTATTTCAAGTTTTTGTAATCCGTTAGGATTATAAACGGCCGCGTTGTACCCTGAAGCTTTACGTTCCATGTTTCCAAACAATTTATAATTTCGAGTAGTTCTTTTTATCGTGGATTTCGTGATTATATTCAGCGGGAGACGGGCAACGGGAGTAATATACTACTAGGCGTAGGTTGCCATCGTCGTTGCGTAAAAGGAGGTAGCCTCCTAAAGCCCAGCTAGAACAGTCGGCTTCAAGGAAAGTATTGCGGTTAGGGTCCTATTAAGAGTGTATGAATTCGGAGTGAAAGCTAAGCTTAAGCCGCTCGAAAGAAGCTTTTTCTCTGGACCCCTAACGAAATGGAGTACCTTTACGAGTTAACCGAGGTAATAGTCCGACAACCGTCAAGTAATCGCGAATAAAATAACGGTAAAACTTTACGAATACAAAAAAAAATCCGTACTCCTAATACCGTCGTAAAAGCCACTTATTCTTGGATAACACATAGCTTCTCTAAGTATATATGGATACTGACGCCAACTTTAATAACGAATCTTAAATACTTAGTTTTTTAAACGCCGAATTTGTATTTGGAAATGTCTAGGTTAAATTACGTGTAGTTAAAGACGTTAAAGATTTGTTTAACCTTAGCTATAGAATTATCAAGAATGCCTTGAATGTAAATAAGGACATTGTTAATGTGAAAAAAATGGAAAAATTCGAAAAAACAGCGTAATGAATTATTAATATACTGTTAAAAGGTAACGGGGGCGTTAAAAAAGCCGAAGGAAGTAATTAACCACTCGAAAAGTCCGAAACGCATATAAAATATAGTTTTCTATTCGTTTCCCTCCTTAATACGGACCTTATAAAAAACAACTTTAATATTAACCTGCTAAACCACTTAAATTGAGAAATATTTGCGAACATCTCTTTTGTAAGAGGAAGCGGGTAACGATTTACTTTTATAATAATATTAAGTCGGCGGTAGTCGACATAAAATCCTAACCCCCCTTTAGGTTTCTTAACGAAAAGTATTAGTGCGCCCGTTAAAAAGCTATTTATTTAAATATAGCCCTAATAGAACAGCTCGGCCAACGTTTTATATAATATAAGGAGCTCATTATGCGACATGCTATATAAGGGACCATACGGTATTTCCAAAGGTTAAAATTGGTTGTTGGTACAAAGGACAATTTCGTAATCCGCTTTAATACGGTAAAGGAATATCTTATCACTAAGGTCTTTATCGAATGAAGGCGCGAATTACTTAACATTAACGGGGAATTTGCTGTAAACGGAGACGAGTAGTTTTGGAGCGAGTGTTTTATTAATATCTTCGAAGGAGACGGCGGCGAGCTGCGTGGTAGCGGCTCGGTCCTTACGGGCTTATCGTAGGATAACGTGCAATGTAGAGGCGCCGACCCCCTTTAATACTTTCTGGATGGGCGTAAACCCCTGTTCCTAAATGTGATGGTTATTGGCTTATCCCAAAAGTAATATATACTTCGTGACGTCATAAGTAACTTGTTAGTATTTCATTCAAGTTTTGCCTAAAATAACGTCGTATTATAAGGAAGAAAAGCTATAGGCCAATATCCGGTAACGGTATTTATCGAGGTCGATGTTTATAAAGGGTATAAAAAATAAGTCGTAGGAAAAAACCGGGCGTATAATACGTGGTTTCACCAAGTTGTTGTAATGTAATAGAAAAACGCGATAACTTTAAGCGATTAATAGGTTATTTACTCGCTGCGCTATTTTATTCATAACCCATGTTTATTAAACTGTAAACGAGACCAATAAAATTTAAAAGTAAATTTACTATAAGTAAGGAGCTGTTCAAAAGTTAGGACGGAGTTACCGGGTTATATTAAAGTCCCGCTAACTCATGTACGCGACTGTGTATAAAAGTTACGCTTTTCTCTCATTGAAATCGATAAGGTTTTCAGCTGAAGTAAAATAGATTCTCGTGGAGGCTTTGGAGTTGAAGCTGCTCAAACGTCGGGTCGGGTCATATAAGTAGGTACGGATCCGGTAACCGTCCGCGCTATAACGTAAATACAGCTCGAAGTTTTTACAACGGGAAAGGTTTGTGCGGTTAACCCAGGCGATACGCCATTTAGGAACGGCTCGAAAGGCACTTACGCTAATTATAATAACGTCGCCCTAGCTATTCCGAATAGGCGCGTTACTGTTATTATTTCCATCATAGTAAGCGCCGACGGCAATAATAGTGTTAATATCGCCGTAACGGATATAGAGGTTGTAAAGGCGTCCATTGATAAGTTAAACGCGAGCAACCTATTTATGGTAGTCCGCCGGTATATCGAGGGGGAGCAACGTATTAGTAAGTGTATTATTAATAGTTCTTTTTAAAATAGCAAGTTTGGCGACATATTTCCAGGCTATACCACCAGTTTTCGCGAACAAGGCTTCCCAAACGTTAAAAAAGACGTAAAATAGTTTACGAGCTCCTTACTTTATACTTGTAAGCCGAAAAATAACCACTTTAACTGCGTTAGTATATTAATAGTAGGCGTAAAGTATAGTTATAAAAACGTTGAGGTCGTTAATGACGCCGTCGCTTTTACGGGCATAGTAACTTTTTATAATAGATTTTACCGAGCCCTTAAACTATTGAAAAATAACGTAAAAGTAATCCTTTTTCATTCCAATAAATTTACGGTCCCGACGTAATTTACCTATTATCGTAACCTTTTGCACCGAAAGTCGTAATTTAACATCGGAAGATTTAAGCGGCCAGTTAAAAGGTTTACGTTTAGGTCATTAATGCTCGTTAAAAGGGGCGCCAGTATTGTAATCGAAGTTAAAGGAGTTTAAGTCGTCGTTACCTAGGGCACCGATGCGGTCCCTAGTAGGAAACGGTATAATGGCGACGTCGTTTGTATCGTGCGTAGGGGGGACCTTTTAGGGGGGAAATTGACCAAAGAATGTAGGCGTGACGGCAACTTTAAGTTATCGGATTATATTCGTTAAGGTATTTAACGCGTCAGTGGTCCGTTATTCCAAGTGTAAAACATACTTCGGAATGGTTTTGTCCCGCTTAATAAGTTCTACAAGTAAGGCGTCAGTAAAGCCTTCGTATTAAGTCATAAGGTAATCGTATTAAGTCGTTAAAACTTTTTAAAATTACTCTCTAAAGCGTGCATTAAGGAATTGCGCCATGGACTTGGGTTCTAGATTCGGTAAATCAAAGGATAAAGCCATATCCTTAAGGTATAACTGCTAAGAAACAACTAAAACACTGTTGGAAAGTATCGAGGTTTATATATAAAGGGACTAAAGCCGGCGCTATCACTTAAGGTAGTAGGATTCTATTTATAAACCTCGATAAAGAAAAAAAAAAAGTACCGGCTTGGGAGTGGTTATAAAGCTAAGATGGTGTAACCATCTCCCCATCATATGAAGTGTGGTAGCGTATCTTTAAGCGGCTTCCTACCTGTTCTAGAGCATTGCAGGAGCGTGTAGAAATATCATGGTTAAATCCCTCGTAATACTAGCTAGGCACTAACCTGTAAAATATATAAGGTATTGAATAAGGGCTTCATATGGCAAATATGTAATCTACAGCGTGGTTTACAATTCATACCGCTAAATATACGTATGGTAAAACTATTTATTTTTACTCCCGACTCCTTCTCCAACAATAACACCTATAGTTCCCGTAAATAGGCTTCGTTTTATTACTCGGAAACGAAACACCGGCCCGAAACTGTTTTACGCTTTGTAAAAACATTATTTATTAAAACTTTACCAAGTATAAACGGGTATTAAAATTCTTCATCGCCCCGGAAATTTATAATATAATTAAAGTTTTTGATTCGGGTATTAATATAGCAATAATGATCCGGATAATTATTTTGAACCTTAGTTTATGCTTTATCCCTTTCATTATATATACTAACTCATTTTCGCTTTATCAAAATCTGTTAAACTAGGTACTACGAATGAAAAACATTTAATAATCATCATTATAGCTTTACGCGACTTATATAAGCGTCGGAAAATTAAGAAGACGAAGTGGATCGATGGAAAATCTAATCTAACGGACGAAATGACTAAGGCTACTCCAAACAGAGCATTTTCAATACTAATATCGATAAACACATTATTTGATAAAGTTACTGGAATGATTTTACAAGTCTAATAAGTTATTATATTACTTTTACAGATTTAGGGCGATCCGAAAACAACTATCCATGCCTTCACCGATTTATATCACGGTACACACCTTATATTCATACTGATCTTACGAATTTGCCTCTATTTAACTTTATTATTTTGCTCTGCTCCTAATATACTAATATATTTTGTTATACGCCTTTCTTCCCTACTATGTTTTTTCGCTATTGACCCCTTTCTATTTAAATCTACGATATCATACCACTTTTAACATTTTGTCCCTTGGTATTTTGTACACTTTAAGTTATATTTATCACCTATAAAAAATTATTTTACAAATCGTATTAATAATATCATTTCATATATTACAATATAGCTGGACTCGCCGGCCCGGCTGAAAAGGGTAGCTAATTGATGTTAAAATAAAAGGGAAATAAAGACGCCGTCGAGTCCCCACCATCCTCTCCATCGCCCTCTACCTTTTTGCCAGCGCTGCCGCTATCACCGCCATCAACGATATCGGCGCCAGCGAGGATTTAACCCTACGCCTTTGGTCGAATACCTTTATGCAAATTTGTAAGTGGATCTTAACCCTTATTATGTCGACGCAAGATAACGACGTCAAACTCACGAATATAATATATGCGTAGGCCCCGTTTTCAGGCGGCAATAGCAGCTAACGACTTTTCAATCCTCCTGTTGACGTTTACTATTAATTAGCATCGGTTTATTTTAATTATTTTTGAACGCGGTTGGATTTTGAAGGGCTTCGAATATTCATTCTTTAAAAGAGGGGATTTTGAAGATAGGTTTTTATTATAAAGACGACGGATGCGGAACACAGATTCGGTTTACGGACTCAAAACCAACGAAACGAGGGCGTATCAGTTATTAGTCCCCTCGTAATGGTGGTAACAGGTTGAACAACCCCCGTTTTCATAGCAATCGTTAATAAACTTACCCGCGACCGTAAACGCGACATATGATACATAGAGTGTATCTATTAACAGTCTGAGGCTAAGGACCTGAGTACTCCGTTTTAACTATTTATACGTTAAAAAGACCTTGCGGCGTACCTTAACAATACGGAGCTCGAGGCGGAGGAACAGGTTCGCCTTGTACTTTTTATTTACCAAAACGTTAAAAGTAAATAAACAGGTGGATTTGGGAAATATGAATCGCGGAAAAACTTCGTAAAGTTACGTTTGCGGCGCCAAAAGGCCCCCGCAAATGAAAGGGTTTCTATTAATATAGAAAGGGTAAGGTTTATCACTTTAAAAACCCCCTACTCTTCCCCTTCCAAGCTTAAGGAAAAGGGAGAGGGGGAAAAGGAAAAGGGGGGAGAGGGGGGTAAGCGGCGACGGCGGGAGACGGGGAAGCAACGGCGAATTTGGTTAACGAGGCCAGGGTAATGGCGACGACAGGGAACGACGGCGCTGGCGGGGAGACGGTGCCGGCGAAGGAGAAAAAGGCTGGGGAAGCGGCGGAGGCGGGGCTAGCGAGGTCGGAGGAAAGCGGCTATTATAGATATCATACCCGACGAGGGTCGGTTATAGATAATGGTAGTAATATTATAGGCGGCGGTAATGGCGGTGGTAACGGCGGTACGGAGGCGTTCGTACGCCAAATGATGCCTTACAAACCTATTTTTACGCGGGATTAATTTCAAGGTAAGGTTAGTTTATAGATATTAGTCTAATAACCTACTTATTGGAGCGGTTTAGATTAGTTAATTAAAACAAAGTTTACATCAGTTAATTATATGGATTTGCATTAGGTTTTTGTACGCGCCTTTAAAAGGGAAAAAAAAAAGTTTTGCATGGGATAACAGTAATGTATCTTTTTATATTAACTTAAAATACGTAACGATGCAATTACCCTTACGTCATTACTTCTATAGCACTGGCGTAATCATACCTCTATCGGACTAAACAAAAGATTGTATTATTAATCATATTGCTACCGATTAACTATACTAACCAAGCCCTTACTACAATTACTACCGCAGCATGAAATTTCTGATTCGAACCGTAACAATTAGTACCATTACAATTAATACTACAAATACACTGTTATTACAAAAACTAATAATTCAAACCTTTACAACTTATACCGTAACCACAATATTGTTAAAGGAACTACTAATCGGGACCTTTACAATTTATACCGCAACTACATTTTCATTACAAAACTACGTATACAGAACGGACTCATTATAATTATACTATCGTTACTAGTCTATATGTATAGAATACAAGGAAAATAGGAAGGATTACCTATAAAAATATTACTACATACCCTTACAGCTAGTATACATGAACTAAGTGGTAATATACTATATTTTAAGGTGCACTCCTGCAAAGTGCATTATAAAGTGACACGCTACAGGCTACACCCTTACAAAACGCAAAGTGTATCATGCGCGGAGCGGTCTGGAAGGGGTATTTCAAAGCGCATAGCAAAAGGGCCACTGCCTGAATGAGAGGTTTATAACCTTTCATCCGTGGCGTATACTCTCTGAATTTCTCTTTCTAACTTATCTATCTTTTTAATAAAATACTAATGTTTCTGATTACTCTTCGTTTACATTCACGTGAACAGAGATCTTACCGACATTTATATCCCCGATTATAACGGTTCGAACGACATTACAACTTAAACTACAACTCTTATTTCTAATATTAATTATAACCTATAAAATATACCGAATAATATCCAAAACGTTACTGTAAAATTTTATTATTTTGATTTACACCTTATTTATTAACTTTATATAAGAAAAAATCAATCCAATTGACTGAAAACTTATTAATAACCGTATCAAAATTAAATATGTAACGTGAATACAATTAAATATACTACAATCCTTCATAACCTGCCTTAAAACCACCCTTTACGCTCCACCCCACGCCATCTCTACTGATGGACATCCACTGAAGCCTTGAACCGAGTATGATAAGGGTCTTAACACCGTTGGTTCTCTTGATTCTTAAAAAAATATCTATAACTAAAATTTAGTAAAACTCTCCTCGAAATTGGACTACTATTCGAGGAAATCAAATATGATACATCCGGCCCGACTTATCGTATCATAAAATAATAATAATAAACAAATCATCTCCTTAATATTATCATATTAATACTATGGGAAAAGAGATATAACTGATATAAATTTCGTGAAAAGTACTTTATATCAACGTGGAACTGTAAACTATTAAAAAACTGTACATCTCTCTATTCTACCGTTTACTTATCAAAATCAGCAATAAATTTATATTTTTAATGAAGTTTACACAAATTTATCGTACCTTTTTTATCCTACTAATATTTGTTGAACACTATATTTTCTCATTCTCGTCATTAAATATTTTAAATTTTAGCCTCCCCACACATATCATTTCTCGTATCATCCGCGATAAAAACTCGGTTTAAACGGGTATGGAGTAAAACCTATGAAGGAAAAGAGTTCGTAACCATATATTGGACCAAATATTCGTAAAACAGGAAATATTTACCAAAAATATTTAAAATAACCTTTAACGGGTTCGGAATACGTATTATACGATATTATTCATGAATTCAATCAAACTTCTTACTAAGGTAATTAGGTTAAATATTACGTAAACTAAATCTAATCTAATCGCACACTTCATATTATTTCGCCTGATATTAATTACGATTTACAACGTTTTCTATTTATTATAAAACAAATATTATAACCGCCTCACCCAAATTTAGACCTTTATATAAGTATATTAAAAATGTAACGGCTTGTTCCGCAAAATAAATTATGGATTTGGTATTTTCGTTAAACTTGAAAATGAAATAAATTTCGTACATATCGATCAACCGATTAATATGAAACCGTATAACCGTTGACGTCCTGTGGATATTACCATATATCTCTATAGTTAGTAAACGGCCACGCTGCGGAGTGTACCTTTACAGAGTGCAAGGTAACGTGCCAATATGTAAGGTGCATTCCTGCAGAGTGCATGATATCATGCCACTGCCTAGAAGGAGCATTTGTAAAGTGTATAATAGCGTGTCACTACCTAGAGGTGGAATTTATAAAGTATACAGTAAAGTTCCACTGCCGAGAAGAGAGATTCGCAAAGTATATAGTAAAGTACCACTATCTGGATAAGAGGTTATAACTGCTTACCTGAAACATACACTCTCTAGGTATCTTTTCTCTAAAACCTATCTTTACTATTATAATACCAATATTTTCAATTACTCTTTAAAAACGTGAAAGTAAAAAAGCCTTACCGACACTCATCAGTAACAGATTAGGTCGATTATAAACAGCTTGGTAAAACAAAGAAAAACACAAAGTAAATACTTATAGCTGGATACTGTAGCGGCCAAATTATTTTCGCTATAATATTAATGATTACAAAAATTATACGAAAGTTTGGAATTATGTAGGAGCTCCTTTGAAACCCTAAACGTAACAAAACTATGAAATCTATATTAATTCTAAAACAAACCACTTTAATACGATATAATTAATCAGTTGGTACTCCATCAACTAAAAACCCCTGTTATGTTATCTGTTAACTAGCTTTAATGCTTTAAATGAACCCGGGCGCTTTTTACAACGCATCTTATCATGTATCAGACTATGTAAGCCAAAACCTACCAAGTATTGAAATCATTTGTTAAAATCTATCCGATCTAAACACAACATTCGAACCGTTTACACACTTTGGGAACGGCTAAGAAGGAACATCCACACCGCTTAAGAAACCCAAAAATGACCAAAACACAACACTTAAACCGCTCGAAAATAATAAAAGCGGTTATAACACGATATCCGAACCGCTCACCAAACGTAAACCGAACCTCTTTTCAACATTGATTTTTCTCATTCCTATTTTACCCCAATTCTCCTCCCTTTATTCACTCAAAACTATACTGCTTATTTAAGTTTATTACTTGCAACGTTTGAGTTTGCGAACCGCTTAACTAGTGTAACGTTTGTAAAGCGATAAATGAACTAATTTAAAATGCCTGATTAGCTTGTAGTTACGTTTTATTTACAATTTATCTATGTTTCACTTAAATTAGTAAACGTTAATCGCCTTACTATTACCGCCTTCTTACACCTTATTTGTTTTAAATTTACATGTTTGTAGGTTTTTATTTCAATTATTTGGACTAAACCGCCTTTAACAATATTCTAATCGCACCTGAAATTTTTCTACTACATAAAGTAATCATCTAGAACGCTCTAATATTTTTCGGTACATGTATAAACTAGCTTCCTAACCGCTCCTATACACTTTACACTCTCGTGACTTTAACTATACTAGCAATAGACCTGGTAAAAGCTAATGACTATATGGATTATCTATTTACGAATAAATTGTTTTGTAGTAACATTTTAAAGTATTGAAACCTTAACTTATAGGATAATGGGATCGAAGCATTAGTGGAAAATTTATACATTTTTATAAAAAACACATACGTTATAAATATTATTTTCAACTATTATAGCGGAGATATTAAAAGACGCAACTAATTCAACGATTTTAGGGAAATTTTTGCAGACTAGAAGCCAGATATTTGGCGTGTAGTTGATAGTACAATATACAGAACATTATGAAAACAACTACGAAATAAAGGTATTAATACGACCGGTAGAAATAATTACTATATTTTAAACACCCTATTAACAAAGGCCCGAATTATTCAACTACCAAAGTAAACCGACTATAAAGTAATAAAGGTGAAGTTTATAAAGGGATACTAGCTGAAAAAGTGCCAGGATCTCTTCTTTAAAATAACAAATAGGGAATGAGAAAAGACTGCACAAAAATAGAGAACGAGACGCTTAATAAGGATAAACGTACGACTCGAAGTGGAAACGGAGTTAAAGAAATCGACGGAAAAGGAGGAGGGGTGACAAAAATCATCCACCACGCGTGTTGAACACGAACCCTCCTAAAGACGCACTCTTAAATAGAAAAAAAGACAAAACCACACTTTGAATACCGCTGATAACCAGCTCGACTGCGATAAGAAAGGTCCGGATAGATAGAACGGCTTGCTCAGAGACAATATAAGCGACTAAAAACGCCAATACATACCTTAGGGACCAATTCTCGCGTACTACCACCCTTACTGTAATCTCCCACCATACCGCTTTTCAACCAACGAAAGCAATCCGACAAAGCTAACTAGCTTCACCAGACTATAGAAGAAAAATAAGTATTACAACAGCGAATTATACGACGTGCTCGTCAACAAAATACGAGTAATACTAAATATATATAAAAAACTAGATATTAAGTAGTAACAGTTTTATGTTATCTTACCAGGTATATTGTCTGAGTAAGCCAAAAAGTAGCATATATATAACGTTACACAAGTAAATATATTTACGAAATATTATAACCGTTCCAATTTATACTTCGATACGAAAATTAAATACCCACTTTACGATAAGAACTAGACTAGCCTCGTTTCAAAATCTGTGAGATATTAGCGTAAAAATGTTAACAAAGGACTATGAAAAGTATTAACTACCTCATTACTGAAATTCCAAAAATTTAGGCAGCGTTTAAACTTGAATATAAGGGTAATAAACTATTTATCCAAATAGTAATAAAAACATTTTGCGGAAACCCAGACTTCGACTTTATCCTATTTCAATCCGAAAAAGACTTAAAGTTTTTTTTTATAAAAGCTTTAAAACATCGTTAAAACCCCTTATATACCAAAAGACGAGACTCATATTAGTATTTGTAATCGATAAGACAAAAGAAGAGAGTTAAATTACTAAGATAAACCTAATAGAAACCATTTACCACGTTTGAAACCGAAAATTTCAAGTGTATCAAAGGTAAAATGAGCGACTTAAATACGACTAACCTAAAAAAAATTAAGGAAAAAGCCTCGAAAACCGAGAATAAAATAACTATTATCGAGGACGAGTTTATAACTAAAAGCGAAACTTACCACAACTATAACAATACTTTCGAAGGAATATACAGAGATTGAATGGTTTCCAGAAACGTTATATTATGTACAGTAAAATCGGTTATTAATTTACTAACACCCTAATATACCAGAAAATTTGGACTAAATACCAGAAAAAAGCTAATTTCACAGTAAACGTAACCGAATACAAAGGTGTAGAGAAGAAGTTTAATATCTACCCCTATAAATATACATTTAAAAAGGAAGAATCTAAAAGTGATAATACTTATCTTATAGACAAAGATGACGAAGCCGCTTAGCGAATTTTTACAGGATTACAGGAAACCTCCTTTTTATATAGTGATGACCTGGATTGCGAAAACAGCGTGTTAAACGCCCATATGATATCACCAGTTCATAATTTTAAACAGGTACGGAAACCGATTTTAGGTCATTATGCCTAACACCGGCGCGGCCGAAATTTGAATTGCCGGAAACCAACAATTCGACGCGTTCGCGGCGAAATTTCCGAAATTACAGATCGACCGAATTGGGGAATGTCACAAAGTCCTTTTCGGTAAGGGTAAAGTATTGTTACTTAGAACAATTAATATAAATACACTATTCGGACCGGTCTAGGTTTATGTAATGAACTTTAAGACATTATTCCTATTATCGTTAACTAGTAAAGATTAGCTCGGAATCGAAATTCGGAATACAGTTAATTAACTTATCCGTGTTTCGAATAGCGTATCCGTACCGTTTCGGCTTAAGTTTAGACACCTATAGTTTTTCCTCCAAAAACATATAATGAAAGCTATTTACCTAGAGTATCCGGAATTGAAAATATTATACCGCCAATTCAGACACCTAACTGCAAAACGCCTTTTATGGCTGCTTCACGCCGCAAGCTACATAAATATAAGAAAAGGACCGCTTAAAACTATCGAGAAGTTCTACTATAAGTGTTAACTATATTTGCAAGCCACACTGCGGTTTAAATTCCGCGTTTAAGATGATGTGGACTTCAACTAAACGGTAATTGTACATATAATATACCTTCACTGTTAACTAGTACTATACTCCGTCGACGTAATAATATTATTTTAAATTGCGAAGTTTATGCGGAGTGTTTCCACTATAGACTTTTAGGATTTTTGAATCAACTGCTAGTTAAGATTTTACTTAAGGCCTGTGGACTGGATTACTTATGAAGAATATGGTTTTAACTCGGCAAAATAGTGTACTAAGGTCAGAATTGCAGATGAAAAGTATAAATAGATACCTGTAATAGTGATATAGGGTAATAGAACATGTAAAAAATATTATAAACCGTGTAAGAAAGTATATACAGTATTATCTAAGGAGTGAAAAAAATATAAGCTTTAAAAAATCTAGTAAATGAATAGCGGTTAAGGCTATAAATAATATATCTAGCCCGAGTAGGATTATTCTAACACCTCCATATTTTCGGTACTTACCCCCAAATCTATATAGATTTAGCACCGTCGTTAGCCACCATGTAAAGGGAAAATGCTATGACACAGGCTATAGCAGCACTATATTCCCTGCGGGTTGAAAATAACTTTTCGAAATTATTAGCTATGAGGAAGAGCTCGCGGGAAACTGGAGTTTCAAACTTACTATTATGGTCTAAGGTCCTAATTTGGAAACCTAAAAAAGAATAGACTAGCCCTTAAAAGATTAACGGTTTTATAGGCTATTATATGCTCGTATACTTGCCAAATGGTGTGAGTTCGTTCCGTTAAATAATAGTAAAAGAGTATAAAACGGAAAAGGTAAAGGAAAACGTTACAGAACCACAATCTACTTAATAACACCGACGAAACAACTTTTACGATAACGGATCTAAGTCGCCTCTAAATTCAGTATAATTACCAAACAACATTTCCGAACCTCTATTACTAAACGAAACCGGCCCACTTATACTAATAATACCAATACCTCATCGCCGAGGACGCCCACTTAACTTGAAAAACGAAATATGATTTTATGCCTTTATTATAAACTCCTTTATTACCTAAAATAAAACGGTGGACCGTAAATTAAGTTTAAACCGTCGACGAAAAGGTATTATCGTTACCACAGGCACACTCTTTAAGCCCTATATGTAAACGAAAATCATTACTTTCATCGAATAAGGCGTCTTTCGCTTTCAAAGGTTTAAACACACGATTCACAACGCTTATATAATCTTTCCTATATGCATGAGTTATAAAGTAAATGATAATACCAGTAAACTCTATGAAAAATCCACTTGATTGTTAAAAGATACGATAATACCAGGGGAAAAAATGGTATAACCTAATCACTCATTTTACAAAAGGTAAACCATCGTTTGATTTTAGCGTTAGCCGCTTATCTACGTACACATTACAGCCTTTATATTAAGTTTCGTACTATTATAGCGGCTTATTCTCAGTCGGGAAAAGAGCTTAAACGCCGTATATACGCCTTTATGCCTACTATACTTCGGAACCACCACCTACTCCGTACCATTTTACTTATTAAAAAACCGCTTTACAGACTCGTTAAGGCTCTAATATATTAGTACAACATTTTTTAAAAATAATATACGGAACGGCTCACAATTTCTAGCTTGATTTTCGACCCGCGTTTACTGGTTTTAATAATACGTTTTAAAAGCTTTGTATTAACGGGTATATAACCAGATAAGATTCTAACGTTATGTAATACGTCGTTTTTCGTATTTTTTTAATAAAGCCTTTGCAGGATAACCTAAAAGTAAAACCTAAAATGTACTTAACGGGGGACCAGATAATGACCTTTAACTATGCGATAATCACTTTTCGAAACGTCGTTTTAAACCTTACACAAAAGGGATAATTAGATAAAATTACCTTTGTTGCGCTGTATAGCAAAAAACAGCCCCACAAAAAAATGCTAATGCGTAAGTAGAGTTTAGGTTATATTAATCATATAACCGTAAGCGGAATTTCACCTTTAGATTGCCGCGAAATACCAAAACAAAACTTTGAACGATATATGTAAACTTCCTAACAAACTCTTTACAAGGCGAAAATATAGTTTAAACCGCGGTTCACAATTTATACCTCTCGCAATACGTACTGCAAAACTATTTATTTATATTAACGGTTTCCTCGCTAATGATACCGACTATAGCTCGCAAATAGATTCGTTTTCATTTTCGGTACCGAAATACCGGCACGAATCAAATTTATGTTTCATCGAAATATCATCTATTAAAGCTCAACTAAGTGTAAACAAGTCACACGAAGCGTTCTAGCCTTAAAGATTTATAGCATAGTTAAAAGATTCGATTTAAGAATTACTATAGCGATGACGGTCCGAATAATCATTTAAAACCTTAGTTTAAAATCCCCTCGCCTCGTCGTTTGCAATAACTTTTTTTCGCTTCACAAATACCTGGTTAAACTTGGTAAAACGAACTAAAAACGCCTTATAATCGATATTATAGCCTTACAAAAATCATATAAGCGTCGCAAAATTAAGGAAATGAAATGGATGAATGGGAAGTCAAACCCTATAGACGTAACAATCATAGACGCCCCAAACGGGGTATTAAAGGCGCTCGTATCAACAAGCACTCTTTTTGTTAATATTACTAACCAGGTTTTACGACCCTATCTGATTTAATAATTTCCACAACTTATATCGGTTATTTACCTCTTGTTTTACACGTTTGCACCGCTTTTGCCATTTTGCCGCTATCTGGATTTGCTATTTACACCGCTTTTAAAAAACCTTTTTCTATTGTAATTTGCTATTTAAACCGCTTTTATGGAATTTTCTCCGTTTAAATTTACTATTCCTACGGCTTTTAACATTTATAATTTATTGTTTCATGATTTGAATTTTAATTAGGTATGTTTATATTGATTATTCATTACTTGCGCTACTAAAGATTTTCTTTCATAAAACAATTGTACTACTTTGGAAACAATGGTACCATAACCGAGCACGTCGGGCTAGGAAAAAAACGCAGCTATTCGTTATTAAAAGAAGTAGGAGAGAGAATCGTTGCATTCCCACCATCTTCCTCCCTAATACCCTCTCCCTTTGTGCTAGCGTTACTGATATCACCGCTATCGACGCCGCCATCAGCGTTACCGAAGGGGTGGCCCCGCGCTTTGGGCCGTATACCCTTGGGTAGAGGTTTGGAGAGGTCTTTACCCTCATTACGGAGATGTACAATAACGTCTTTAAATTCGCCTATATAGTATATGCGTAGGCACCTCTTCCAGTTAAAGATAACGGCAGCCATTTCTTTAGTCCACTGATTAATATTTACTAAAAATTCAGATCGGTTTATTTTGGCTATTTAATAGACGAATTACGTTGAGGACTTTCCCTGATAATATATTTGTACTAGTAAAAAATATATTTCGAAGCTATTGTTATAGGCTTGAAGCAAACTTACTTTAGAGACAGCGGTTACGTAACATAACCTCGGCTTACGGTGCCAGGATTACCGAAATAGGGGAATATCCGCTATTAGTCAATTTGTAACGGTAGCAATAGGCTAACCAATCCCCGATTTAGTAGTAATCGCTAATAAACTTGCCTACGGCCGCGGGCGCGATATACGGCATATAAGGCGTGTCTATTAGCGGCCCGGATCTGCGAATCTAGGTGCGTTGTTTCAACGACTTACGTAAGAAAGAGGCTTCGTGACGCACTCTGGTGATATGCAGATCGAGGAGGCGGAGGAGGTCCACCTCGACCACTTTATCTATGGGGATATTAGTATAAATAAATATGCGAAGAGGATTAATTCAATAAATTGTGTTATAACTCCGCCAAGCTACGCTTACGACGCCTGTGAGGGGGGGGGGGGGGTAGTCCTCACAAGTAAAAGAGTTTTCAACCGTATGGAAAGGGTAAAGTTTATAACCTTAGAAGCTTTTCGCTCCTTACTTCAGGGGTTGGAGGGAGGGAAAGGAGAAAAGAGGGAAAAGGGGGTGGCGGTGGGAGCAAAGATAAAGGTAGGGATTAATAATATCATATCAAAGAACACAAGGCTAAGGGTGGCGGCGGTGGCGGCATTAGCAGCACGATAGGTTACGACGGAAACCACCTCTTTACGCTTACTCTTACACGCCAAATGGCGCCTAAAGGACCTGTTTCTACGCGATATCTATTTATAGTCGAAGTTAGAATATTGCAGTTCATTAAGTAACCTTCCCATCGAAGCGGTTTGAAATAGTGAATTAAAAAAATAGGTTGCATTTGTATGCGCTAATTAACTGGTTAGAACTTACGGTAGTAATAGGCATGCATCGTTAAAGGGGAAAAAAGAGAGTTTATCTAAACCGATAACGATACATCTTTTTATACTAATCCTAAAACACGTAATTCTGTAATCACTCCTACGAAATTACACCCCTATAACACCTGCGTAATTACATCTATGTAGCACTTACGTAACCATACCCCTGTAGGGATTAATAACAAATGTCATTACTAACCATACCACTAATAATTAACTAAACCAATTCAGCCTTTACTATAATTACCAGCGCGGCTAAAACCTATTAATTTAGACCTTTATGTTTCAATAAATATAAATTGAAATTACTCATTGAAGCCTCTATAATTTATACTGCAGCAACTGTTATTACTAAACTACAAAGACGGATCAAGTTATTAATTACATTATTATTTCAAAACTATGGATACGGACTACATTACTAACTATACTGTCATTACTAAATTACGGATACGGATTACGTTATATATTACACTATTATTACTAAAATACGGATACGGATTCCGTTATAAACTACACTATTATGACAGAATGAAGAATACGGATTGTAATAAAAAAAGAAAAGATTTTTTGTATAGATATTATTATATATCTCTATATTTAGTAAACGATCAAGCTACCAAGTACACATTTATAAAGTGTATGGTAACTTACTACTCCATAATATGCATTCCTGCAAAGTGTATAATAGGGTCCCACTGTTTAGAAGGGGAATTTGTAAACTTTATAATAGCGTGCTACTGCCTGGAAGTTGCATTTGCAGAGTGTATGGTAAAGTGCCACTGCCAGAGTGAGAGGTTATAACCGCTTACCTATGGCGTGCACTCTCTAGATACTTCTTCTCGCTGGAACTTATATTTACTACTACAATACCTTTCATTTTGATTACCCTTCTATTACGTTTATGTATAGAGACCTTACCTACACTTCAGGTAATTTCACACAAATTAATATATTAACAAATATAGTATCAAATTAAACTCTAAAGATGTAACAATAATCTATAAATACATTTTAATCCATCAATTTACCCGTTCAATACCATCATCCGTTTGAAGTTAATAAATCATCTATGAAATTTAATTAACTTTTATTAAGAACGTAAGATTGCTTAAAGAAAATTTACCTAATCCGAGCTGCGATCATTAATAATCAATACGTAAAATCCATAAAACCACCACCATACATTTTGCAAATGCTTTGCATAAATATTGATTGTTATAAACCATACGGTTTCCAATTAAACGAACTTGAAGAATCAATATATAAAAACTAATAAATACAGTGGAACACGATCAATAACCCATAAGTTAACAATAGAATTCATTGAAATATAAACCAATAATAATTTAAAATAAAAACGCGTTGAAAAAGACCTCATAGTAAGGTACGGCGAGGGTTGTATCGTTACACTACGTATAAATTCGTTATACTCATCGAATATTGATCATTACGTCCTGTTATTGATAATTTCGTTAAAAACTCTGAAACAAAACCTTATTCGGAATCCCTATATTAAACGAGTCGTAAATTCATTTCAAAACTTTTATCATTGACAATTTATAATTAGATTAATATGATGAACTTCGATAACATAACCAACCCCTCGCATCGATATAACAATACGCAATTTATACCTGATATCTAACTTGAACCGGAAATTATTTAATGTCTCTATTTACTGTAGAGAAATTGACCAAATATATTATAGTATTTTTTTAAACTAAATTTCTCTTAGTTTACTATAACATTCGACTTAAAAATAAGGTAATTGTTTTAACGTCATCGAAGTCAACAATACCAATACAAACTGAGCTTATCACTTTATTATAAACGTTAACGAATTATTATCCCTGAATTCGCCTTTCAAAAGCAGGTGATCTCGATCTATTCACAAAAAATATATTTCGATCAATTTATCCGTAAGATACACCAAAATATACGTTTCTACAATATAGAAATTCATCGGTACAATATTCTACATAATTATAAAAATATGTTAGAAAACCGGTACTTCATGTTCCTTAACTTCGGGATTATCTTGTAACTTGCAGGTTAATACGTTGAAATAATGTGCTTAAGATTTGGGACGATAATATAAATAATGGTAGAAAAATGACAAAAATTCGATTTATTAGATTAGACTTTTCGAAATCAAACAGGTTCAAAAATAATTTAATCCCTTATAATCCGTTAAAATAGTGAATGGGGTACGAATATTATGTAATTTGGAAAACCACGCCTTGAAATAAAACAGTATCGCGAGAAGCTCTTTATCGTAAATGGTATAATTACGTTTTATATTCGACACCTAGAAAAAAAATTATCGGTTCAAAAATATTGTTGCCGTCTTTTTAGAAAAATCATGTTCTACAAATTATCCTTAAACAATCGGTCTCCATAACTTTTAACTAGTCGAGGTCTTGATATATCGAAATCAAGGTCGTAATAAATTACTTTTTCAATGTTTCAAGACATGTTCTTCGCAATCTAGGTAAAGCTACTGGGTTCCCAATTTTATAAATCAAATGTAATACTGATCTAATTCGGGAAAATTACTAAAGAAATCTTGATACAAATTTGCAAACTCTAAATAACTTTTTACCTTCCGAATAATACAGGGAAATTTCTATTCGTAAACTACTCGAAATTTTTGCAAGTTAGCCGGAATGCCTATACCCGCTATTATAATAAAGCCAAAGTATTTTACCTCCTTTACTACAAAATTGTCGTCAAGGTCTCAAGCCTGTAGGGTTCACGTGAACTAAGGTCTTTGAAGAGTAATCAGAATGATTGGTATTGTAGTATAAAAGATGATGATCCTGAAGGAGCATCTCAAGGTGCACGCCACAGGTGAGGGTTTATATGTCCTCACCCAGAGCGTACTAATATAGACCGCTCCACGTATTGCCGTTCGGACTGGTATAGGCATTCCAGACTGATCCATGCATGGAGCACTTTGTGTCTTGCAAAAGTGCAGCCTGCATTGTGACACGTTATCGTGCATTTTGCAGGCGTGCACCCTGGAATACAATGCACTGCTACTTGCCCTATGTATACTATCTATGAGGGTATGTAGTAATATCCACAAATATCACATTTTTGACATCCAAATTGAATCCGACCTCGTAAAAACGCGCTAAAATGTTGCGAACCCTCGTCATATAATCACATTCAATATCGAAGAAAGTCGTTTATGTTAACCATGACAAAATCATCCACGATATTCACCATTATATAATTAATATAACGCTAAAACTTCGCTAACGTGCTAGCCAAACCAAAGGAGTTAGACAACCGTTTAAATAGATCGAAACAAATACGAAAAACAATCAATTCCTCGTACCCAAATATTACTCATATATAGTAAAACGTTACCTGAATAGATAACTTTTTTAACCACGTCAACTTAAATAATACCTACAAGGTTTCCATCATTGAAAGTGGGTGAAAACGATCATACTCGTTAAGTTTATTAAAAATGCAGGAATAGACGCAAAATTACTTATCCCCCCCCACCCAACTTGATAATGAATAATACCAACATTGCAACCGATAAAAAATTACTAATATCTAAGCCTTATTTATGAATTTGGTAACCTGACGCCAAAATTCGAAAAGTTGATTTCGTAATATTGAATACAACGGCTCTTATCGTTTATCGGGTAAAAACATGTCTTCATTCGGTTGAATATAAATATGATAATCGAACTTTCCCTAATACAGGAGTAAAACCGTTACTTTTTACTTATTAAACAGATCGCGAAACTCCGTTAACTGAAACGGAAAACCAAATCAATTATTCTCCTTTTTCATAACCGTTGGCGTTATCAATGACAAAATCCGCTTTATTTGGTAAAACCTTGTAATAAAAGCTAATGACAACTAATTCCTAAAATACCTTACCTATCGTTAAACTAGGTCTTAAATTCAATAAAAATAACTTTCATAAAACAATAAATATTATCTGACCATAGGACGTAATATTATCGTATCAACTGCCAATACTCCCTAACTTTAAATATTTAGCCTATTTCCACCAATGTTTAAAATAATTTGTTAAAATATTATTAATGATATATTGAACATTATGTTCCGTGTTATTACAGAAATTATAGGTACCAATATTAGGCTCTATCAATCATTATAATTTATACGGGATTTTTTCATATATGTAATATATATGTTGCGTCGTAACCCTGACATTATACTGAAATTTTGAAGATATGATAGTGAAATTTGCTTTAAACTTAATAGTTAAGTTAAAAATTGATTTATAACATAATAACCATTATAAATAAATTCGACATAGGTATTCAGAATATAATCATTATTAAAAAGCATAAAAATGAAAGATATATCCTCGTTTATATGTTTTTAATTAAACTGAATTCCTTTTCACTCCATTTTATAACTACGCCGGTAAAGCTCCATAACTTCTAAAAGAGACTGCATCTAGGAGTTAGACTTTCCCCGTCGCTAATAATGGGTAACCTGTATAAACCTTCTCAATCAAAACCGTATAAACCTACGTCTAAGGAAAAGTCGAACGAAGTTTATAACTTCGTTATAAGTAGTCCGAAAAGTTATAGCGAAAATAACAAATTAGAACCTATAAAATTTAAAGCTACATCTTTGTTACCTATGTTTCCCGGCGCTTTTAATTTGAATCATAAGTTCTGCGTGTTCGTTAAGGTAATCAATCGCAATCATGGGTACCTTACAACGAGGACATTAAAACAATATCAACTATTATTATTAATCTATTCTCATTAGGTCGCGTTATTTATATGGAACCTGATAATTATCTTCTAAAACGCCGTTTAAAATCCAAAAACTCCAGCTAGTTAAAGAACTTACTGTTGGTAGGCCCTAGACGTTGTAACGTTATCGATTCGATTGGTCGAAGTAACAGGTATATTGCAGTAGTCAGTGATGGATGTATTGTTCTAAGTTAGGCAGACTGCTAGCTGGTCTGCACTGTAATTTGTATGGCCAATTGCTCGGCCCGTGCCCTAGAGTGAAGTGCAGCGTACTGCACTCGACTTACACCCAATGCGGTAAGTCCGTATAAGGTAATACACTCAACTTGCAATACAGTCAACTTTACTATAGGTAGAGTTAAATTACTGAACTGCATATAATACTATTCCAACACTTACGATATTTTAACAAAATAACGATATAATTAACTCGGTAACGTCTTCCGTAATGGATATATCTCGAATACGTGAAAATATACAGAAATGAACGTATTTACATTTGACAGCTAAAACCTAATCTAAAATACTAATCTAGGCTGATGAAATTTCCAATTTGATAATAAAAGGTATTCAGAATTCTATTTGTAAAGATTTAAAGGTTACAATATTATAAATTCAATTGATCGAAGTAATAGTAGCATTGTATGGTCAAGTGGTGGATTTATTATTTTAGATTTGGAAGACTACTAGCTGGTCCACACAGTAATTCGCATAGCCAATTTCTTAGAACGTACCCTAGTATTAAGTGGGCATATACTGTACTTCATTTGCAGCCAATATAGTTGGCCCACACAAAACAATATACTTAACTTTGAGTTAGTATAGTCAACTTTGTTGTAAGTAAAGTTGACTTATTGCATTATAATTACTATTATTTCAATACTAGCGGAATTTCATTTTATACGCGTACGCCAATATATTCGACCAAACTTTCCTGGCTACCACAAAATTACTATTTTGTTAACTAGTCAAAACCCTATCAATTCAATTGACCTTTCCACCCAAATCAACCCTCATTACCTTTCACTATACATTACTCTAAATCTCATCTATACCTATTTCCGTACACAAGTTTTCTATTACAAACTTGCGCGTATTGGTCCATCGTCATTATTAGCCCTTTTAACCTACGTGTGTTAAGTCATTCATCATTTTAGTCAACCTACATGAGTTAATTAGATCATTATTGCCACTATTACCCCTCTACTACGACCACCACTATTCTTACCGTGATGAGCTATTTCAACTAACGTGGGTTAAACCACGTTTTAATCTTACTTAACCTACGTAAATGAATTAACCCACTGATTCCCCTAATTTTACTATGCTATTTAAAACGGTCTTCATAGTTATTTTCGTAATAGTTTTTCAATTTTCCGACATATCTCTCCTCGTTGGCACGTAACTTAGCTTTACCAGGTAGCGTATTGATATTACCCTTGATACGTATAGTTAGTCTATTACCGTTCATAAGCCTTTTACCGGATTTATTTAGTAGTAACTTTATAATAACGTTAATTAAAATTATCTTCACTATCGATTTATCGAAACTCCTCGATTTGACTCTTTTTGTAGACTTTATGAAGTTCTATTATTTTAATTATCAGGTATTTTTCATTGGTGGTTCCGATATTTGAGAAGTATTCGAATAAAATATTCTAATCAGTACAAATTATCCACAGGATAGGAGAAATATTTAGCTATATGGTAATAACGTTAAGAGTTTCCCACAATGTTATTCCTATATTAAAGCCATCCATTATGTCATAAACTTTCAAAACCAGTACTCTTCGTATAATCTTTTTATTTTTGACTGAGGTTTATTCAATTAGGTTATTAATAATGATCAATTGAATTTTCGACTTATTTTTATTACCTAGGGTGACTAAAAAGCTAATTCAGAAAGACAAGTTGGTGTTCTTAATAAAGGAATCATTTTTAAAAATTACGAACTTAGCCGTAATTACGTTGATAGAAATTATATTAATTCCTCGATCTAAGTTTCGCATTTACCATTTAAATGTTTTATTTTCGGACGGTCGAAGTCTTTATTTATTAGTTTTTATACATATACCGTAATCGATAAGTCATAAAAGGCTTCCAGTTAGTATAAAATAACGATATAGTTACTATGGGCGCGTTATTTCAAGTAACGATAAGCCTGAATTACATCGGTTTTGTTAATAATGAATACATGAATGCCTAAGCACTTTTCACGGAAAAAAAAACTAATATTGACATTAAATATACGAATTGATAATCTGTTAAAGTCAAATTAATTGACATTCGCCAAAGTTGTAACCGGAATATAATTTCCAAACTTAAAATCCTTCATAGCTTGTCAGTCCAATACCACGAATTTGAGAATTCCAAGGAACATGGTATGGTTAATTTACATTCCTACTAAGCCGAAGTCGTTCTTTTACATTACCAAATAATATGGGTCGTATTTCAAAAACTTTATACATAGCTGTAATTTGAAGTAGGACTAATAGGTTTAAAACTAATAAACGCCTATTTTAACTAGTCTGTCAAGTAGCTCAATACATCGCATTACCGTTCTTAAATTATGAATCATACTAAATTCCTATATTAACCATACTAAGACGATCCGTTATAAATCAGCCGCTAGTTAAATACATATTTACGTTATATACCAGGTATTAAATGTAAAATCATCTTTGGTTTTACTTAAAAAACTTGCCATCAAAGTATTAAATAAACTCTATCTAATCATTTGAATCGTTAGCGACTACGTAATGATATAGATTTTACTTTTATTATCGTATTTTTCCGCGATTTAACGTAACTTTTATTGTAAGGGCCTCTTAATCTTACTCTCAATATTGTGTATAGTCCTCGACTCGAAAATCGTAATTTTCGGGTCTTAAAGATTAAAGTAGGGTTTGGATACAAATTATATAACTTCTCGAATTAAGAAACCATTAATATCGACCCTATTATTTTCCTCTAGAGGATTGCCGAAAATCATAATAATACTTTATATCCGAATCTTGAATATGAAGTCCTGATTATCCTTTGCTTTTCTACTTACTGAAAAAATGTTGCAAATACGCGTAAATATATATTCCTCTGTTTCAAAGTTTTTCGTTTTCGTCAGGTTTCCACGTTGACACCGTCTTATTGGTTTATTATTAACAGGTCAAAAAGGGTCGTATTGACTTAGTAGATTAGCTTAAAGGCTTTTATTGTTCGTCGCTCTAATATAAAACCTAACCTAGCTAATACCAAACGTCGCGGAGCCTGTAATAGTTTTAATAACTAATTTAAGGTTAACGATACTTAAGGTCTTTTATAATCCATCCTTTTTACATGATTACTGCTGCACAAGAACCTCAATCCTTAAAGATAAAGCCAATACGTTGATTATTGTAAGACCGTTACTGATGATAAGGGTATTATTAACTTAACGCTGTGCTTATTCCCTTCAAAACTACTTTAACACTTTACCGTAAGTCATAACTTGTTTTTAGATACTTACTAATAATGAAAATTCACTTGTAAAACATAAATACGATTTGAAAACCAACATCATTAACACTAAGATATTAAGGGTTATAATATCGTTTAAGCCCTTTACCGCCATTTAAAGGTATACATTTCAATATATAAAGCCTTTAATATCTAATGTAAAAATACTGTATATTCGGTGAAATAATACGTTTAGTTTTTAGACCTTTCCAATATTTACGTAAACCTTTATAAGTACCTATTTATACCAAGTCCTCATTATTTTAACAACTATATAAAACATCGCCGCTGTACAATTAATACTAGCACTGTAAACAACGACGTTAGGTAGGCCTAAATACGTATTTATTTTCAATATTTTCAATGTTTTCCACGGGTTTTTTTTCCGACAGGGACTTTAGGAACTTCATTGTATAAAAAAAGGATGCCAAGTTAACTACGTAAAAAATAAGCTTGATATCTAAGTAAAATACGTCAATGAAAATCTTGTAATGCAAGTTATTATCGTCTTTTAATACAAATTTAAAGATTTGAAGGGCTTAGATATACATCTAATAATAATAGCAATGATTTTAAATAGTTTACAAAGCAAAGTTTTTTATATTTTCATTCGTTATAAACTTTCAGACTTTATATAACCTATTGAAGACAAAGATATTGAAACGCTGGTATAATTATGGTTTCCCCAACTTTATTAGGTTTAATATCGTTGCCTTTAAGCTTTCAAGGTAAAAAACGAATACCCTTACTTAAAAGTAAAGGGAAACTTTTAGCTGTTTTCAACCAGATTATTAGCGTTGATGTTAACGTTAATTCCAAAGGTTTTCATATAACATAGATAAAAGAAACAAGGGTTGAAACTAAAAAATGTAAAATATAATCAACATAATAACAATCTAAACTACTGTTATCTCTAATAACGATGATTATTTGTCTAAGCCAAAGCCAACTTTAACTTTGTCAATACTTCAATGATCAATATCTATAATAGTAGTGTTTTCCCTCTCGAGTTCCACATACTTCGAATAGCCTTTTATTAAATATCTTACTATCTCTCTATTTAATACAATACCTTAAAACCTGTATTTAGCGTAAAGATCGCAAATGTTAAAGATATATAAATGTATATGAGCTTAGTTAAGAAAAGGTCAGGGTTTTCGCTACTTAGGCGATATAAAAAGTTGTGGTTGGCTAGTTACTAGGCATTATTAAGAGAAGTATTCATTATATCACTTAATTTACTTAAGGGCATCGTCGCCGTTAAAATTTTATATACTTTCGAAATCTCCGATATAACTTAGGTAATCTTGTACGAAAGAATAAGGGTACTCAATATAATACTCTAAATATTTATTATTACGCTCGACCGGAGAATAACGGATCAATTAATAGCCGGACTTATTACAAATCCAATATCTCTTGCCACTATCTCGATGATAATTCCTACGGTTACTTAACCCGCTTCGATATTTCCCCCATTCACGCCAATATGGTTATGATTTTTAGTTTGAAGCTATTAGCCAAAGTTTAGGCGCTCAAATCACATGAATTTACAATCGACGTCATATACCATTACGCGGTTCTTTTTATTCACATTGTAAAAATCATCAATTGAGGGGTATATACTAAGCAAGTTTAATATAAGTGTTATTATGGTTACAAACGAAGACCTTAACTAGCGAAAAAAAGCCCTCACAGGTGATATTTGAACGTTATAAAGCATCTTGAAACTCGCTAAGGCCAGTAAAAGCTGCCCATACCTGTTCAAGAAACTTGGCTTCGCTAACGTAGGCTTTCCCTATTACTTATTCATATAATATAAGCTTGTCAAACATTTAATTCAACACATTTATCGGTATTTCCTTCTCTTTCTTCTTTTCCATCATCGTAATCTACATTGTAATAATCAATCCATATGATATTAAGCAATGTAAATATTATACTCGAAGTAAATCTTTGTATCATCATAAATCTTACGAAAGGTTATTACTCGTATCAGGAAGGTCAGATAATAATCCCTGACATACCTTATAAGAATTCTGGGAAACAGTTAGCAAAAACCAGAAAAAAGAACCTCCATTCACTAATGCAAAAATTCAAAAAATGTATTATCTTTCGTGTGAAAAAGATTATAAAGCTTTCCGTCATACTTCTTTACGCCGTTTCAAATCTTAACGAAGTTCGTAAAAAAATTATAGTTAATGTTAACCATTTTAATAGGTCTTGGGAAAAGGTCTCGATAATTATCCCGATTTTCGTTGGTATTCACTGAAAATTTGAGCCTTAAAACAAACGAGTCGTGTTGTTAAAGATAATTGCCAATTGCCTAACCCAAGGGGTAAATTCCTATAGTAAAACCTATGGTAAACTCGCACGTATAAAAGTACCTAACATAAAAAGAGTATTGAAAAACCTGGCGATTTTAAGTCAAGGGTTAAAAGTAAATAGGGACTTAATCGTGAGTAAAGTTCTAATGAACTTAACTATTTTGTTCAATTAACCACATAAAGGCTACGTCAATATCTTTTACCGCGTTAACAGCTACTAATTAATGCGCTTTCCCTCCGCTGAAGGCATACTCCACTTTTTCATGTAAAAATATTAAACTACCAAACAAATTAATAGATTCCTCATCATCAACGTGTAAAAAGATTTAACTAAACTAGGGTAAAAGGAAAGGTTCTCTAAAACGCGCATAAAGACTTTAAGACTTTTTAAAACCATTTCTTTTAGGTTGTAGGTCTTAAAGACATTGCTTAAGTTAAGCTAACACGAAAAGAGTCTATATCAGCCTGGTGAAGGTTTTCTCTAACACTTATATCCTTCATCGTTCGTGTTCTGCCCTTAACTTGAACTTAATACTCTCTAAAATCTTTTTCTACATATTAATTATTCAATCGTAAAAACCTCACAATAATTATGGACGATGCGGTTACCAGAGTTGAAATATACGCCACCGTCTTATTTTAAAATATAATATATAAGTAAATTAGATATATTCTTTTTAATTAAATCTTTTTTGACATCTTACTCCCAAACAACTTCATCGTAATACTTGGTAAAGGTAAATAAGAAGGCTTTAATTACCTTCATCAGTTATTAGGTAGGTTCTATCTTATAGTACTAGCTAATATAGGGCTTGGTAAGCAAGGCACTTGGTAATTCAAACATAAAGGTCGGGTAATTTAGCGTAAAGTGGCTTTCTTAACATAACTTAGTCATTCTGTGTATTTTTCTTCAAAACAGCGGTCTTAACGACAAAATCTACGTAGGAAAAAAAGAGTAAAGTAAAGGAAAAGGTTCGGTGTAAAAGGTAAGGTAAAAGGTTATTTAATATTATTAATAGGGATCGAAAATTAAAAGTTATAAGCTGTACGACTTAGTCGTTTTTACAGTAGTAACACCTGAAGTCATATTTACTTAGCCATTTGATAACTTGTTATTTAAAACTTTTAGCAGTCAATCTCAGAGCTCTTCAAGCAAGATTCATAAATATTTCTTATTATTTTCAATAACGATACCGTTGCTTACTTCCAAATTTCTGCTATAGACTAACACAACTCAAAAGTTTTCTTTACTTCCTACCGTTATAGACTGACAGAGGACTAATAAAGTCCCTTTGCAAAAATCTTTCCACTACCCTAACCGCCGTTATTAATATAAATTGTAACTGGAAATTAACTTCTCCTTCTTCTTAGCTTATCTATACTTTATCTAATAAGTGCCAATCAGTATTAGTAAGGATTTAGACATTACAACGTTATCGATTCGATTGGTTGACTTAACAGTAGTATTGCGTGGTCAAGTGGTAGATGTATTGTTCTAGGTTTCGCAGACCGCTAGCCGGTCCGCACAATAATTTGTATGGTCAATTGCTTGGTTCGTGCCGTAGTGTGAAGTTAGCGCATACTGTATTTGACTTGCAGCCAATAAAGTAGGTACACACAAAACAATACAGTTAACTTACACTCAGTGTAGTCAACTTTACTGTAAGTGAAGTTAACCTACGGGGCTGCAATTACTAGTATTCCAACAAAAAATTTATGATTTACCAATAATCCTTTCAACTGAACACAAGCTTATCCGTATAAAAAAAGTCGTGAAAGTGAACTTTGATAAAATTAAAAAAAATATGAATATCGTATATTCCTTTATATCCCTAGCATTGTAATGAGCCATAACAACTTATTTTTCAGCCGGCATATAGCATCTTTATTTATAAAAAAACGCTTACCAGTCATTTCCAAGTTATATTTTATCTGCTTTTCATATAAATTCGATCGTTTCATACGTTGCGGCCTCAATAATATCCAATCTATCGAATTTCAATTAGTCTTATAGTTTTCTGTCTTTTTTAAACGCGGAAACGCTAATCCTAAAAGTTGTCAAGTCGGTCTTGAATTACGAAATCGTAGTAATGAACTAGGTAATTCAAACATAGATCAATATAAAACCATTGGGTCCAAAACAGAAGTCAATTAAAATGTTAAAAAAAAAAAGGGATTTTCATACCTATTTTAACTTGAACGCAATATAGTTTTTAACGTCTTGAAAACGAGATATATTGACTGAAGTTGGATCCAAAGAGGAAGTATTGGGAGAGGTAGATGATGAGATATTAGTCGACAACGCATTCTCTTTGGTAATGTTAAAATATAACGCGACATGATTTATATTGATCATGGATTTGTTCATTATAAAGAATATCTCATTAAAAAGATCAAAAGAAACTTGAATTTAACATTAAAATCTAACTTATAAAAGTATAACAAGTAAATTCTTCTTAATATGAATAAATGAGATACCAAGAAAAAAACAAAAAAACTATTTTAATGTCCCTTATGCAGAACTTATATACATGGTCTATAACATATATATTTAGATAAAGTCTGTAGATCGTGCCCGGATCGTGCTTGAACCGCGTGCTACATATACGCATCACGTTACCTACACATCTTCGTAATCTATAGAATTAATATCTAATAGCTTGAGTCGATAACAAAGACGAAGACGAAGACTTTGTTGAAGACGAAAACGAAGACCCTCCTGAAGACGAAGACGAAAACCCTCCTCAAGACGAAGCTAAACACCTTTAAAATTCTTAAAACCTGCCCTCAAAAGATCTTTAAAAGGCTGAGGTATAGGCCTAACCAGCGTCACAAGCCTAGAAAGTTCGATAGGTTAAGGTATAAGCGCAATAGGCACCATAAGTCCAGCGAGTCCAAAGTGTGGACCTATAAACAAAATAGGCGCAACAGGTGCTATAAGCCTAGCAAATCCAGCAGGACCGGCAGGCCTAATAAGCTCATCAAAATAGAGACTTATACATCAAAGGCGTTAGTTGATTAAAAAGTTACCTAAAAAGGCTACTCGGCAAGGTTAAGTTACGTGCTGGAGAATAGAGGTACCATAACAAACTGAAAAATTGACAAGGAATGAAGCCGGCGACTTGATTGATTGGCACGGTTGAATTTGAGGTGCGTATAGGTTTGTGCTGAAAGAATTGTGTACGGGAGTTGGTAAAGTTGGAATTTGGAACCGTGTGGTAAAAAGAGGTAACTGAATTTAATTTAGTTATGGAATTGGCAGGGGTTTGGCTAGTTTACAAGAATGCAATTTGGTGGTAACCGGAAACAAATGGTTAACCATAGTAATGTACGCGTAGAAAACAAAAAGCCGTTAGTATTTGAACAATGTTAAGTGCTATTTTCAGCAGGTTAATTGCAATGTAGTCAGTTAACTTTACTGTAGATAACGTTGAATATACTAACTACAAGTCAGTTGCTTGGGGAGTGCCCGATTCAGACTAGGGTACAGGCCAAGCAATTAGCCATACAAATCACTTTGCAGACCGGCTAGCAGTCTGCTAAACCTATAAAAATACATCCATTACTTGACCATTGCAATACTACTGTTACTTCGACCAATCGAATCGACAAAGTTGTAGTGTTGAAAGCCCAACCAACAACTAACCATAAAATATTGTAGTAACTAGCCGACTACACCTTTCTATATCGCTTGATTAGTCAAAACCCTTATAATCGCTATATAAATAACGACTACATATCTATATATTTATTTATTTTTAGCGATCATTACGTGAAGCCAATCTTTCAAGGTATTCTTCCGGATATTAATATATCGCAAGAATTAATCAAAGGTTATTTGTAATACGTCATACTACCAAGGGATACTGATACTATTATGGAAGTTGAATAAATGGATATTAGTAGGACTAGAGTTAAATTTGGCTCTAGGAAGTAACTCTTATTACTTGGGTCAACATTTGTAATTATAGTCGTTAAAACTATTATTTTCCACATTATGAAATCCCTGACACCCTCTATTTCTACCTAAAAACATACAAATCCTCGGCGTTGATGTTAACGTTCAAACTTACAAATCATTTAAAGGTAAAGGCTAAAGAATTCTATTCAGTTTGAAATAGAAACACTCATGGTTTTATTTTGAAAAGCTAGAAGTAACTGTATTGAATTTCAAGGAGTGGGAACTTCTTTAATTACACCAAGTATATTGGAACAGCAATCAATTGCAGTACAGTCAAGTTAACTATACTTACAGTTAGTTGATTGTTGTGACTGCAAATTAACTGTAGTGTGTGAGATTTGACTGCATGAACTGCAAGTTAAGTGCAGTAGGTTTCCACTTCAGGTTGGGGCACCGGCCAAAGAAACTGGTCATACAAATTACTGTGCAGACCAGATAGTAGTTTGTCGAACTTAAAGTAGCACATTACCACTTTTAATACAACACTAATTACTTCAACCAGAGATTCAAATCGACTAAGTTGCAACGCTAAAGACCTACTAACACTGATCAGTGCTTATTAAGTCAATCACAAATAAGCTAGGTGAAAAAGGCTATCTTCTAGTTATTACTCATTATTTAGGCAAGAAAAAGGGAAAGTTCTTGTGAATTACCCCTAGAATACTGAGTTAGTTTTCGCGATATTAAGTAGGGAAAGCCTCTAAATTGTATCTATTTTCGCGGAAAATCAGAACCAGCCACTCTATCACTATTATAAACACCCAAAATACTTTACTAAACCTATTTTATCAGCAAACCTTAAAATTAGCCGCTGAAAATTCGTGAAAATCATCAAATTGACAAACAACTAATTTAATACTATTATAGGTACGAATAAAAGCTTTAAATCAAAAACGATAAAATCTTACAACTTTTAACAAAAAACAACTTCATTTGAAAATAACCTACAACCCAACTCCGTTTCACATCAATTTTTTCCCCTTGTACCTTTAAACCTTCATTACAATAACTTCAGAACACACTAAAACTAATGCTGTTTCCAATTCAATTAGAAAAAGAGCAATTTCTATCTTCGGTAAAATCTTCGCCCAATATTACAACAAAAACTTCTAGTTTACGGATGCCGAAGAAAAATTAACCTTCAAACAGTTTACCAAGGTAGTAGGCCGTTTCATTTTCGATTTAAACCCTACTGAATCCGTTCCAAAACAAGAATATGGAAAATATTTAAAATTTTCTACGACGAGATTTAAAATATATGAAAAAAGGTATACAGATAGGTCAAAATGAAGACGAAAACTAATTTATATTACTAAAAAGTTGATTTTCTCTGGGAAAAGGGGGGAAAAGATAATATGATAAACGTTCTATAAAAATACGCAACGAATGAAGATCCATAATAAATGAAGGTTATAGGTAAAGGTATCGCTCACAATAACGTGTCTTAATACCTTTACATATGTTCACAAAGTTAAACACAACCACAAATAAATTCTTCAACCCCTCTTACCTAAACTCCTTCATAAAACAGTGTTGTTAGCCGTAAAAACCAATGAACCCAGTTACGAAAACTCTAAAAATCCACGAATTAATTAAAGGCAAACCTTTCCAAGCCCTTTAATACTAAAAAAACACATTACCAAATCCCCTAATAAGATTTTCAACACGTTTAATTTGAAAAATTGATTAAGAATAAAGAGGTTTTACGTAGAACCCTATTCGAAACTTGACAACTAATATTTTCTCTACAAACTTTGCTCAAAATAACTATTTTGCCGATCAATACCATCACATTTACTAACACTTTCCCTAATACCGGTCTAAAAATCCAAAAAAAAAAGTCCTTACAACTAATATACCATTATGTAATCCCCCTTCGGGCCCCCCCAGAAAGAAATGTCCCTATAGTAAATACTGATTACGTGATAATCACAACCTTCGTCAATATTTGAAGAAAAAAAAAATATAACTATAGATTATATAACCTTCTAAATGTCAAGTTACTCCCGTACTTTAACGTCCATCACCAAACAAATTTCAAATTACCAGGATTTTACTATTTATTTCCCAAAATTCTCACCGACGAAGCCAAGTACTATCATCTCTACTATTCGAAGAATTTCGTATCATTTAATAATTTCAAAAACTACTTCAAATAAAATGATAATGTCGCTTTATATTCTACGAACTCGAATATTATTAAGTAATCCTACATAGTGAGTTATGAAAAAAGTTGGAAATAAAAATAGATTTTATTTACTTCATACTTATAAACCAATACTTTACCAACAAGCAATGGGAAATGTGGGAACTAGTGAAGTAACATTACGCTAACAAGTTTTCCAGTGTATTACGGGCCACAAAAAATCTAATTCGTATTACAAAAACTTGATAATACTTATGAAGAGATGTTTAACCGATCAGAATCCTTGTTTAGAACTATTATAATATAGGTGCCGGGTTGAACTAGTATGTATATTTGTCGATTAGGTCGTTACGTCAACGTATGAAGAAAAAAAATATGGTATTCAAATATGATAGTAGAAAGATGATGTAAGTGCTAGAAGAAGAATTTAGGGAGTACATGCCTTGAATAAGAGCTTATTATATTTCACGTAGAGCGTTACACGTTACCATACACTTCGATAATATGCTTCTTCATTTTTTTTTTTAGTATAGTGATACTTAGTAATATTTGTATTGATAATTTTAAATTTTGTTCGAAGTGCTCAATATTTATTAGTTGATAATGATAGTTTAGTTCGTTCAAATTTTTATTTGGTAATTTGGTAGTATTGGTGGTATAATTTGAAGTTTATTTTTGAAAGTCCAAGAATTCTTTAAAGACGTGATTATTGATGTTACGTATTATAGAGTTAGTATAAATTAGTGTATCGCTATCGGTCTAAGTTAAATTTATGTTTTTAGTATTTTAATATCGCCTTTTTTTCTTCCATGTTTTTCTCATTAGTTATACATCGTTTTCGCATTTAATTGATTATTTAATCAATTATTTATATCACGTTTTCATATTCCTTTTGGCAAGTTTTCATTATTTTGTATAACATGTTTTATCAATCTCGTAGTATACGGCAGTGTTTAGTGTAGTAGAATTAACGCGTTATAGAAGTTGTCGCTGTCCGCGCCTCTATCAACAGCCTTTCTTTTCGCTCCCTTTTTCTCACTGTCGTTACTCCCCCTTCTCTTTTTCTCTTTTTCTCTTTTCTTAAGTTAAAGTGGTAATAGCCTAAATAGGAACAGAAGCCAAACATTATAGAATTCATTTTATCTCCGCAGGTAAAGACTTTACCTTTATTCATAGCGCCTTTTAAATGCCGTAAGTATAGTATTAGCGAGTTGCAACCAGATAAATAATATTTATTGTTCAAATTGTAATATATACCCACGGTCGCGCAAAGAAATCGTAGATAACTGAATAAGTCTGTGGTCTCGAGGCGTGTTTCCCCAGGGTACGCCGCGAGACCACTATGGCATGTAATGTGTTAAAACAGCGTATTAAAATAAGCGACTCCAGCCCGCCTATGGTTACATTTTGCATGCCGTGTGTCGTTTATACCATTTCAGGTAAGTCGTTTAACTAGTACCGCCAAAGCGGTAGCGCTTTGGCCTGTTTCTTTTGTTCCTAATGGGGTGGTAATGGGTACGTTCCTGTGTCGGTATTATTGAGGCTGTTTGTAAAGGCTTTTTTGTACGTCCCGCGTTTCCACGGTAAGTTATTTATTTTTTAATACGAAATTAGGTCCTCGTTCTTTTGTAATCCACTTTTTCAATATATAATACGGGGTTGGAGCTAATGTTTCGTTACGTATTAATAAACGGTTGGCGGCGATCGCTACCGATATTTCCACATGGCGCACGGACTAAAATTTATATTATGTAGACAAGTCCGACTACGTTTTCGCTCTGCGTCACGAATAGAGAGATCCTACCTATTACGTCTTGCCTAAGGGTATGTAACTTAAAACTCGTGAGGCGTTCACCTATTTCCAGGGTAACGATGTCAGCAGTGATGTTAACAACATAGTAGCAACAATAAAGGTAATATTGGTAACGATGATGACGACGAACAAAATGTTGTCCGTTACCACACCCACTTACAATTTTGAAATTAGTAATTATCTTGGTTTTATTGCTTTGTCGGTGGAATCAGGCTATAAGTATGTAATTATATAATAAAATAACATTTTAAGAAACATCGTAATATAAATGACCAAAAGTAAATGTAAAAAGGGGAACTATATTGTCACAATGACAAATAAATTATTGAGATCGTGAGATATTTAATGTAAGCGGTTGATAGAAAATTCAAATTATCAAGTATAATGTAAAATCCGTATAAAAACATACACAACATTGTGTGTCGAGAGTTAGATCGTGTAACTTTTTTAGTAACATTAACGAATAGAGTGTTTGTAGATACGAACGTTTTTAATACGTTATTAGAAGATTTCTTTTTTTTTTTGCCATTGAATACGTTAGGTTTAAATTTCCGTCGATTTATCTCGTTTTTTTCTTTAATTTCGCGGCATTTATACGATTCATATAAAACTTTGATATCGATTATGAGCGTTTTCTATCTATGGTACTGAGCTTCACAAGATACTCGTAAAAGGTAAAAGAGTTAATGCGAACTACTAAATGGAGGGGTTTTATTCTAAGGTTTGAAATGATTATGCGGACTGTTTTCGGTATGGTAATATCGGTGTTAAAGCTTTCTTTTAACTATTTTATAGATTTCTGGGGCTAAAACGTTTCCTGTAATTCATTTGTACTTAGTTAAATTCTAATACATGATATTGTTTTATCAAAATACTCCATGTCTATTCACTATTGTATTACTGATAATTAATATAAATCCTATTTTCATGCTATAGATTTTATTGTTTGTAAATAAGCTATTAGTGAAAACACATAGCTTTATTATCTATATATAAAAGGGTACGAAACGTAGGTCATGTTTCGGTTTTAGAATTTGCCGTTCGAAGTATTCATTTAACGTTCGGTATTTGTTTCATAACAATTTCATTCGATATTATATAGTGATACATGTGTTAAAAGTGGTTTTTAGTTATACCATCTATTTAACCTAGGCCTTATGTATACGTTAACATCGATATTAATCAACACCTCTTATTTTGGTTATGTTAATAAAGTCACTTTATCTCATTGCCTGTTTTCGTTTCAGTTTGACTTTATCCTAAATTTTGATTATTTTATATTCAAAGTTAATTGAATGGTTTTTATTACGTTTTTGGTTTTTCCCTCAAGTTGATTTCTTAAATAATTTTCTTTCTGGTGGTCGAAAACAAGGGATTATATAAGATAAGTATGTTGTTAGTTTATACTTCGATAATTTTAAAGATTTTCAAATGTGGTTTGGAAATTACGCATTCAGGGTCAAATGTAGAGTGTGTTAATTTGAGGAGTTTCTTATAAATATTTTGATATATATTAAATTATTATATTTTTGTTTCTGTAGAGCCGTAAAGTGGGTCATAAATATTCATTTTAGCTTTAGATAATTGGTACGTTTTGAACTATTTCTGTAGGTGGATATAAATTCGACATCGAAATCTTTTTCATCATTATATATATATTTTCGTAATAGTTTAGAGTCTATGATATGTTATGAAGAGTGTGTAAAGAAGTAATCCATACCATTATTTAACGGTGACTTGCCTATCATTCGGCGATCGATTGGGCTATATTTTATCCCGGTCGTTATGTAATTTTTTTAGTATTAAGCGAAATTTTGAAGGAGATTTCAAATTTCCTTTTGTTTTTTCAATGAATAAATCATGTGAGGAAGATTTTATAGTCGCCGTAAATTGGCGGATCAAACTTTTTAAATTGACAAACGTTTTTCTCGATCAATATAATATCTTTTTTTATGTTCAATTGTTAAAATGTTTACCAGAGTATGTGAAAAGACCTTTATGACCGGGTTTCATATTTCACTTACGATTAGTTTCCTGTTTTGAGGTGATAAAACCGTATGAAATTGAGTTTTTGGGGCATATTTATTTTTTCAAATTAAGTGGATGATTTTATTGTCGTCGTTCCAGTTCCATAAATTTTAATTATTCATTTGGTGAAGGTATCGAAAGGTTTACTAGGGTATTTTGAAGTTGTATAATTGGTAACGGAGGGGCGTTTGTGTCGTCATAGCTATGAGGTTATTATCGTTACTGGGAAAGTATTATTTTAGATGCTTTTTCGTTTACTCTTTTTTAATACGTTTGTACTATTATTTCACAGAAATCCCTCTTGAACTCTTTTGCTGATTTAAAAATATATCATGTCCTTTGATGTTGTTCATTTTTCAAAGTATATTTTACCGTTTCTCCCCAAATTAAAGCTTCATATTATAGTAACGGCTTTGCAACACTTATTTCCTATAGTCCGTTTCTTGTAGATATGTTTTTGAAGACATTGTTTTTAGCTTTTAACAACACAAAGCTATCGTAACATTTGTCATCAAATTTTCTTTTTGAGTCATGTTTTGTAATGGTGCCGAATTTTTATGAATACTGAGGTAAGTATTTACTATAAGGCGTGTGAGAATAAGTTTTTTTCGGATTATATATGTTAATTTCAATGTTTATAGTATTTCTGACAATTCAATTGTTTTAAGTTCGTTAATTTCAATCTTTTCGAAAATATCATAGGTTTTTAAGTGGTTTATAGTATCGTTTACCCTCATCGATATGCTAAAGCGCCTTTACCGGTATTTTCCGATATTCGTTGACAGTTAATTGAAATTTAATCCGTTATTTGTTCGAGTTCAAAATCGTGTCTATATCGTAGGAAATGCAAATCAGAGGCGTGAAATAACAATTGGTTTCATAATTTATAAAGATATTTTCATTATCCGTTGCGAAAACGTATGTCCTCAATTTAGCGACCGAAAACTAGGTTTTAACATCGAGTAAATGAAGGAGGAGTAACGTGTTAAAGTATATAATATCGATAATAACTTTGTAGTCAAAATTAATATCGTTTTTAAGTGTAATTTCAATCGTGGGAGGGTTTTTAAGAATAATTAGTATTTGTGATAGAATTTCTCAATAGTTTTCAAAGCTTTCCTTATATATTAGCGTAGCTAGACGTATGAAGGCGCTGTAAATGGCTTTGTGCAGCCGAATAACCGCATTGTGAGTGTAGTATGCGTAATTTTGGTTATGTTAAGTAGTTAGTTATAATCGTTCGTATTTTAGGGAAAGACCAGGAGTATTTAGATTTAATTAAAGTGGGATAGATACGTTCAACGAAATACTAATAAGTTAATTCATTGAATTCTTTTACCTTCATAGTGAACTTTATTTTTCATTGATCAAAATGAAAATAGTGGTTTAAAATTTGATACATAATACTTAACCGACTTAAAGTCTATATTAACTATCAGGATCTAAAGTAACAACTCCTCTGTTTTATCAAATAAATCTTTGTGATATTTCCCAGTTTAATAGAATCAAAATTTGGGAACTTCACTAGGCAAACGTTGAATTGCCGTTCTCTCACAATCGTAATTTATGTCCCGCCGGTATTTGGCATAGTACCTTGGAATCAGCAACCATATCTATGTCAAAATGTGAAGTTCAACGCTATATAAATTTTAAATATATCCTTATCTTTATGTTAACTGGAGTTATATACGAATAAAGTATTTCATAAGCTTTCAAATACTCGTTCATTCATTTCTTTATGCCGGGTTATGACAAATATATTATTTTCCTACGAGTCGTTTTTTTCAAAGGTATATTCTTATATGTTAATGTCAAACTTTTCTTTAGTATCTTCGTAGTTGATAGTATAAATTGTAAAAATTCGTTCCGTCTGGTGTTTAAATGGACGATCAACTTAGAATCATCGTTTAACGTGTATTTGCTTGTTTTTCAGACTATTTATAGAATTACAGCCGACCTAATTACAAACGAGGTATTATTTCTAAGAACTAGTAGGTTTTTATATACTTTTTACAAAGCCACGATAAATCCAATCTACATAAGAAAGTTTTGTTTTGGTTATAAAGGTGCTCGCGTTAATTTTTGATTTATTCCTGGCTTCCAAATCTTCTTCTTTGGCCTCTGTCCCCCCTATATCCGTATTTAATGTTCGTGTTCAGGTCGTCGTTAATGACATACACTTTAAGATATCGATTGAAAACGCAGTAAATAGTTTTGACAAAATTCCGCATTGATAATCAACAAGATTTTATTTTCAGCTTTTCCGGTTGTAAATATCCATGAAATGCTAGTTTATCAACGTATCAAGGTTTGGAATAACATTATAAAACCTTAATAGAAAGCTTTCAAATTCTTTTCAAATTGAAATAACGTAAGATTAAAGTCATTATTTCTATGAAAATTACTTATAACTTCTAAAATAAAGAATTTATCACCTTTATAATTCGGTTTACACGTTACTAAATTATTTCTCAACTTTTTCCTTAGGATGATCAACATTTCTCATATCGATTCATTCAAGTTATTAAGACAGATTTTGATGGATCCACATGTAGTTTTGGTTTAATACTTATTGTATAATTAGTAGTCGGTTTTCGTCTTAAAATCCGTCTTTAAATGGCTATAACAATGTACGAATGTATCCATTTGGATCAAATGATATATATATCGATCTTTGTCTTCTCGCATAAAAATATAGTATAAGATAATATTGAATTATAAGGGTTTAATATCTAGTCTTTTATAATTATTCAATATCATACAGATTTCATTATCAATCACATCATATAATTCGCTAATGAAATTATTACTTTTATATCATGATTTGGAGAAGTTTGTAAGTTTAGTAAGGTTGCTTTGATAAATGAAAAATTGGTAATTAAAAAGGATGTGATATAGGTCTTGCTTTGTTAGTATTCATTCGTAAAGTTTGTATAACTTTTCATCATCTTTCATATTTCCTATGAAAGCGTCGTTTCCTTGGTTTAAGAAGTTTTTAATGTAGTAGAAAGCGATATTTGTTTTGGGCAGGAAGTACTCCTCTTCATTATCTTTTTTCAAGCTATTTACCAAAGCGGGTAAGTTTTGAATCCGAGTGGAGGATGAATTTCCTAAATCATTTTCTTTTTCATGAATTTCCTAAATTTTATTAACTTCTCTTAGGGTACAGCTATTTTCACCAATGATTTACGCTTTACCTACGTCGGATATTCCCGTGTTATAGATTGTTCCGCCTATCTTTAATCTGTAGGTTTTTTCGTTTCACCAAACATTCTTATTTTATGAAGTCCCTTTTTAAAATATTTTTATTATCTAAACTTGGTATTCTGTAACGTTTGACTGTGGTAATTAACGATCTTGCGATTCAATCGTTTTTGTTACCATGTATATTAATGACTAGGTTTAGTAGTAATACCCGTAGAACTTTCGAGATTGAATTTTGCACTATAGGTCATATTTATAACGTTGAATTCAAAGAAACGCCCCCTCAACCATTGAATATATCGAGCCCATAAGTTTTGTTCTCCTAAAAGCAAAAACTCTCGCTTGTAACGTACGTTTTGACCGTCTAAAGATCCATATCTTTTATCGGCGCTTCTATTATATTACGCTACGAATTAATATTAATATATTTTAAAACGTTATTTCGAAACGCTATACACTCGAACAAAACGTTTATATACTCGATAACTGTAGTCATGCTAGTCGTTAGTGGTGCTAGAGAAAAATCGCTATCCTAAGTAAGATTCTACTTCAAATATATAGTAATGATGGGTTTAGTATACGTTTGAAATAATGTGACCAAAGGGGTCTCATGATAAAATGGTAAAAATTAAGAAGTGTTATATTGAAATCAAGAATAAATGAAATGTAACATAACGTTCTAAATTGGTCGTTTATCGCTTACCAATACAAATAAAATGTGAAAAAAGGGTGATGAAACATTCTAAACTAATTGTTTGGTACTTGTAAATATTATACTAACTAAACAGCGAATAATTTTAATGTTGTAAGTATTAATGTAAACACGTGGTATACAAAAAATACGGTGTTGGATATTGGAGTATGGGGGAAGGATTGTGCAAGAGTTAAGATAGTTTGTGGAAGTTTCGAATATTTCTTTAGGCGTTTTTAGTATCATTGCAAGTTTTTTTTTTTTTTTTTTTTTTTTTAGGTATTTGAAGTAATAGTGTAAAAGTTTTGAAATTCACTTGGATTGTTTTCAAAATATGCGTAAATGGTTACAATGTTCGTTTGATGTAGTGATTGGTTTGGTCCTAGTAATAGGGTACAAAACTTAATAGTTTATATAGCTGATATATGACAGAACGTTTTTCAAAAAGTGCCCGGATACGTTTTAAGTACCGATTGAATTAATGGTAACATAAAGTGAAGTTTAATAGTTGAAGGGCACTAACCAAGTTAAAGTTATCGTACTACGGTATTTCTTTTCAAAGATACTCCGGTTTTGATAGTTTTTTCACTTTTCTGTGTGATCTTTGTAAATTGTTTCGTTAAAACACAGAATAGTTATGATCTTTACAGCATCCAGTTATATGTATTCAACTAAAATTCGTCTCTTTTTTCTTATTTTATTTGTAATCAACCGAATTGATTATTGATTAATGTCGGTTATGTTTTTACCTTAACTTATAAAAAAGATGATATTGTTGGAATAGTATTACATTCAGTGGAGTAAGTCAACTTTACTTACAGTAAATTTGACCATACTAAAAGTGTATTGCTTTGTGTAAACTTACTGCATTGTGTGTAAGTCGAGTGCAGTACGCTGCAGTTTACTCTAAGGCATGAGCCAAACAATTTGCCATACAAATTAAAGTGCAGACCGGCCAACGGTCTGCTATACCTAAAACACTACATCTACTATCTGACCACGCAATACTACTGTTACTTCTATCAATCGAATCGATAACTTTGTAATGTCTAAGGCCTACCAATACTAATCAGTGCTTATTAGGTTAATCATAAATAAGCTAAGTAAAATAAAAAGCTATTTTCCAGTTGTTACGCTCTACGTTATCGTCAAAGTAAAGGATGGATTTTTACGAAGAGCTTTTACTGCTATGCAGTCTTTACGGTAATACGTAAAAATGACCTTTAGGCTGTATAGTGCCTATGGCAAACCAGAGGTAGCGACGGTATCGCTACTGAAAACACCAAGAAATTTTTAAGACTAACTATCAGAAGTCTCAAAGTTCGGTCATTTGGAAAATGGCTAAGTCAATACTACTGCGGGTATTACTACTTCAGAAAAACGATTTAGTCCCACGGCCTATAATAAACAACCTTCGCTCTTTACCATCAACAACGACCTGCGACTTTACCCTCTACACCCAACCTTTCCCCTACTTGACTCTCTTTTATTTACCTACATTACCCTAATCGTCAAGTTCACTGCTCTAAACGAAAACACTAAGTCGCGCCAAAAAATCCACGTCGCGAAACTTTATGCCAAGCCACCAAGCCGCCAAATCGACAAGTTCTCACGCGACTTCACGCCAAAACACCAAGTCTCTACGCCTAAGATTATCAAGTCTTTTACCTTACACGCCTGCAAAGCCCCATATAAGCCAGAACGTCAAGATGGCTACCGTAAGCGAACGCCTTAAAATCGTCACCGATCCTGCTAGCAAAGAAGCAATTAAGGCCCTCGGACACTTTTTTCCCAAGTAATATAACTACGACTTTTAAGGACAAAGCGTTCATGAAAACTCTACTAAAAATCATCTTACCAACTTCGTTGACTACTACATCGTTAAACATTATAACGCCGACGATCCTAACAACGCCTTTAACAATTTCCGTAATCTTTTTAACGACTAAACTATGGACATATGGACCTCAATTCAAAAAGGTGTCAAGATAAAAGTTAAGTCAGAACTTAAACACCAAGGAGTTTACCTGCTAATTTAAGGAGACAAAAAAAACCATCACAAAAGTTTTACGACTTAACAAAGCTTAAGGAATACCTTTAAGGTCTACGGTCTAAGAGAATGGCTGTAAAAGAACCTTAAAGCCCCCAAAAACGATACAGGACACCTTTAACACACCCTTAATTAAGTTAAACCACTTTATGTATTGGTAATAAAGAACCTATCAACCTGCTCGGCAGTTTAATACCCCTACGTAACAATGCAGAATATGTCTTTAACGGCGGCAGGGCACGTAAAAAAACAGCCTCCAATGCGGCCAGAGGTATTAACGTTAGCGCTTTACACTAGTTACTTAAATAAGATTGTCAAACCTCCCAAAACTTTCAAGTACCTATCGCCCATTAGCAATTCAATCGCCAAAACCCTCAAAAACCTTCTCCCTTCAGGTTTACCTACGTACGAAAGCCTTCCACAAGTCCTATGATAGGACTTTACCCCTCGGGTCACGAGAATAGCAATTACCCCTAACAATGTCCCTCGAAAGCTCTAAAGCTTAAACCGCCAGAAAACACCACTTACGGCTAAGACAACTATCGCGACCTTCCTCCAAGACCTGTCAAGATAATTAATATTAATTACAAACTCTTTACGGACTTTTCCAAGGTTTGGGATAAAATAAAAAGTATTACGGAAAGCCTTATAACCTTTTCAACATCAAGATAATACCGTTTTCAAATATCTGAAAGTAGATAAAAATCACTTAATCTAATTTTAACTTACTATTTCCTAAATTGCTCATAAGGTACGCTACAAATTACAACCTAACCGTCCTAATACAAGCAACCACGCTTCGTAAAATCTATGATGATATAAAGGAACACTTCGAGTACAACGTCTACCCTGCGTAATATTATACAAATTAGGCCACTACTAGGTAAATTATAATAATAGTCAAGAAGAAAAAAGAGAAAATATTAATAAACGTCCTTAACCAGATACTTAACAAGTTAATTTTATGCCAAAAAGCAATGGAGAAAGCCTACTTTAGTAAAGACGTACTTCGCAAACAGGTATGAATAACATTCACAGGTGTTAGCAAGTTCTAATACGCCTTATAACGTCTAAATATCACCTACAAAAGCTTTTTTAACCAGTTACAGTCCTCGTTTACCTTAGTAATAACGCGTATACCAAACTCGCTTGATATTTACTCCTAAAATGACAGTTTAATTAACGTAAAAAAAAAAAAACCTTACGGTGGTTAACTAAATCGACCGTAAATACGGGCGTTTATAATGCTCAAGGTTTGGCTTATCGACCTCAACCCTAAACTAAAAGCAAAATTCATGTTGGCGCTAACAAAACCAAACTTTAGGCGGACTTCCTAACTGCTATCATTATCGTCGTAATAGTAGAAAGAGATATTAGATTTGTAGTAAGTTTAGGTATTAGTTAACTCGACACCCCACTACCAAGTATAATAATAGGAAAGCAGTATAAAACGCCTAATACCATACTATTTAGCAACAGGATTACTTAAATTAAATCAAAAACTTTGAAATCGATAAGCTAATTAACGTCGTTAAGGCCCCTAAGAAAATTGAATAACACGAAAATACTATTCCTAATATAGCTTTGTAACGAACCGACCATGTTTTTTTATACCGTTCAAGTAGTAAAGACACTTACCTTTACCCTAACTAGGCGTCTAACCCTACATATACCTTTAATATCAGCGATTGTAACACGGACTACACGTTTTAGAGTATTATGCTGGATACAGGGTAAATAAGGTACTTAATAAAAGGTAAATTTCAATATGTAGCACTGTAGAGATAAAGCACTACAGCTACTAAAATTAATCGTTACGATATTAACAGAGCCAAAGTTGGTTTTAATCAGAAAAGACACCTATCGTTAGTAGATATAACGGTAATTTAAACTGTTATAAAAGAAATTATATTCCATATATTTAAGTCTCTTCCTCCTTTCATTCTTTATTTCAAGGATATGAAAACTTTCGGTATTAAAGTCGACGTTAACGCAGACAAACTGATTAAAAAAGGCCAAAAGTTTTCATTTACCCTTAAATAGGGGTATTTATGATTATATCTTAAAGGCTCGAAAGCAATGGTATTATACTTGACGTAGCCAGAAATGCGTTAACTATACCAGCGTTTTAACTATTCAGTCGTTAATAAGTTATATAAAATCTTGAAGTTTGTATGATATAACGATATAAAATATTTTAACTTCAAAGCTATTAAAATGCTAGGTCACGACAACTAAACGTATACCTAAGCCCCCCCGAAATTTAATTTTACACTAAAAGATGATAAGGATTTTAATTACTAGATCTTCGTTAATATGTTTTATTTAAATAACAAGTCTATCCTTTACGTCGTTAATTTCGCAACCTCTTTTTACGGAGTTAAATCTCTAAAGTTCCTTTCGACAAAGAATACATACAAAACTTTAAGGATATTATAGATTAACACGTACCTAGGTCTATTCAACATCGTCGTTTACTATACCGGTATAAACTTTGCCGCGGTGGAATTTTAACAAAATGTCAAGATAATAGGCATCCAATACAAACAGGTATCTATAAGAGCCTATTAAAGTATTGAAAATGTTAAAAGAGAACACACTCTACTCCGCCGAACCTACAATATCTACATTCTGGAAATTAACAACTTTATGAATCCGAAGGCACGCCTACAAATAGCAGTAATAAGTTTTAACAACACTATAAGCCCTAATAGTTCAATACTAACATTTCTAATCTTGAAAGCATACTTACGCCTAACGAATGAATCTCCGCCCTTAGCAAGTACTTAAAAATGTGTTACGGTCTATAACAAAGCTCTAAAGGAACTACGAAGAAAATCGGCACGCCGCCAAATTAATAACACCATTAACACAAAAAAAGGCCATTTAACAATCGACGTACTTACTTTGCCGTTACAAGGTAAAGTCCTCGTATGACGGGAGCCGGACAAATAAAAAGGCCTATACAAAATATTAAATATCTTAAACTCTGAAGAAGTTATTAAAACTGCTAACAGCCTTATACCCTTTTAAACCACCCAAGTTAAGCCTTACATTAGGGCTACTAAAAATAAAGACCTTCAAGCTAAGCGACTAAGCTAATACGAACCTCCTTCACTCATTATCGACAAGTTAATAAAACGCTAACAGCGCGAACGACCTCCGAAAAAAAAAAACGTTAAAGGAAAGGAATACACAACGGTGCATATCTATAATATTACTTGGAAAGACAAAACCTAAAAAGATAAAAACAACTTAATATTAAATATAGAAACGTAAAGGATTATAAAAACCTTCGACAAATCCTTTAAAAAAGTAATAAAGTCGAAATTAACGGTTTATTAACTCGAAAGGTTATATAATTCGTATCGAAAACCGACTTTAACTTTTTAAACCCAAACATTACGATTTTTAAATCGAGTTTTATTTACGAGGTTAAAGGTAAAACCACTATGCGACTGTATGAAAAATCATGTTTAACAGCTTAAAAATACAGTAATAAAGGTGAATACTAAATTCTAAGGTAATTGCTAACGATTTCAAAAATCAGCTAACGTTTAGTAGTCGCTTTAACACTATTTTTATTAGATACGCCCAAAAGCATGTTTACACTTAATAGATGTAATACAATGTAAGCCCATATATAATGAACAATGAATTTACAACGGATCTTATTACTAAATTTGTCATAGGAACTCCGTACAATTTACCCTTTAATCATGGTAATACGTTATATCAAATCACTATACGGATTAATTAAAGTAAGTGTTTACTAGTTTTTAACCTACCGATCGTACTTTAAATTATTGTTAGCGATAAAATCCTTAACAGACGACTCGTACCGATTAATAACGTAAAAAAAGGATTAAGAAATAATATGTATATAAATTATCGATACATTATTCGTAGGAACGGCTGGTTCTATAACACTAAAACAGGAAGCAATTAAGGACTCCAAGTTCTAAAATTGTAACCCAGTAACAACACCAACAAAAAACATCTAACTAAACTTTAATAAATCGTCAATCCATATACTTATATTAATACCGACTTTAACTTTCACCAAAAAATCCAGGGCGTTATTATAACTAAATCTAACAAGGTTAACAAGGCCAAAGATTAACGGTACCTAAAGCAGCGTACTCGAGGTAGCTATATTACTACTTTATACAAATCGGAAAACTTTCATGATTTATCTATTACGATACAAGTATAAAAGCTAACAGAAAAGAACTTTAACCGGTTAAATAAAAGGCTTAAATAACTTATGTAAAACTTGGACTGCAGGATTCATATAATTTCAATCGACCTTTTAAAGGCCAAGTTAATAATCTTTACAGACCGGTATTTTGTAAATAACACCGAAGTATCTTTACAAATCGGCTTTAAAATAACTCTCGTTAATAAAGACAAGCAAAAAAACCAATTTAACATTATCGACAATACAATCCCTAAACCTCCATTACGTATAAAAGGATTATACGAAGAGTATTGACTTTAGAAGTCTACGGCATAACAGAGGGCTTTATTGTAGGCATAATACTATAAGAAACCTTAACATTATTACCAGGTAGCAAAAAATTCCTCTTATTCCGGTAATGATATATACTAACTTAAAAAGAATTTTCGAATACCTTTCGAAACTCGGGACTAATAGTAAAAAAACGCCTGATAATCGACGTAATGGAATTCCGCGAAGCATAAAAAGGGAGGTAAATTGAGAAATTCCGATGGATTGATGACGAAGACAATCCTACGGACGCTATAATAAAGGCTATACCGAATAAAACCCTAAAAAGGTTTATAAACAACAACAGTCTAACCATACGAATCGAGGGCTACGTTGATAGGCCGCTTAAAAGTCCGGTACCACGTAACGACGGATAATGGTATTCTGGCAAATTAAAAGACTGTTAGAGAATCGTTTATAATGGTGATTTATTTAAATAGAACGGTTCAAGTGGAGGCTTTCAAAGGTCTGTGGCAAAGAAACTTTTTATGGGAATTGATAAATTCGTATCTTAGGAAACGGAGAAATTAAGGTTAAATGGGGTCGATTTGTATACAATTGGGTGTAATTTAGTATGGGAGTCAACTTGAATTGATAGGGGTCTGGCCAGTTGACGAGGAAACAATTCAACAGTAACCTGAAAAGAATAGTCAGCCACACTGGCGCACGTGTACAAACTAAGAATCCGCCAGTGTTGTAATAGTATTATATACAATATAGTAGGTCAACTTTACTTACAGTAAAGTTGACTATACTACAAGTGTATTGCTTTGTGCGGACTTACCGCATTGGGTGTAAGTCGAGTGTAGTATGTTGCAATTCACTCTGGGGTACGGGCCAAACAATTGGCTATACAAATTACAGTGCAGACCGGCTAGCGGTCTGCCAAACCTAAAACAATACATCCACCATCTGATCACGCAATAATAATGTTACTTCGACCAATCGAATCGACAACGTTGCAACGTCCAAGGCCTACCAACAGATATAGTATTTAAGAGTGGCAGTGAAAACGTGATACAAGCGTTAGAAGAACTATTTGAGGAGTGTAAGACTTATATGAGAGCTTATAAGCTCTCAGCTGGAGCGTGACATGCTACCATGCACTCTGCTACTGTACTTCTATAGGGTTGCTAACTATATTTTAATCTACTAATATATATAATATTTAAATGGAAAGGTTTAGTAAGGAAAATAAAAACCTGTCCTACACATATTACATCCACTATAAATAGAGAAAATCCAACTAATACGGTTGACAAAAGGTCTGCATCTAAAAGTATAATATCCGAGCTACCTAAGATAAGAGATATTACTCTTTGATAATATTTTAAATGAATTACATGAATTCCTTTGCAATTCCAAAGGGTATTAGACTTACGACAAACAAAACGATCAATCAATATGCTACGGTACTGCGGAATACAGATCAAAAAGAGAAATATATTACATATAATACACCTCTACCTTTAATTAAAACTAAATTCAACGCGTTCGAAACTTTTAAAATATGAAATTTGTGGATATTACTATATACCCACATAGATAGTATACAAAGGGCAAGAAGCATTACACTATATTGCAAGGTGTACTCCTATAGAGTGCACGATAACGTGTCACACTGCAGGCTATACTCTTGTAAGGTGCAAAGTGCTCCATGCATGGATCGGTCTGGATTACCTATACCAGACCGAACGGCAATATGTGGATCGGTCTAAAAGGAGTATTCCAAAGTGATACGCTCTGGGTTGAGGGTTTATAAGCCCTCACCTGTAGCGTACACCTCTAGATGTTTCTTTTGAGAACATCTTTTAATATATTACAGTTACTTATCATTTTAATTACTTTTCAACGACGTTATATTTATGTTAATATTATAAATTTAAAAACTTACCGATACTAATTAATAGACAACTCGGTCGACTAAAAACAGTCTAGGAAATAAGAGGACAAATATAGGTTAAAATAACTATAACGGGATATTAGAATAGTTTTAACTATTTATATTCCAATACTTTATTTTTACAAAAATTCCATACTGACGTATATAAAGACTATAAAATCAAAGTAACTTTAAAAAGAATTTCTTCAATACGATACTATTAACCCTTATTTGGCGTTTTAACGTACTCGGGCACTTTTTTAAGAACATATTATTACATATTAGGCTACGTAAGCCAAAACCAACAATTTTCGGAACCCTTCGCTAGGATCTATCTGATTTCCGATAATTTACACTGATAGCTTTACAAAAATAGGTTATACACGAATATCTTAACTAAACACCTTAATAACATCGGTTATACACCAAATAACTAAACCGATTACTTTACCAAATTTGGTTACAACATACCAATCTGGACCTATTACCCAACACCGGATTATATAACGTACCTCCCTATAGATACACCCCTTATTTGATTTATTCACCTTATAATTCTCTTACACTATTTGCTTTCCTGCATTCGCTTTATGCATTTCAAATTTAGTTTGTATAAAGTTTAAGGTTGCTTAATCTTTTAGTTAACGTAGCGTTACCACACGCTAATAAAACTAATTTCAAACATTTAACTAGTTTGGAATTACGTCTTATTTATCGTTTAAAATTGATTTATATTAGTATGTATTAGTAAACATTATTATAACTACTTTATTTACTTTACTTACTTTACATTTGCTATTTGTAGGACGTATTACCTTAAACATTGGATCCTAAACATCACCAAAACTTTATTACTAATCAGATTCACTAAATTAAACTACTTTAGTATACTAAATACATACAAACATCACCCCAAAACACTTATAAATATAGCTTTAAACCCATTATTACTAAAGGAAGTTAACGTTAACTTCGACCTCCTAGTCGAAAATATAAAAATTGGATAGGCTGTAATATACGAAATCGACCTAGACCTTTATAATAATACAATCGATTCGCCAATTAAAAATCTTGATCCACATACGGCTAATACAAACATTTTAGCCGTTATATTTCGTTACAAACAAGAAAAGACTTAAAAACCTAACTTGTTGAATGATTTTTATAAAAGTCCTTTTAAATAAAACGTTGGATATATAACAAATAGTAAATTCTACTTTTACCAAAGCTTTATGTTTATAACTATTAATCAAGGTTTTTAATACCCTAGGAGGCAAAAATGTTCGCTTCAAAAAGACATAAATCGAAATTTCGTAACTTATCGACGTATAGAATTAAAAGGATAAAGATTTATACTTAACGGAATTTATAAAAGGATGTTACCGTATGGAGTAAAAAAAAATACTGTTATTCAAACGACGGAGACGAGACGTGAAACGACCTTATTCTGTACCAGTACTCTAAGCCAAAAACAGAGACCCCGAGAAAGGAAAACAACCACAATCCTCATCCACTTCATAAGTACAATATACCTCTACGCAGGCATATACACTGGAATATAACCGAACGAGAAATCACTCCAAGAACACCGGAAACAGCTCGATCAACCACGGAAGGATCGGCTAAGACACAGAGAACAACTAGATTCTAAAATTGACGAGCGGCGTAAAACGGTAATGCGTATCCTACGCACCGATGCCTACAAACCACGACCTTTATCGCAACCTTTTACTACACCGATTCCCCACGGATAACAGAGACCTTATAAAGTTGACTACCTTTTCCAGGATATAATATAGGGATAAAAACTATAGCACTAAACCATACGACGTGTTTGAAAACAAAATACGCGTAATGATTAATACGTGTAAAAGATTAGATATTAAGTTATTCTAATTTCATATTATCTTACCCGGTATACTTTTAGGATATATTAAAAACATATATATACCACCCTATGTAAGTAAATATATCTCTGAAGTATTATAACCACTTAAATCATACATCGATACGGAAATTAATTATAAACTTTACCATAAAGACTGGACGGACATAACCTAAGAATCCGTGAAAAACTAATATAAAAACGTCAATAAAAACCCTTAAGAAATCCCTACCATGCTTTTGACTAAGTTTTGGAAGTATTAAATAGCCCTTAAACCAGAATACAAAGACGATAAATCATTTATTCAAGTAATAATAAATTCTTGCTATAAAAACCCAGATTTTAACCTTTTATCTTTTAAACCGGGAAAGGACTTAAAAGCTTCTTATATAAGTGTTAAAACATCCTTTAAAACGTTTATAAGCCGATTGGCAAGCTTCTAATTAACATTTGTAACTGGTAAGATTGAAGGCGACGCCCAAATCACTAAAGTAAACCTCACCAAAACAATTTACTACGTTTTAAACCGAAGATTTAAGGTTTACTTAAGATAAAACGAACGTTTAAAATATTGGTACTAAGGAGGAAATACTGGTAACAAAAGATAAGGACAATCGTTGGAAAATGGAAAAAATGTACCGAAACAATAGTAATACTTGCGAAAAGACATACGAAGCCTTATAGGTTTGGAAAAACGGTGAAATATATAGGGAGAAATCGGCTATTAATTTATCAACCATTTCGCTTACGAGAAAATTCGGAATAAAGGACAATTTTAAGCCCAATGTAATTTTGAAGGTTGAATAAAACACAATTTTGCAATATATGTAATGGAATACAATAACAAAGATAATGGACTCGACGTTTACCCTTATGAAAATACATCCGAAAAAGACGACCTTAAATAAAACGATGTTTACCTGTTAGCCTACGACGATAAAACGCCTAACGTATCTCTACCGGTTTATAAAATTTCTTTTTATATATATATTATAAGCTTGAACTACGTAAATGAAATATTCAACGCCAATATAACGTCGTAATTTATCTTTTCTAGCAGATATAAAACCAAGTTTTAAGGTATTATACCCGTTAATAACGTAGCCGAAATTTCAACGGCCGAAAAACGATAATTTAACGTATTTACGGCGAAATTTCCGAAGTTTCGGTTAAACCGGATAAGAGAATGTCGATAAGTCTAATTTAATAAATGTAAGGCGACGTCTCTCGAAACGGTTGTTATAAATGCACGTTTTAAACCGATTAATTTTAGGTAATGGATTTGAAAACGCTATATTTTCTTTTATGAACCAATATAAATAAGTTCGAAATTAAGGTTCGGAATACGACTAATTATCTTATCTGCGCTTTAGATAACGTATTCGTATCGTTTAGGCTGAAGTTCGGCCACTGGTAATTTTTCCGGGAAGTATTTATAATTAAGGTTACTTACCTAATTTAGTCAAAATTACGAGCTTTATACCAACGATTCGGATACCCAGTTGTATAACGCCTTTCACGTCCATTTCACGTCGTAGGCTATATGGATATGAAAAAGGACGTATTCGAAACTATCGAAAAGTTCTATTATAAGTGCCAGCTTTACTTATAGAACTTACGACGGTTTATATTCGGCCTTTAAGACGATATAATCGTTAACTACGAAATATTTATTAAATATTATATATTTAGACATCCAATTGGTCTTTTACGTCCTCGCTAAAACTATATAATTTTAGGCCGAAAAATTTACACGAAACGCTTTAACTATAAATTATTATGATGGTTTAGTTCATTACTAGTTAAACATTTACCTCCGGCTTTTAAATAAGATGAAGTATAACGCTGTCAAGGCTTTGAATTCCACCTAGTGGCGTACGAAAAATTAGATAACCGGCAATAAGTATAAGCAAATCTAAATAAAAGCCCTATAGGGTATTGAAAACGTAAACGATACTATAAAATTACTCAAAAAACGTATAAAATATTATTTAAAAATCCAAAGAGTATAAATTCCAAATAATATGTATTTTAAATAACGGTTAACGCTGTTAACAATACCTTTAACCTAAATAGGCTTATCCTTACGCTTATTGTATTTAATGCTTACGCAAAAATCCAGACGAAATCTACCTCATTACTGTCCATGATTTAAAGGGCAAATGCTATGGCTAAGGTGATAACGGTATTACGTTTACTACGAGTAAGGAATAATGTATTAAGAGCGCTTGATATAAGAAATAGCCTACGTGAGACTGGCATATTAAACCTATTATTATAATTCAAGGTTTTAATTTGGAGAACGAAAAATAGATAAACTAGCCCTTAACAAATCAATGGATTCAAATTCTATAATATTCTTGTTAACTTACCAAACGAAACTAGTTCGTTTCGCTAGATAATGGTACGAAAATACAAAAGAAAAGTGAAAAAAAAAAAAAAAACGGTCCGAAACCGTAAAACGAGCTGAACTGTTTATAAAACATTACCTAAAACGACGAATTRAAACCGAATTCAACTTTAGCCTTTCCCCTAAAACGCTAATTCAATATGACTACGCTAAATAAGATTTGGTTACTTATAACAAACCCGCCAAAAGCTCGACACCGAAAACGTCTCTTCGGCTCAAAAATTGAAATAAACGCCTTAAAAACTTTTCCACGGACTCCTTTATTATGTAAAAAGAATTGGAAAACTGCGAGTTTAGCCTAAAAATTTGCCGCGAAAGTATTATTAGCATCCTAAATACCTTATTCGTATAATTTACTTAAACGGAAATCTTAGTCCTTATCAATTAAGGCGTATTTCGTTTTAAATACTTTAATCCAACTATTTACGATACTTACTTGATTTTTCAAATCCGCTTCGTCTACGAGGTTTAAAATAGAACCGGAAAACCTTGCGACAAAAATCCCTCTAATTATAAAGGGATATAATAATAAAGGCAAAAGGAATATTTTAATCTAGTTATCTACATTAAAATATAGAAACTATCGCCTGATTTTTGAATTTGTTATTTCCCTTAGCAATTTATATAACCTGTATATTAAACTTAGAAATATTACGTAAGCTTCCACCTTATTTAAGAAACAATTCAAAAGACGGATTTACGTCGATATGCCTCAAAACCTTAGGCAATACCACCCACCTAATACGATTTTTTGTATTATAAAACCACTTTACAGCTTAGTCGAAACGGATGTTTACTGGTATGATATTTACCAAAGATACCATAAAAAAACGATTCTAAATAACTAAATTTACCTTTGACTCATGCTCATTAGTATTGACGTTTTATTTGGAGGGCTTTACTTTAACTGGTATACAAACGGACGATACCTTAACATTGTATAACTTTTCGTTTTTTGTATTTCAAGAGAGAAAACTTTTAAAAATCGACTTAAAAACCACATTTAAAACGTCTTCAACAAAAGAACAACGTAATAGATTTTAATAAAGTTACAATTACCCTTCAAAACGGTATTTTAAACTTTACATAAAAAGAGAAACTACATAAATTTGCCTTTATTACTTGAAATAACGTAAAATAAACCGACTATTCCAAATATTAACGTATACATGACATTTAGAATATTTTTATAATATAATTAAAGGTAGTATCCAACCTTTCGGCCACCGAGTAAAACTCAATCGACTCGATGAACGATAATTATAGGGCGTTTAACAAATTCCTTTCGTAACAAATATATAATGCGAAACGTAACTTATATTTTGTACCGCTAGATATAAGAACGGAAAATTTATTTATTTTTACTAACAGCCTTTTCGCTAATAATAACGACTATATTTTACGAATCTGCTTCGTCCTCAATCTCGGAAACAAAATACCGGCCCGAAACGACTTTACGTTTCGAAAAAATATCATTTATTAAAGCTTGACTAAGTGTAAAAGAATTACGAGAAACGTCCTGGTTTCCGAAATATTTAACATAGTTAAAGGTTTCGATTCGGGCATTACCATAGCAGTAACGGTTCAGATAATTATTTACTACCTTGGTTTATGTCTTATTTCTTTTATCTCATATATTAACTCCTTTTCACTTTACGAATACGTGGTTCAATTAGGTATTACAAATGAAACACGTTTAATAATCGATATTATAACTTTAAGCGAGTTATATAAACGCCGTAAAATCGAAGGAATAAGGTAAATTAAGGGAAAGTCGAACCCAACACATACGATAATTGAATTTACGCTGAATAGAACCCTAATAGAAATTTTGTCAACAAATATATTATCTATTAGGGTTATTAAAAACGTCTTATGACCTTAATAAGTTACTTAATTACCTTTTAGCCAATTTAAATCAACCCCTTCTATATTCTTTCCACCCTTTTACGTTTTACTTTTATTTAAACGGCTAATTCGTACCAATTACTAATTTTACCTTTATTAGATACAACCATTCTCACTGATCACCAATATTGTTTTACTTTTTATTTAATTCTACAATATCGCCTTAATTCTGGTATATTACCCGTTTCATTTTGTATTTTATATTACGATTTCATTTTTCAATATTTATTTAGTCAAAAGCTATAAAATTACTATATAGCGAACTATATTATAATAGGGTACGCCAGCCCAGCCCGGGGGTATTCATCTATTACTGAAGGGAAAGAACGACGTCGTTACGTCTTTATCATCCTTTCTATCGTCCTTTCCTTTTATATTAGCGTTACCGCCATTAACAGCAGGGAGAATATAGCCTTGTATTTTATGGGTTATGCCCTTAAGCAAAGGGAAAAGGAAGGGATTATCCGCCTCACGGCGACGTACAATAACGTCGTCGATTTCGCCTACATAGTATATACGTAAGCCCCGTTTCTAGGCGACGACGACGGCTATCGTTTTTTTAATTCGCCGGCTAACGATTATTATTATTCAATATCATCTTAATTTAGTAATATGTGACTATGTGTTTTTCATATCGCCGCGAACAATGTAATATCATTTAAAAATATTTTCAAAATTTGGTAAAAATTTACTAAAAAGCCGGTGAACGCGTAATAAGGCTTCGACCTACAACGTTAAGATTACTGGAGCAGAAACGTACAAGTTGTTCGTTTGTTTGTAATGGTAATAGTAAACCTAATGGCCCTTGCTTTCATAATAATCGCCAATAGATTTACTCGCGGCTGCGAACGCGATATATAATACGAAAAGCTTATTTATTAATGGCTCAAGGCTATGGACCAAGGTACGCCGTTTTAACGTTTAATGCATTAAAGAGGCCTTATAGCGTACTTTAACGATACGAAGCTCTAAACGGCGAAGGAGATCCGCCACGTATTCCTTAGTAATAAAAAGTGAAACTAAAAGCATATAAACGAAAGGACTAATATATATATACCTTAACGTAATTACGTTAGGTTGTGTTTATGGCCTAAAAGGGCCCTTACGGGTAATGAGGCTTTTACCCGTAAAAAAAGGGGAATGTTTATAACCTTAAAAGTTCCTCGTTCCTCCCTTGTACTAGGGAAGGAGAAGAGAGAAAAGGAGGAGGAAAAGGTCTGGGAGGCGACGGCAGGGAGGGGAGAGGCGGAGGCGGCGGCTAGTTTAAGTGGCGTAGCGACAACGGGACTGGGCGGCGTAGCGGCGGTAACGATAGAACTTGGTAGCGTAGCGGTAGGCGGTGTGGTAAGAGCTGGCGGTGTAGTGGCAATAGAGGAAATGTCGCCCGACGAGGGTGGGCTACTATTATTACTGGTGGTGGTAAAGGCAATAGAAGTTGTGGTGGCGGTAACAGCGGCGGCGGCGGCGCGTCGCCGCTCGCGTACTAGACGGCGCCTTACAGTTCGGTTTTTACGCGTTATCTGAATAAAAAAAAGGTTAGTTATAGGTGTTAGTTAAATAACCTTTCTATTAAAATGGGTTGTTTTAATTGAATGAAATAAAGGAAAATGGAATACTGCTTGATTTGGTTAAAGGGAATGAAGGTAAAATTAAAATAAGGACTTATATCTATATTTATTACGCGTCTTTATAAAAAAAAAAAAGGTTTTCCCTGAGTCGATAGCAATGTATCTTTTTATACTAATCCAATACGTAATTATTCAGTCACCTTTACATAATTAACTTTACATAATTAACTCATATAACACCGGCGTAATTATCCTTATTAACTGCAAAAGAAGTTATTACCAACCATGTCACCCCTATTTGTCTATATTATCCAAGCCCAAACTACAAATACTATCTCGGCTAAACTTTACTAATCTTAGCCGACCTTTAAACATTACTTCGGCCAGATTCTACCTATTCCAGCCGAACTTTATAATTTAAACCTCTTATAATTAATGTGATAACAACACTATTATGACGGAAACTTGCTAATTTAAACTTTTTAAAAATAATACGGCAATAACATTATCATTACAAAACCTATTAATTTAAACCTTCGTAATTACAACCACACTATTACTTTTAAGCTATAAGTATGGAATACTTAAGCAAAAAGAAAAGATTATAAATATTGATATTAATATATATCATTATGAATAATATACATAGGGTAAGTAGCAATACACTGTATTGTAAGGTATACTTCTGCATGGTGTACAATAACATATCACATTATAGGCTATACGTTTATGAGGTGCAAAGTTTTCCATGTATGAATCGGTTTGGAATGACTATTTAAAACCTAATGGCAATGAAAGGAAAGGTTTGTATTGACTATACCAGACCGAACGGCAATGTGAGTCAATCTAAAAGGAGTATTCCAGAGTGATACACTCTGGGACGAGGGCTTATAAGCCCTCACCTATGGAGCACACCTATGAATGCTTCTTCTTAAAACATCTTCTAATATACTACAATTACCAATCATTCTGATCACTCTTCAAAGACCTTATGTTCACGTGAATATTAAAGGCTTTAGATCTTACTGACATAATTTAAAAAAACTCCAAGTTATCGATTGGTATTGAAATAGTTACACCGGTTTTGAATTAGTGTCATAATTAGCTGACTAAACCATTTTATACTACTTCATATGTAAAACTTCTTATTCTTAATATAATAATAAAGATCCTAACCCCACGCATTTATTTACTATTCTTAATCGTTACGCGAAACAAATCATTAAAGATATTATACAAGATATTGGAGAAATAATGTTTTTAGGCCTTTATCATTGCAATGTAATCGATTCGAATCACTGTGGTCGAAGTAACTGCTGTTGCGTTGATATTCTTGATTGAGATGTAAGTTCTAAGTTTGGCAGACCGCTAGCCGGTCTGAACACTAATTTCTATGGGCCAACGCTTTGGCCTGTGCCTCACTTTGAAGTAAACACCTACTGTATTTCATTTGCAGTGCACTGTATTCAAATCCCATAAATTACAGTCAATTTGTAGTACGTACAATCAACTTTACTGTAATTAAAGTTAACTTCACTGTACTGCTTTTGACTGCTATTCCAACACTGGCGGCTTTTTGTTTTATACCTGTACGACAGCGTGATCTGCTATCAATTGGTTGCGACCTCTAAAATCCTTCCTCAATTCGTAAGCCAACAAAAAGCCAGACCCCTATCAATTTCGATTAATTTGTACTGAAATTAACATTAGTTATAGCCTCTTATGGCCCTTTTGCTCCACCCTTTCGAGACCTCCATTCCTCAAATCCCGTATATATATCTTTCGCCATAGACCTATGTAAATTAGGTGTGCTACCACTTGCGTACCTTTTTCTAGTAGTTTAAATTATTGGTATTGCTACCCTTGCCACCTTTGCTTACGCCTCCATTACCCTAACAATCTTCTATTTTGCTGGGGCAACCCTATTCCTATACGCTACGTATCGGGTGATCCACGTATCCTTCGATTTGTATGGTTAACGTATTACTATTTACAAAAATTTTGAAGAGCTATTAGGCGTAGCCTTATTCATGGTATCGGTAAGGTTATCTTTGCCGTTAATTTATCGGAAATTATCGATTTCCCGGGCTTCGTATGCCTTCTTTAACGTTATAACATATATTATCAGGATTTTCTTCTTAGTCGTAACTAGTTTCGATAGGCATTCGTACAAGCTCCGGAAATCGGTATATATTACCATAGGTATCGGTAGTAATCCCAGCTATTTGGTGATAATCTTCAGTATGCTATTAGTTACTATGCCGATATCAAAGCCCGTTATTATACCATAAACCTTTTAAGCCAATAAACTTTAGGTTACGCGTTTACGTTTGATAAATATCCAGTGTATAAGGTTTCGTTAATCGTAAATGGTCTTTTAAACTTATTCTTAATAACGAACATTATTAAAAAGCCGATATACGATATGAAGTCAATATTATTGGTAAATAACGCGTCCGCAAGAATTATTAGCGTCGCCTTCATTATATTTTCAAAAACTATATTAATTCGTTTTTCTACGTGATTTATTTGCTATTCAATCCGCTTTTTTTACTTGTTAAAGTCTTTGTCTTACGGGTTTTATGCCTATATTTTAATGAAAAGATCGTATGATGCCTTCGGTTATCATAGTGTGGCGATATAGGCCGTACGAGCATTTTGCTCTAAGTACCGTTGTTATTTTGCTTCGTCGGTTTTGTTAATGATCGTTAGGCTTATAGTTTATCCTTTCTATATGGGCTAATATAAGCGCCGTTTTTAGCCTAAATATTATAAATGTGGATTAACGATTTATTCAATATAATTAACATGCCCCTAGCTAAATTTTTGACTAGCTTGTATTTTTAAAAGCCCAACTTTTCGATAATACGCTGTTTCGTCATTATAAACCTAATATCGCCGGAAAAAAAAGAGTATTCTTAATTTGTATACCGATGATACCAAAGTCTTTACCCTTGGTAATCAATAGGTACGGGTTTAAGGTTAAAGTTTTTATATTAAGACTATTTTTAAAGTGGGCCTGTTACGTTAGGAACTACCAAACACCTAACTTGGGCAGTCCGTATAAAGATACAATATAACGTATTACCGTACCGGCCGGGAATTTATCCTTTAGTTTTTTTTTTGGAAACTTTAGTAGTATAATCTGTTAAAGATTGGTGACGAATTATGTATTCGTTTACGTAATATACCGGCTATTAAATGTAAGCCGGATTTTTATGCTAACAGTTAAACTGGCCTTAATGGCGATAATCAAACGCTAGCTAATCGTTTAAATTGTAAGCAATTAAGTGAGGATCCAATCTTTACCTTTATTACCGTGTCTTCAAGCAATTAGCCGTAATTTTTTCGTACCGCAGGTCCGTAATCTTACCCTTTACGTCGTAAGTCATCCTTGATTTGAAGATAATACCGTTTTAACCTTCAAAATATGTCAACGGTATAAATTATATTACTCTCCATAATAAAATGCCGTTAATTTCTACTCAATTACTTTCCTTAAAGAGTTTACCTAGTGATTTAATAATGTTTTCAATAAGTAGCTTAAAGATAAGTTTTACGTTGGACTTTTCCTTTTAAATTACTCACGCCGTTGTATGTATCTTATCGGGTTTGTAATCACTATCTCCGTTTTTTTCTTCAGTGTATATCCTTCTTTTGGGTAATCGTTTACATCGAAGTTTTATTAGCTTATTAATAATCGCCTCGGAAAGTTTGTATTAATCAATTCGCTAGGTTCGGAAGTTATCGACGTTAGGTTTTTTATTAGACTTAGGGTAACCGAAGGGTTTTCGGTACGGCTTAACCTGTGTAGCTCGGAAAGTTACGGGACCGTTAACAGTTTTAACTACTACGTTTTAGTTTGTAATACTTAAGATCTTGTACTGCCTATTTTTTTTTACCTGGAATACGCTACGTAATAACTTTACTTTACAGGGTGAGTAAAAGCACGTTTATTGTTAAAGGTCCGTTCCTAGTATTAAAAACATTATTGACCTAGCAGCGTGACGATTTTTTTTCTTAGTTACTTTAAGGATTTGCCATATTCCAAGGCAAGTTTTTAGGTACTTGACGAGGGTGGCGACTTAATTGTTATACTTAGATAGGTCTTAAATACCAGTAAAGTCGGTATAAGTCTGCTAGGGCTAATAGTATCGTTAAGACCTTTTACCGCAATTTAATACCATGAATTTTGGCTTATAAAACTTTTGATTTCCAGTATATGGATATCGTAGGCCTTCCGTAGAAGGGAATATACCCTTTCGACCTTACCAATATCTTAATGAAATTTAATGGGGTTCTATTTATATTAAATCCACATTAACTTTAAATTTGCTTTAAATTCTATCGTATTAAAATTGGTATCAATATCTTGAACTAATACATTTAGAAGGCTAAGGTACGTATCAATTTATAAAGTCAGTAATACTTTCCGTGTTGCCTTTACCGTAATAGGTTTAAGGAACTTGACGTTGTAAAAAACCGTGGCGAAGTCCATAACGTGTATTACTAGTTTGTTGTTTAGATAAAACACATTTACGAAGACATTCAAATTAAAGTTTTAGATTTCCTTCAACGTAAACCTAACCCTTAAAGAGCTTTAAGAATGTATTTGGCAATGATTATTAAGGCATTTAACTATCTTTAGTACTAGTCAGTTCATATCTTTATAGTTAGCTTCCTCTAAAACCTTATAAAACCTGTTGCTGGACAATTAAACCTACGATATAGTTGACTAAGTTACGCCTCCGTTAGGTTTGATATTACTTCTTTTGGCCTATGAAAATGGGTTCAAAGATACCCTTACTTAAGGTTAAATGGAAACATTTTACTGGCTTTAACTTATATTAGTTCGTTTTTCTTAATATTAACGTTAACACCAAGGCTTTTCATGTTTTTAGGCAAAGGAAAAAATTGGGAGGGGATTCCAGGATGTGGAAAATAATAAGGCTAACAATAGTCTTTACCGTTGTCGATGCCAGTAAAGATAACTTTTTTCCAAGGCTAAAGTTGACCTTGGCTTTTCCAGCATCCGCGTGGTTAAGTTTCGTAGAAATATTAGTATCCTTCCGTAACGCGACGTATGGTGAATAACTTTCTGTGTAGTATTGTATTGCCCCCGTATCCGGTATAATCCCCTAAAAAAATTGTTTTACGTAACGATTTTGAATGGTAAAGAGGTGTATAGGGCTAGGATATTTATCGTTATATCGGAGGTAAAGGTTTTCACCTGTAAGGTAGTATAAGAATGCGTGGTCGGCTATTTATTACGTTGCTTCCGGGTTAGTATCAGTATCTTCGTGTCAGCCAATAGCCTTTAATTTACTTTCCTTTTTTTCATTTTCACTTCTTTCAAATTGTGTAACCTATTTAATATAGTCCCAGTTAAAGGCAAAGGGGTATTGTATGTAGTATATTACCTATTTCGATTTCTGTTCGACCATAGTGTGTCGTATGAACTAGTAACCTTATTTGATATAAATCTAACATTTTTTGGCGTTTAAGGTGAATTTACTTACCCGGCTTAAAAACCTTAAGAAAAAGGAATACCCTTTTCCATAGGTAGATGTCTGGACCTTCAATTGATTATATTAGGTGGGTCTTCCGTACTTTCGATTAATATAGTACGAATGGAGAAAGTCTTCCTTCTCGTTACTAAATTCAGGAGTTGAAGGGTATATACTAGTCGAGTCGGAAACTCAAGTAGTTACGGTCGCCAGCGAAAAACAAAATTGGCTAAAAAAACCCTTTATAAGTGGCGTTAGTACATTATAAGGCGTATTTAAATTTTTATAGCCCGTAACTGTTTATCGGACCTATTAGCATAGGGCACTTTTTTCAACTCCTACGTTTCCTATTACTTGTTGAAAAAGCATTAGCTTATTAAGCATTCCATTTTAAAGGTCCATCTTACTTTCTGACTCTTTTTTGTCATTTTATATATAGGACCACTTAATAATGTTCCAGTTTATGAAGTACTAGGCAATATTAACATCGTATTCGAAGTGGCTCTTTATACCATTATAAATTTCGCGAAAAGAGGAATAATTGATTAAGTATCGAAAATAGTAGTGTTCAGCTTAGCCGGTAAGAATATTGAGAAATAGCGAGTAAAAGCTTGGCAGTTTAACTTTTATTTAGCGGCAAATGTTAAAGAATATACGTAACTTGATATCGAAAAGGTTATACGGCTTACTATTATACTTTTTTTTTCCTTCCCAAATCTTAACGAACGTAGTAATTACCGTATAGTCTGTATTCTTTATAAGGATGCATCGAGTGGGAAGGGTAATTTACTAGTCATAAAAACTTTTTTTACTTGACTAGGAAAAAACCTAAGGCTGTTATTAGTTGTGGTAGGCAAAATAGTGACCTTTGGCTGAGTATGGTGGAAAAAAGAAAGTGATCGTACCCACAATAAGCTCGCGTATAAAGCTGGTCTTTCCTTAATTTAGCTGTTAAAATAAAACGTACTTAAAAGCCTAGGGGAAATGGGCCTAAAGTTTTTCGTCTCAGGGAGGTTAGCGATGATCCTTTTGGTTTTAAGGGGTTCGACGAGGTTCCTACTTAATTGATTGGTGTAGTGCGCTAATATTAATACCTTTTGCTGCATTGGCAGCCCTTAATTTACGCGTTCGACTGTTGTTAAGGGCGTATTTCACGTCATTACGTAGGGGTGCTCAACTGCTGAGCAGTTTAATAGGTTCCTTATTGCTAGTACGTGAAAATACTTAACTTAATTGAAAAAGGATGGAGGGAAGGTTTTCTGAATCTCGTAAAAGGACGGTAAGGGTTTTTAATATCCTTTCCGTTTAGATATAGGTTTTAAGTGCGTTTTTGAAGCTGTACCAGGTCGAAGAGGGCTTATTCCAGCTTTATAGTGTCTTATACTTTAACTTAAATTCCTTATTTCTTCAGTTTAAACTTAAACATTAACTTAACCTATTGTTGAATTGATTTTTACATATTAATGGTTTAGTCGTCTAAGAAGGTACGATACACGTAAAAAACGCGGTCGGCATCCTCGCTATTACTATAATTAATGATAAAGTATTTGAAGCAGTTGTTAAGGTGTTTTTCCGTTGAATCATTATCGATATCCCATTCCTAAAGGTTTTCATTATAAAATTCAATAAAGGTAGTTCCCAAGGCTCTAATTGCTTCTTTTCAAACGGATTCGGTAATAGCTCTAAAGTAGGCGTTAGCAGTAAACATATTAAAGTTTTGGATTGTATAGTACTTTTAAGGAGAGTAAGGCGAGAGACTTCGTGATCTTAGACGTAGGAACTTGGTGTTTTGGCGTAAGATCGCGTAACGTCGCTTTTGTTTTAGAGCGATTTAGCGATTCCTCGTATTTCCGCTCCGAGCAACGAAATTGACGATTAACTTAGCGTATAGAAGTAAAGGAGTAAAGTGGTTCAAAGTTTTGGTGTAAAGAATAAGGTCGAAGGTCGTTGTTGGTGATAAAAGGCGAAGGTTGTTTATGATTTAGCCGTAAGACTTAGTTATTTTTCTTTTAGTAATAGCACAAAAAATAGCTCTAACTTAGCCGTTTGCTAACTTGCCGAACTTTAAGACTTTCAATAATCAATATTAACGTTTTTAAAAAAGGTTAATAAAGATTTCTTGGTGTTTTTAAGTAACGATACCATCGCTTACTTCCAAATTGCCGTTGTGAACTAACGCAAACCAAAAAGTCCTTTCTGTTTTTTTACCGTTATGGACTAACGTAGTACTAATAAAGGCTCTTCGCAAAAATCTTTCCTTTACTCTAGCCGCTGTAACCGTAGACTGTAACTAGGAAGTAGCTTCATTTTCTACTTATCTAATCTGTACTTAACCTAATAAGGTCTAATTAGTGTTAGTATGCCCTTATCGTTGCAATGTAGTCAATTCTAATCACTGTGATCGAAGTAACTGGTGTTACGTTAATATTCTTAATTGAGATGTAAGTTCTAAGTTTGGCAGACCGCTCGCCGGTCTGCACACTAATTTGTATAGCCAAAAGCTTTGGCCTATGCCCCAATTTGAAGTGGGCACCTACTGCACTGCATTTACAGTGCAGTGTATTCAAATCCCACTAACTACAGTCAATTTACAGTATGTACAATCAACTTTACAGTAAGTAAAGTTGAATTGACTGTACTGTTTTTGACTGATATTGTAACAAATACCGAATTTAATACATCGCTATTTGTAATACATCGCAATACGAAAAAATGCTAATATTATTCTAAAACTTGATTATACGGATACTAGTAAAGTTAAGTTTGGTTTTAGTCTTGTAAAAGAACATTTTTGACTGATATCGACGTCTATTACTACAATGGTTAAACCTATTATATTCTACATTTTACGATCCCCTAATCCTTTCTTTTTCCTTAACATTGTAGTGAATTTTGGTGTTAGTATACATATTGAAATTGATGAATGAATAAAAATCAAGGATAAATAATGATTTTCACTTGAATTTAAATGAAAACACTTTTAATTTTACTTTCATAGTTTCCAATAGTAATACCAAACCCAATAAAATAAAAACTTCGTTAACTATACTAACAATTGAAATGTCCAGAGGCTGAGAGGTTATATAAAGTTCTTCAAAGAACTAATTATAAAAGTATAACTTATCCGCGTAAAAGGAAATTTCACAACTGCATGATCACTGCGGAATATAGGTCTGAACTACGCTAAAATTTAAATTTACATTACAAAGTAACAAAATATCAACTATAAAGTTTATGTTATTATATTCTAATTTAAGTTTAAACCAATAATTCACGTTATAAATCTCGTCATGGCGTTTCGAAACGCTCTATTCCTTTAATATATAAGGATGAAGGAAATATGGAGGGTAATACGTACTTTCTTAATTAATATATACATAAAACCTTCAAACCTACTCATTTACTATACCGATATTGATTTCATTACGATAAATATTTAGCTTAATATGAACTAGATAATTATTTATCGTAAACAAATAATTCTTTAAACTTATTGAAGTATTGATAAAGTTGAAAAGGTCTCCGTGATTTTATACAAAACTTAGGATATCCTTATACTAAAAATTGAAGGTTTTACAAATGACTAAATACGGTTCAAATCATGATACAAGGCCTTAATAATACTGTGAACCCTAATAATATTATATTAACTCTACTGATGTTTAAAACCTCCCTATGTATAACGTCTAAATCGCCTCTATTGCTTAGAACCTAAAAGCAGATTACGTTATAAAATAATTTCCTAAAGAAATTGAAATGGAAATAGACACGATGTCAAATCAATAATACCTTCATTACTAGAAACGGACCATGGAAAACAAACGTAATACCTTTTGATTTTCGAATTGAAATCTTTACGTCAAAAAAACTAGGCAACATAAATAAACCTAATGAAATATTAGATATCGCAAACTCAAATGTAATAAAAAAACCGTTCATAGTCCCATTCATTTCACTATCATATATATTAAATCATTTGAAAAACTTCTTCAATTAAATGCATATCCTTCAACCGAAAACACTTCTAACAAATAGGTTGAAAATATAATCCGTCCAAACCAATTATTAAGAAAGTAATAAAACTTCGAGAACATGAAACATTATAGCAAAAAAAACATACAAAAAGGTAAAACGATAACATAAACTATAAGCCTCAAAAAGCATATATAGAGGTATGTGTCTATTCAAACAAAAAGTCCAATTAAAACCTCGCCCTAAAGTTACGAGTCTAAAGTATTATTAATATACCAAATAGATCTTATAAAAATGATAGAATATAGATCAAAAACCTACTTACATAAGAATTTATTCAATTCGTGTCATTAATACCATTTTAAAAACAAAAAGTCACGATCTTAAAGCCAAGAATAATTTACATAACTCACAGCAAGATTACAAATGAACTGTATACAAAATACGACTAATAAATTCAAAGTACTATAATAAAAACAAAAATCAAATCTTTAATTAATCTCATCTAATCCATAAAATCATATAAAGTTTAATCATAGTAATTACCACTAGCCCAATGCTGGCATAAACGATGAATGTGCCTTTAATAGCCGTTATTTTACGAAAACGTACACGTAATCAATCATGGATTTTTAACGAATTATATTATTAAAATTTCCAAACAAAACTAAAGGACACATTTTTGGCTAACAAAGTAGTATAATATGTTCAATTTTCATACAAATTAATCCAAATGAATATCCATCAATTTTCAATGTACCCAATACACTTTGAACATAAATTAGGCATACAAACTCAAAAGTCAGACCCATATTTATTGATTACGTATGTAGAAAACATTATTAACGTTAATATATAAATTAACGATGATACTTTCATTGAAAAGGCTAAGTTTATGAAGTCAAAACAATATTGATAGAAAAGTGATACCTTGGAAAGTATAAACCGATGAAAACATGAATTGAAAATATATAACTTAACTTTAACTAATCCTCATTCTATATCTATGATATTTAAGATACCCGGAATACAAATTTGAATTTACAATAAAAATGTTAAGCTATAAGCTAACAAGAATTAGTCAACCCAATGAGGAAAAATTATAGTAATACTTAAAGGGAAAAGCTCGTACGGCTTATATTACTACGTTATACAAACCAAAGATATCGTATGATATATCTATTATAACATGAATCTAGAACCTATAAAGACGTTGAATAAAATGATTGAATAAAAAATAGATCATTCAAAAACCATATTAAAATAATACCGGTAAACTTCACGACGACAAGGTGAATAATACTAACAAACTTCTTTTTTTCAAATGGTATCAACCTTATATTGTGAATGGGAGTTCATAATACAAATTATCGAAAAAGCAAATAATTAAAGACTTACTATCATGAGTAGCGGAATAAATTAAATATCCGTTGAATATGAAGGTATAACTCGAAACTTACTAACAAAACAGGTGAACCATATAATAATAAACTTCGACATCCATATAATAACTAACAGCATATTATGGATTATTACCGAATGGTTGGTACTACCTTTGAATCCTGTAGTTATGTGTATTGACTACCAAAGCATTTTTATATACGTATTCAAACTAGTTATGGATAATGAAAAACTTTTGATAATAGATGTAATAGCTTTCAGTAAGGTATACAAAACACAAGAAATCGATTAATTACGGTAGAAAAATAGCGAAAAAAGCAGGTAAGAATTATAACCAAAGCTATGCCTAACAACGCCTTGAAAAGGTTTATGAATAATGATACGCTAAGCGTACGAATAGAAGTCTACGTAAACCGCTCGGTACGTAACGTGAAATAATAGGGATACCTTAGCAAACCGAAAAACTACTAGGGTAATATTAATAGTAATAACAGTAGCAATTTGCAAAGAAAACCTACCAAGACTTAATGATAAAAGGTAAGAATTTAGTAAAGTACGTAAGATATACTAGTTTGTAGCAAAAAATTTCGTAGGGGAGTTAAGGAACCAGGAACTTGGGAACATGAGTAAGATGGCCGTAATGTAAATCAATTTCAGGGCAAATAAACTGGAATTAACAGGAGTCTGGCATATGAATTAACAAGGGAGTTCAAATCTTACCATAAGTAAGTAATTAGATAAACTAACTCGCTTAAATATAAAATAAAAAGCCAATAATGATTTAATAACAGTCAATTGCAATACAGTCGAGTCAACTATACCTACAGTTAGTTAATTAAACTCACTAAAAATTCACTGTATTTTGTAGGATTTAACTATATGAACCAACAATCAAGTATAATAAGTTCCCACTTCAAGTTGGGACACGAGCCAACGCAATTGACCATACAAATTACTGTATAGACCAGCTAACGGTCTGCTAAACTTAGAAGTAACACATCAACACTTTAAATGAAGCACTAGTGACTTCAACCAGAGATTAAAATCGACTAATTTGTAACGATAAAAGACTATCAACGAAAAATTTAATTACCTCGCGGAAAACAAGCTATAAAAAGTCATTAGAGTAACTAGTTATGAAGATGTATATTTTTTCTTATTGAAGGTAATCAAAAAGCTTTAACATCCTTATTAAACGTATTCTACAATATCACTTCCATTAAGGTTTATATTAAAAGAATTGAAACTGTATCGTTAAAGTTGTTACCAATGTATTTTACTTAGACTGTCAATATTTACTTTAGATTATTTGTTCATTAATAACGTTTCATGAAGTTATATTCCTGAAAACCATCACGGCGAAGGTATGTGATAAGCGTTGTATATGTAATTAATTAACAAGAAACTAAGACTTTTAAAAGCATTCATTCACGATACTCATATTAACTTTACTAGAATAGAATTTTAAATTAACGTCAAGTCGATAAATATTATACGTAAATTCATATTTATTATAAAGTATTAGGGTATTACTAAGGTTTAGAATTGATTCACTTTTTTTCATGTAGCTTATAATATCTTTACCTTAAAAATTCGCAGTTTTAAACAGTTAAAATGAAAAACGTAAATGATAGTAAAAGAACTTAATAATCATATTAGTCTTAATAGTTTAATACGATATTTGATAGTAATCGCATACTAGCATGGATCACTCAATCGTAACTTCGGTAAAATACTGAAAAAGAACATATAATATATTTTGAATCAATATAGAAATTATAGAATGAATCAATATGACGCAAAATCTACTATACTTTTAATATCGAAAACGAATGGTTAACAATAGAGAAACTATTTTTACTTTTTAAAGCGATGCTTTTAGGTACAAAACGCTAGGTAAATATAACAAACCCTATAAAATAAAAAGTATTAATAGCCTTAAAATAGTGATGAAAAACGGTCACAATCCTACCACTTTCCCTACTATACATATTAAATAGTACAGAAAATCCTTAAGCAGAACAGATAAACCAATACAACTACCTTGAATCGATTGTTAATAATATGATAAAACAACGACCACCTGAATAACTACCTAAGAGAAGAATACATAATAATGAAGAAAATGAAGATAAAAATTACAAACTTAGACGAGTATATATTACAGCCTAAGTATCGAAAAATGATATTTTTCATGATGAGCTAGCCATCAAGTAACATACTAGAGGTATTGTTAACACGTTTGGTACATATTTTAAGAAAATTAACTGAATTAAAATTAATAGCATTATTAACCGCGGCGTAGTTCAAATTACTCTATTATCATAGTTTTAAAAGCAAGACGTGACGATTTTGAAGTCAAGCATGATTTACAAAATTCCGGATTGAACCAGGAATCCGACGTACGAAACGTTAACGCTACTCATTTAGGTATACATCAATTGAAATGAACATCAAATTCTAAATTCATCGTTTATATGCTGAAAATTAGGTAATATATAATTGTCGTAAATACTCCCTGTTTAAATGCTATCGCAAGAGGTAGATTCACCTTTAATAGTTGCGATATTATGTAAACGTATATTAATCCGCTACTCATATTTAACGGATTATATTACTATCATTACTAAAAAGGCTATTAGATTAATATAATGTTGAAATATGTATAATTGTTATTTAAACTCTTTATGGTTTTAATAAAGTAAACAGTTAATATATTTTAACATATCCAATACACATAAGGAATAAGATAAATATTAGAATGTTAACGATTAACTTTTTCATACCAATTATTCAAAGTAAAGACTTTGGTATCTCTAGTATGAAACATCACTATGTATTTGACCTAAATATTACTGAATTTGTAGCAGAGAAATACAGTGTTATAAAGGATTTTTGCTTTTAGAAGTATATGTAAATTGAAATGTTGGTTTAAGATATGTAATTGGATTTCAACAGATCCTTAATCTATATTCATACTGTTAAAGCCAATGGTAACATGTAGTTAAACCTAGGTTGACATGGGCATATTTTCAATCTAACAAAATTCATTAAGGCCGACAATACAAGGTTGTAACGTTACCTCGATCCAAGGGTTCGAGCGGTTTATATCTTTATGTTATGCTGAAAGAAAGTATAATACATTTATTGGGTAAGGCATGAGTTTAAGATCCACAACATAAAAATTTTGATCGTTTGAATAAACCTATACAATAGAAAATAAACAGCTCGCATAAAGGAATTTATATGATTTTAGTAGATTTGACTTGGAGAAGTTATTAATTTTGGTGAAAAGCATTTTTGTAAATATCTCCGACCTTACGTTTGAGATTGCATTATTCATAATGTTTATTAAGCAAAATAATTTCGACAAGTAGTTTGAAAATATCAGCAACCTCATATACAAGATATTAATCTAGTATAAACGTATAATAAAAAGCGTATCAACATTTGAATTTACCGGAAAATCAATATAATTGAATATTGGTATGATGATTGAGGAAATGTGAATGATTATTACTTAACGATTAGGATATCTTCCGATACTTATCATCATCTATATTAACATTCAAAGTCTAGGAGACTTTTTTTTTAAGTTGGTAAACACTAATTGAAAGAGTATACTGATAAACGTAACGGTATTGAAGAAATATACAAAGATATAGAGATTAAAGATTTCAAGTGAATTGATGGCAAAAATAGACCTACCTATACAATAATCAAAGCCACGATCAACGGCACGTTAGAAAGGTTTGTAAATAATAATAAATTGATCATACGATTTGAGGGACACATACCAGCCGTCATTCCCAGCATATAACAATAAGAAATAAGGATACATTAGCAAACTAGACGACGGCTAGGGTAGTTTGCATCGAAAAAAAATACTAAAATCTATTAGTGAAAGGTTTAGATTTGGGAGCGTATAATCTGCTAATAAATGATTCGATTGCGGGAATAAAAGAAGTTAGTAACTGTAATTACGAGGTGGAGGATTTCAATTAAAATGTGATATTTGTAGAAAATGAGTTGAGATTAGGTTAAGTAATGCCGATGGAGATCTAGGAGAGTTTCGAGATCGCTTTCAATTGGCAATCAATCATATTGGAACGGAAAAAAAAAATAGAATGTCACCAGTGTTAAGATAATAGTCAATTATAATATAGTTAACTTGGTTAAACTGATTTTAAATGGATTATATTGACTGTATGTTAACTTCATTAATTGTAAATGAATTGGAGTGGAGTGCATAATATTATGCGGGGCACGGGCTAATTAGTTGACTATATAGATCAGTAAGTAAACCGGCTAGTAGTCTACCAAAATTAGAAGTTATACATCTTTACTTTCAATGCAATACACCAGCTACTTCGACTTAAGACTCCAATCGACTACAATGTACCAACAAAGATATACAAATAGCGACTACTAATAGTCGTATTTTGAAAGTGATTATATATCTAATAATATTTTAGTTTCTCTTGGAACTTAATGTCCAATTATATTGTCGCCAAGATTAACATTTATAAATCTTATGGTAAGTGGAATTCAACATACTAAATTCAATATAATAGTCGTTGAAACATTTATAAATAATAATAAGAGGTTCATGAATTGACAGGAACGAGAGAACGTACTAATAGTTCTGCAAAAATAAAGGAGGTTTTTTTTCCTATTGCAATACAATTAACTTAAACATAAAATTAACATTTGGATTAAATCGTATTATGTGTAGATTGAATTCGCCAGACTATGGTTTTAATGTATATAATTGACAATGTGAAAACTTTGAGAACAGGGGCTATACCAATTGCTATATAAATGCTAAAAGACCCGACTATTATAATACTATTATTTATCAAAAACATTTCCCATACGAAGAGACATTAAAACCTGTACGAAAAGGCCATATAAATTTAAATACCTGGAAAATAATTGATTTTTATCTTTAAAATTCTTTCAAAATATTCTTGATGGTAGCCAAAGAAACTCTGAATCCATTGAGATTGAATCGATTTTTCAGCCGTATAGAGCAACAATAATTAAGAAAATTGTTGGAATATCAGTCAATTGCAGTGCAGTTAAGTTGACTGTATTGAATATAATTTGACTGGATTAACTGCAAGTCATCTATAGTAGGGTTTCCAATTCAATGTGGGGAACATGGAAAGCAGTTGCCTATACATATTAGTTTGCAGATCGGCTAACAGTCTGCCACATTTAGACGTAAAACATTACCACTTTTAATGAAATCACCAGGTACTTTGACCAAAGATTCAAATAGACTACGTTGTTATGATATTGGCTTACTAACACTTATTAGTTCTTATAAGATTAAGTATAGATAATCTGGGTAAAAAAAGGCCAATTTTAGGTTATTACGCTTAGTTTAAATAAGATACAGAAAATATTTTTGCTCAGAGTCCATATATGATATGCAGTTGTTTGCGGCAGTAAGTAGGTAGGTCTTACAGATTGTTTAGTTGTTTACCGAAGTTTATAAGTCGTGACGGTATCACTATATCATTAAAATACCTTTATTGAGTTTTTTTTTTAAAAAAAAAAAACGTAAACATTGGGATTTTCCGCCAGAAATTTCAAGATTTTTAACTCAAAAAGCGATCACGAACTTTACAAAACCTCGAAAGTTGAAAAACAACTAAGTTGCTATTATTCACTCCAAACCGTTACATTAAAAACGCCTCGAGTAAAAAAAGATAATACCAAACAGCCAAACTTACACTTAGTATATAAACACTTCCATTTAATATAAAATTGTTAAAGAAAAACGTAATCGAACCTTGAAATGACTCCCGATAACTCAAATGTAAATATTTTTACCGACAACACAAAAAGGGAAACTATTAAAAACCTTGACATTACATTTGTCAAAAAATTTAACAACATCTAAATTCGCAAAGATGAACGAAACCTTGACCTCAAAGCACATAAATGACGCGATACAGTAATTTACTTCTTGAATAACTTTGAAACTAGTAAGGCCGCAGATAAAATCTTTGCTGATATGCTAATCGAGAATTCATTAGCCAAAGTAAGTGATTAATTGTAATTCGATAAAAGTCATTGTCGACGACCTTGTTATATAACATGTTTTCTTGATATTATTGGTGAAAAGGGATTCAAACTACTTAATTTCCCTTATTAGTTCGTCGTCGTCTGCTATCGTAACAGTTCAACCAATAATCTAACGCAATTTCTATTGGAGTACAAAGTTTTCTACCTTGTATATTAGTATAACTTGATTATTTGTTTGAACCCAGTGATTATATTACTTATTAATATTTTGTTATCCATTGAATCAATCTTGTTTAGCTTGAAATTTGAATAATTATTTCAATTTTTTTGCCAAAGTATTTGATCTTGAAGGCATCTTTGTTTAACTTGAATTGAAAACTCCTTAGAGTTAATATCAACGCTCTCATTAATATAAATTCAATAAATATATTTTAAAGTTCTTAATAGCGATACTATAACTACTTTAAGACTTCCATGAAAGCAGATGTAATAAATAATTTTCCCCTACTTTCTGTCGTACAAAAATGCAATTCAAAAGGCTTTTTGTAAAAATCATTCTCCTCTCACGAAGTGTCTTTGAAAAAGAGCTATTCTTTTTCTCCCTAGAATCTCTATGTTTTACCTTGCTATTAAATAAAGATTAGTATCGATGGGCCTTGTTTTTTGAAACATTTAAATATTGTAACAATTTATCGATTCGAATTGTAGTCCAAGAAATAATGTATTTCAAAGTCAAATAGTAATTGAAAGATCTAAGTGGGGCAAGCTGTTAGCTAGCTTACAACCTAATTGATATCGGAAAAAGTTTAACCACTGCCTATTATTGAACAGACAACGAAAAATCAACTTGAAACGATTACAAATGATTGTTGTTACAATAATGAGTTAATTGATGAACGAGTTTATAATTAATAAATTACGACGGAGTTAAAGAAATAGAGATTATCATGGTGGTAATATGGAGATGGTTTTATAAAGAAGTAATAGAGATAAATTGAACTGTTAATAGAGAAGAAGCTATTGATATAGTGATAGAGTTAGTGTTAGGGTTAGCTTGTTCGTAATACAATATATAAAGTGAGAGAAAAAACCGTGCTATTTTCCTCCTTTAAAACGCGTTTTGTTATAAAATGCGTAAAAGAATTTTTTAGAAGTACCATATACACTCAATTGACAAGTGTAACTTTCAAAAACGCAAACTATTCAATAAATTCCTCAAATTGAGTGAATATCTTGGATTAAAATAAAGGCCGTAGTACAAAACTTCATGTTAAATATTCGGGGCTCCAATTCATAACCTTACCGAAATCAAACTGGTTATATAACGGGTTTCTGGGTTGGTTCCGGCCCAGTATAGGGATTGAGCCTATAAGTTAAAGTCAAAACTTTGAATATTAGGTCTCTGACCGTTTTATAAAGTTTTCAGGTCGGATTATGTGTCATACTGCTTCAGAGGAATGTCTTTTAAGGTCGCCGATATGAGATGAAAGCGGCTGAACCGAGGTAAATATGCCCAGTTATTATAAATTAATCGCGTCAAATTAGTTAGAAATTGTGTCAACGATTGGAAAAAGATATTTTTAATGAGGAAAGAACGAGGTGCCTTTATTGAACTAATAAATAAAAGTCTCCTTTCTAATATATATTCAAAATATTTGTAAAATTTCATCATTTCATCTTTTCATTTATATTATTAACGGTTTTTCAAACCCAGTCCCAAATCCTTTATATTTAGGCATTATTGATTGCCTGACGATTTGGTTTAGTTCAATTAGAGGTTTAAATTTAAATGACACGGTGTAAGAACAAGAAACAATTTTATTAACTGAAGTAAATCCAAGAAAACTAAGTTTGGTGGTGAATCGTGATAATTGTTAGAGATATTACTCATTTTTCGTAGAACTTTCGAATAAATCAATTTTGAAGAATTTCAATATTAATTCATACGCGATAATCAACACTATATATCAAGGAACCAGAACGATAAATATGAACATTAACTTCTTTCCGTATTATAACCAATATAATTTAGATTTTTAAACAAATAATTATTCAGTGTTTAGGTTTAGAGATGTTATTAACGTAAAGAAACTCATTTCGACGTCATGATATTATGTATAAAAAGCTTAATTTTATAAGGTTAATTGTTTAATATAATTTGAGATCTTAATTCACAAACAACCAGAATCCGGTAATTATTTTCAAAATGATGTTTTCACATCATTAAATCAGTAGAAAAAGTCGTAAATCCGAATTTCCTTGAACTAAATTTACGAAATTATACAAATACCATTTTATAATAACGCCAAATTTTGAATTATATCGTCGATTTACGGGTAACAAACTAATAACAGTTTCAACTATTTGTAGGTCTTTATCTCTGCAATTTAGTTGATTCGAAGATCTGGTTAAAGTAACTAGTATTGCATTAAAAGTAGTGATGTAGTTACTTCTAAGTTTGGTAGACCGCTAACCAGTCTGCATAATGATCTGTGTAGACAATTGCTAGGCTCGTACCCCACATTGAATTGTGCACTTTACTGTACTTGACTTGCGGTCAATACAGTTAACTTTAAATCAATACAGTGAACTTATAGTCAATACGGATAAATTATAGTCAATACAGTTGGCTAATGTATACCTAAATTGCTCTCTTGTTCAACACTGGCGACTTTTTATTTTGTATGCACACGTTAATATAGCCGATTATCAATTTTTGGTAATTACTTAAGTTCTGATTGTTTCTCTAGACAATACCTCTACTAATTTTAATTTGTTGCGAACCTAAGTTAACTTCAATTACAATTCACCTCCTTGTAATTTCAAGCTTTGAATTCTCATACTTTCACCTATAAGCCTTTCATTCCAAACTTATACGTTAACAATTTTGTACCTTTGAGTAATGGAATTTGTAACGCCTTTTTTTTACATTATTACCTTTGAAATCTCTTTGTTTGCATAGGCATGATTTCTCTTTATAGTACGTACCAATCAGTTAAAGTATCCCTTTATTCGCATGGTTAACCTCTTATAATCTAAGATTTGTTTCTAGGCGTTATTAGGTGTATTTTCATTATAAATTCGACGGTTAAAATTTACTGTTAATCTAGTTAAATTGGTCTATTTTGGGCGCTTTATATACCTCACCCATTACCATTACGTTCATTATTGGAAATTTTCTATAAATTCTCTCAATTTTAAAGATATATTCATTAAAGCTTTAGAAGTCGATACAGAAAATTACTTTATCAGAGATAATGGTTGTTTGTTGGTAATAGTGCTTCATATACCATCAGGTTTTACTTAAATACCAAATTCTACCATTACATGATAAACCTTTGATACCATTACGTTTCATATTATACGCTTACATTGAACTAATATTCAGTATACGAGGCGAGGTTTCCGGCAGTGGAAAATTTCTCTTTTGACCTGGATTCGTTAACTAATACTGTAAGAAATCCAATTAAAAAGTTGAAGTGGGTGTTATTCGTAACAGAATCGTCTGTAAAAAAATTAATTTCGCTGTTGTCAAGTTGACCGGTAACATATTAATACCTTAAGTATAATTTTTCATCAGTTATAAAATATATTTGTTTAAGCTGTTAAAATACTGATTTTCTAGTTTTTGAATTAATATCGTAATCAATAGATCGTGTAACGTCTTTGGTTGGCATAATCTAGTAATATAGACCGCTGAAAATCTTTACCTTGGATACCGTTATAATGTTACCTTATTGATTTAATTAGGGTTATCGAGGGTATATTCAACGCTTAAATCAATAGTTAATGTATGAGATATCTCGACGATTACACAATATCTGATCGTTTTGATTGTGAGAGATTAAATTAGGATTTGGTCATCGCTTTTATCACTTTATCTATAAATTATTTACTTCAAATTCCTTGTATTCCGATCCTTGATTTTTCCGCTAACTACGTACATCCTGTTTGACTTGGAAATCGTTAGTTTTTGACCTTCCAATTATATCAGTAATGTAAGTTGACTTACAACGAGATGGAAAAAGTTATCAATTTCACTCAATCGTTTGACTTAAAAGGTTTACCCGACATATTAATGATACCTTTCACGTGTAACTTAGAAACCAATTCACCATCAGACTTTGTCTTCTGTGATATTCTCGTCGTAATATATATTTTCCTCGGTTTATAATTCTGGGTACCGTTCTTTTATTTAGTGTATATATTCATTTTAAGTAATCTTCTAGGAAGTTATCGCTTAATCGCCTCATTAACAATCCAATCAAAAAGATTGTATTAGCTAATCGGCTATATTAAACGATTTGTAAAGGACTTAAAGGGTTTCCCATACTATTTAACCTACGTAACATGAAAGATCATTAGACTGTTCACAATTTTAAATACTAGGTTTGGGTAATTATCAATATCTTGTCAGCTTCATATTATTCACCTAACTCTTTCTATGTAAAAAATTTACTTTGGGAAGGGAAAGTTAACAAGTTCATGATCGATAGTTCGTTTTCAATATTAAAGGAATCGTTAATCTAGCGGTGTACGACTTTCTTTCTCCGTTTATTTAAGGAATAATTATATACTATAACTCGGATTCAGGTTTATATATCATGATAGAGATTCATTCATCATATGTAGGTACTCTCCACTTACCCGTAGAGGTAATATTTGACCGTTACTATCAATAGTAGCATAAAAGCCTTTTTCTACCATTTATAATATTGCTTTTTAGCTTGTAAAAATATAAATTTCGAACGTGAAGTTATTTTAAACTTTTCATATAAATACGTATGCATTTTGAACTCTATCAATTCGCAAATAAATTTTGATAAATACATATTTAGACCAAATAACAATCGACGTAACATTAATTTGCAACTTCATTGTAATAAATTTGGTTCCAAAATTTTGAACCAGTACATATGTAGGTCACTGGTACATCTCAATCTAAAAGATACGTAACTCTTCTTATTATTCCTTCGTTATAATTGTTTTGAGGAATTTGATACTGTAAAACGACGTTACAGAATGAAAGACTTAAAGTATAGGCTTACTGTCAAGTAAAAAACGTTAGCAAAAATATTAAAGTTAAAATTTTCATTTTATTCTAACATAACTTCAACTTGAGGGTTGTTTAGTAGTATGTTTGATAATAGTAACAAATATTTCTATCCTTTTTTAACGCAAATAAGTCTATTTTGTCGTAATCGACGGCTTTGAAGATTTTCAAATGTTTATTAGTTGTTGGATAATTAAACCATTAATGTAATTAACGACGTTCCGACTTCTTCAGGTATCGTATCGTTACGTCTAGCCCTTGAAATGAAACCACAAATATCCTCATTTCGAATGAAATGATAAAATTTAACAATTAAAGACGAACTATTCCTTTCATCCAAATATCAAAGTTAATACCGAGGTTTTTTACGTTTTTTAGTCAAAGGAGAAAAAAGGTAAGTAATTTAAAAATGTGTAAAATAAACAATCTAACGATTCCGTATACAATTGTCGATACAAATTAAAAATGTTGTTTTCTTAAAGGGAAATACTACTCTGGCTCTACAAATATCTATATGGTTAAAATCTGTAGCGATATCAATATCCTTTCGTAATATAATACTCTACAAATAGCCTCCAATTAAATATGGTTTTATCATAATACCAGCTATAAAACCCTGAAAGATATATTCTGCATAATGATAGCAAACGTCAAATGAATACATGAGTGCGGAATCATTATTGTCATAAAGACGATCGGGGTTTTCACCTATAAAACGATGCAAAAAAAAGGGTATTAGGTCAATTACTATGCTATTTTAAGGCGTGGGCTAATATCTTCATATAAACGAATAACTTTAAACATATTTTCCTCGTATTCTCCCTCAATACCTTTAAAATCTATAGTGTATTTAATAATTTGCTAATGAAAAAAAATAGTGATATATATTATATATCACTCATTTCATCAGTATTTGATGTTCATTTGAAATATTGACAAAACAACCATTTTTTCTAGAAAAACTGTACCTCTTAGCGTCATTTTCAAGAATCCTGCAAGGCTGACTTTAAATACTTCGGATAAGTATAATCCTCCTAACGTGAAGTAACGTTTCAACTTCTAATCTAAAATCTTTTTATAACCGAATTACTATCTAATACCATACTTATGGTTGATGCAGTAAATATACACGGGGTTTTTATCCTCATCATTGAAGTTATAAACTTAAGGGTATTGACTAATCAAACTTGACACCCATGTTATTACAGTTGTAGAAGGAAAGCTTAATTAACCGAGCAAGCATTTACAAATAGTATCAAGGTATTGAAGAGCTTAGTAAAACTCCTTATGACCCATAACAAACCAACGGACTTTCTAACGTTATATACCTTCTCTAGCTCTTATATTCTTCATCTCGTATTAGAAAAACATCAAACCATGAACCATTTGATTAAAGAGATCATTCTTTATTTCTGATTCTTTCTTATTCTCGGAAATTTGGAACCACTTAATAATATTCCAGTTTGTATAATACCAGGCAAAGTTAACATCATATTGTAAGTAAATTTTCATAATATAATAAATTTATCGAAACGATGAGAAATTTGTCAAGTACCTAAAGTAATAGTCTTTGGCGTAGCCGGTAAAGCTTTCGGTAAATAAGAAAAAAAAATGAAAACCAGGTAACTTGATCCTTCATTGACAGAAAATGTTGAGAAATGATCGCAATTCAATGTATAAAAGGTGATACAGCTTACTATCATATATCTCCTCACTAACCCAAATCTTCACAAATATCGCAATCGTTACGCGATTTGTATCCACCACAACAACATCTTGAAGGGGAAATTACTGTAATAATCATACAAATACTTTAAATGTTTTAATTAGAGGTGCCAAAAATCCTCGTAATGATTTCAATAGGCACGGTAGTTACTTTTTGCAGTATTAAAGGGAGAAAAACAATACTCATAACTATAGTAGATTCGCGTGTAACGCCTCTCCTTCGTTAAAATTATTATTGTGGGAAAACCTAATAATATTTATTATACTAAGGACCATGAAAATTACCACAAACCTGATAATGATTTTATTGGTGTTAAGGGTTTCTTTAATAGACTTTTGAATCATTTAATGAATGAAGTAAAAGATTTACCGCCTTCGAATCAATTAAATTATCATAGTTCTTATCAAAGATGACGTGTTGGGATCCTTAGGTTAAATGGTTCCAAAAACTTAAATGAACTTAGGTAAAGCCTTGCGAACCGGTTGAAGGCGATAAAGGGTGTTATTACCAACGATATCTTTACCCTTCGTTTTCAAGTCCTCTAATACATCTCCCATAATAACTTATTGATAAGGGATATCAGGAAAGTTAACCTATTTTAAACAAAGATATCGCGATTACGGAATTGATTTCTTGAACTAATCTAACCAACATTTACCATCGTTTTCCACCTAACAATAAATTCATCCTAAAAATATTTGGTAAACTTATAATAGGCATAGACACTGGTATTGATTGGTAATAGATCTCATTCGAAAATTAATTGGCTGATATAATTTATTAGGTACATCTGGGTAAAGTTTTGGTTGAAGTACGGAAGATATAGTCTGAATACAGAACTGAGTACCATACATTGAAAATACTCGAAATATGAGGATTTTTCATGGAGCTCTATACTGAATCGAAAGTATCAGAGAATCGAAATGGGGATGATAAATTGTGTCAGCTTTCTATACTAGTACTTACTAAGTCAAAGTTTCGATCGTAATAATCGAAATATTCAAGGATTAGCTCGACTAAACATCAAAAGATTCTCAAAATGAATGATAAGGATTCAATAATCCATAAACTTATAAAATATCTTATTATATATTAATATGAACAAATCATTGATACGATTAATTTTTCATATTCCATTAAACTGAATCTTACAAAATTATATTTCCTACAAATCAAGTCAATATTTCTGTATTTTTTGAACCCTCTTTCGCTTTTAATAATAACCAAAATGCTTCTAAAATATAAATATGGCCAAAATAACGTAAATTACCTCTTTTACCACAAAATCTATCTTTTAATCAAATCAGTAATAATAACCCATTATCGTAGAAATCCGTTATCGATTCTGGACCTTCAAGCTCCTCCAGACATTCAGGTTCCTTCATCACTCCAAATAAGTCATTGTTCCTTCGTTTCATTCGCTCCAGAGCAAGTCAGAGCTCCCAAGTTTCTTATAGTAACCAAAATTGAAACCTTGAAGTTTTATTCAAGATTATACAGAAATCTACTCGTAATACCTGAAAAATTGAAGCAAAATAAACGCTACAAATTGTCAACACTACAAAGCTAACAAAAAGAAATATAAAGACTAAATATATCAACGCTTTTCATAACTATAACAAAAACAATCCCAAATCCACTATGAATTTATATAACAAGCTATTGAACAACTTTAAAAACCGACTCAAATCCTTTCCACAAATACGTAAAACCAAACTGATGAAAAAACCAGAATAAAACTCGAAACAAAAATCCAATACGAAGTCGATGAACACTATACTAAAAACATGAATACAAAAGACTGAAAAATCCCCGTTTAAACATTTAAAATAAACCATTACAATTGAAGCTAAAACTAAAATGTTCAAAACATCAGGAAGACTAATCTTAACAAGCATAAACACATAGCTAACAACAAGAAAAAAATACTGTTCACAGTAACTATATCAATATATTAAAATCAAAATCTAAGGAAACACAACATTAACAAAAAAACAAATTTAATACATTTGTTTACTCCCATTGACTACAACCTAATAACAACTTCTGAAACTTTATATAGTTTTATTGAATCACACCTGACGATTATTTCTTCCATTATATCAAACCCTTCAACTATTGTGGTTAATATCAAAAACCTATGTAAAGCTCTTTGAAAACTGATTTGAATATGACAAAAGGCTAAGCTGGTTCATTATAAAAATCAGTATAAGAAACTTCATTTACTCAGCCCTTCACAAAACTTCTTTTCAACTTTCTTTCTAATATACCTAAAAATATGGAAAAAGTATTATCCACCAAAGTTAGTAGCTTCAAAATACTAAATACTCCCTCTAAATTTTTGAACTCTATTAAACTAGACTTTATTATTTAGAAAATTAGTATACGAAGTAATGTAGGGAAAGTAGTGTCCTTAACTCTGGGGAGACGTTCCTTCAAATTATATCATAAAAATAAACTACAAAAAAATTGGCTAATTCCATCCTTCAAGAAAAACTTAAGAAACAGTGTATAAATCGAAGCTAATGTATCAATCGATTGAAAAATGAAAACAAACTCATAAAAAAAGCCATATATCAAGCACTTACTAGATCCTTTATCCGAATATACTTCTTTATTTCACCTAAGATGAATATAATAACAAATCATCTGATAATCAAAAAGAAGAGGAAAATGAATCCACACCAGACTCTATTACAATTGAACATGGTAAAGTTGACATTCGATACAAAACTCAATATAATTTTATAATACTTCTAATCAAATAAAATATTCAATTTCACTGGATCAACCTGTTGGACTTATCACATGTATTAATTGGCTAATGAAGGGCTGTATTTTTCAAGGGTATTTTCATTTGAAAATATATTATTGAAATGTAGAATTACCAATATTGAACGTCAAAACATCAAAATTTAACATTAATATGCTGGAAAGACCAAGTAAGAGTCTTATCAAAAGAAAAGAAAAACCAGCCTGCCAAAACACACTTTTAATTTCAGATTTTGAAAATTCAACGTTTAATCTCATTAATATTTCTCTTTATTTAACATTACCACATTCTTTCTTCATCGATGAAATTCGGTTTTATGGTACTTTAAAAGCTTATTCAAAATGATCCTACCATATATTTGAAGATGACGAACGGTCATTACAACTTGGAATATAGGGAAATATTTACTTTGTGCTTCAAACAAGTCATAATATAATGTAACCTTGATAGGAAGAAAAGTATGAATGAATTTTAAATCTAATCACTGTTATAATACTTTATCCTTCATGATTCCATTATATTATGTTAAATTCTTTACATATTCAATTAACATATCACAGCATTATTAATTAGGTATTAACATCAAAAACCCATATTTAGTTAATGCGATTGCTAAGAAAAAAAAGTGTGCAGAATAGTACGTAATTTTAGTACTGATAAAATATCAGAAAATTGTCACACTATTGCTACAATTCCCTTCAAATCTTTCGATATTTCTCTTTAACATATCAAATTCGGTCACAACAGCCTAAAATAAATGAAGAAATCTCATCAATTATTGATTGGTTTTCTGAAAAACCAAGATCAAATATTTAGACTTTATCCATACTCCTTATAAATTGACAAAAAGTCTCAATAACAACTGGATTTTCAATATGGAAGTCCAGAAAATAGAGAGTTCATTTTGACGTCTAATAGCTTCCTGAAAACAACAACCGATCCAAAAGATGAACATCGCGTCCTAACTATATTTGTAAATATTATCATATATCACTATAGTTAGCACATGTAGGAACCACTTTGCATTCTGTAAGGTCCACTATTTTAGAGTATATGATAACGTGTCATGTTTCAGGATGCACTATTTATGCTACTGCTTAAAAGGGAGATTAGCAAAGTTCATGCTAGAGTGACACGCTCTAGGTGGGAGCTTATAAGCTTTCACTTAAGGCGTGTACTCTCCGGATGCCTCTTCTCCCTTCTATATTACTATATACTTCAATACAAACACAAATCTTTACGATTACTCTTCTAACTTACCTGGTACAACAGAGACTTTACCAACAACACAAGTTAAATACAACTTTTAAGTCTACGATACAACAACTATCTCGTCAAGTAAAGGACCAAAACCAATTTATCGTATGCTAGAACAAACAGTCCACTATATAGGATATACCATTGATTATTTGATCCTTAACTGAAAATATAAACTTATTAAAAATTCAGATAGGGATATGGTTATAGAATACGCATTTGCTTTCAAGTTTTCCCCACGATATACCCCGAAAGATAACGAAATTTCTAAACCCTCCAATAAATTGATATTAAAATAATTGCGGATTGAAACCTTCAGTAGAATGATTCCTCGTCATCTTCAAGCTTACCTATTTCAAAAGACTATTATGATTTTTAGTTGAACTATAAATAACCAAAGAATAATTCAATAGATTACTGCGTAAAAGGGTTTTTACTCTGAAGTAAAACTTAATAAATTTCATTACTCAAACTTCAAATTCATGTTTAAAATAGGCTTGACGGTCATCGTACATATAATTGAAACCAAGTAAATTGAAGGTGAAAAAACAAATTACTTAGAAAAAAAAAGAAATTCTTCTTATGTATCATTTCAATAACATAGTAGAACCCTAGTATATCTTCACAGTCAATTTTAAAAACTGGTTACGAAGCAAAACCAAGAAACCGTTAATAAATATAACATTAACATCTCCTAAATGATCATTATAGACCTCCTATTGATTATATTCAAAGGGGAACAAAAATAATACTCGAATTCATTAAGGTAAATATTAGCTGATAGCACTTCAATGGGTAAACCAAACTTTAAAAAAAACGTAAATAATTGTTGACCAACCATAAATTCAACAAATTACTTACCACAAAATTCTATGGTTAAGATCAATATAATATAATTCATAATTATTATAAGGAAAAAAGAGAGAAAATTCACCATAAAAAGGTTTTGAAAAGCCCTAATACCGAATATTGGAAAAAAAGACTCTATATTAAATAACGAAGATAACTATCTCTTATCCTTTTTAAATCAGTTTAAACAGTATCAATCGCTATATTGTAATTATTAAAATTTTACCAATGTCAAGACCAATACCAAGGGTTAAATCGAAGGATCTGGGGTGAAAATTGTTAAACGAGGATTTCAGTATCTCTAAGGTGTTAATTGCATGAAAAAAATCCGTTATTGTTAAATATCATACCTGAAGAATACTCGTCATGCTCGCTACTTTGTGGTTAGGATCTTGATCAAATTAATATCAATTCAAGATTTTTGATGAAGAATTTAAGGAAAGGATATCAATCTAAATCCCGACCACTATTTAAAAGTTATTCATAGAATATCTGCAGAAAATAACGTCCATTTCAATATTAAAATTAACCAAGGTTCTAGTTCTGAACATATATATACGGGTTTAAACAAAATTTACTGCAATAGTTAAAAAGGTTGAAAATAGTTTTTGATATACTTAAGTTTAAGAGGTTGAATTCATATAATAGGGTATCAATTAAATATCGTTATGGATGTTTCACGTTCATTTTCGTCAACGTTGTTATTGTTATTAGTTAAAATGCAAAGGCGTGTAAGATTTTAAGATAAATGTAAAAATTCATTTCAAATGTAAAAGCTTGGGAAATGCAATATACTTCCTATGGATATTTTCTCAAGAAATGGTGCCAAGAATATTATAGTCTTCACATAAAATGTATCTATTTAAGGAGTATTGGACTCTTAAGCAGAAGAATTGTAAAAAGATATCCGGTTTATAGACCTGTTACGATTTAATACTTCACGTATGCCATTTTTTGTTTAGAACAACAAATTGATATTTTACAGACGAATGAATATTGGTTACATACTAGAGTTTTGAACTATGGAATATACCCCACTTAACCGGATATCGTATTTCTCATATTAGTACACTTACGTTTCAAATACATTTTTTATATCAAACCATGATACAGATTAATCACATTTTCTAATACCTCATATAGTGTAAAACCTATGAGCTAAAAGTTCAAAATAGCTTTTTGTATCTGGACTGTATTGGAACAACAACAATGGTTTTAAAAAATATTCATAAGATTTCCAATGGATTTCAAATTAACGTGTTATTGGATTTCGATTGAAAGAGATATTGGGCCACAAAAAAAAACCAACTTATGGATATACAATTCAGATTGTTGACAATACAGTCATCATGATTTACAAGCGAGAATCTAAAGTATGTTCCTTTTCCGAGGATACTAAATCAGTAGCTGTAATAAGAGTCACTTAAAATACCCTTTTTGTGGATACTACCAGATATTACTATAGTTAGCAAGCATAAGGGACCAAGTTTGCGGGGTGCATGATAGCGTGTCACGCTACAGAAAGCACTCTTTCAGAGTGCATGATAGCATGTCATGCCCCAGGAGGGACGTTGGAAAAGTGTATAGTGGAGTGTCCCGCCTTGGATGTGAGCTTAGAAGCTTTCACCTGAGGCATGCACTCTCTGGATACCTTTTTTTCTCTCAATCTATCATCAATATTATCAATTTTACTATTCCGAATACTATTCTTTCATATATTAACGTATAGATGTAACCGATACTAATAAATAGCTCAATCGCTCAATTACAAATAGTTTTGGGTGAAATATACGAAATTTGGTGGAATACTTATAGCAGGACGCTATTTCGGTCTTAACTGTTCCATTATTTAACATTACGATTTGAAAAAACGCACAGAAATGTGAAAGGACTATAAAACGCGGAGTGATTTTAAAAAGTACAACTTTAATACGATATCATTAACTCGGTTGGTGTCTTTTGAAGATTGAAAGCCTCATTACGCTACTATCAATTCGGTTGGTGCTTTTGACGTATCCGGGCATGTTTTGGAAAACATCTTATTACGTATCGGATATATAAGTCAAAGACACCAAGTTTTGAACCCCTTTAATGGGATCTATCCGGCAAAAATTCAATATTTACAACGTTTTCGCTGACTATGTAAGAACCTAAAACAACTTCCGAAACGTTTACCAAAAATGCCCCAAATGCCCAAAACAACTTTTTAAGCGTTTCTATGCAATGAGAGAGCGCCTAAAATAGCTTTCGAAGCGCCTATAAAAACACCGGAAACGCCTAAAGCAAGACCCATCACTCCCATATCATTCTATTTCAATATTTATACATAAATCTCCACTCCGACTTCGAACACCCGTTTTTTTTTTCGAACTACTCCATATGCCCTACCGTATACCGTTTGTTTTAATTTTTATTTACAAAGTTTGAGTTTACTAGTAACTTGACTATTACAATGGTTTTAAACTTTGAATAAATATTTTGAAAATTTTGAATAGTTTGTTGTTACGCCTTATTTTCATCTTGTTTATATTAGAAAACTTTAAACGTCTTATTTGAACGATTGATCCCATTTCATTTATATCTTATTCATTCTTAATTGGATGTTTTTTACCATTTTCAGAGCTCAATTTCAAGCGTTTTGAAAACCTTACCTGTATACTATATTTGGAATAGCGCCTTAAATACGACAATCTTACTCATATAGCATCACCCGCGATGAGCCTGGCCGAAGCCTACGAGTATATTGATATTTTTCATGATTATAAAACGTTCTAGAACAGCTTTTTAAGATACATTGATTTTAACCCATACGATAATGTTATTAAATCGCCGGCAGAGGATTTGGATCTTTGGGTGGTAAATACATACGTGATGAACGTAATTTTTCGCTATTAGGAGGAGAGGATTCAAAGGATCAATATATTTAATGACTTTCAAAAAGAGTTTACGGATTATACATTGGAAATGTGGCGTATGGTAAACAACTCAATCTCGGAAATGTATTGTACATACTATACAAAAAGATATTGTGTAGGCTTGGAAATTCAAGTATTCTAGAATCTACGTAGAAAACTTGATATATGATTAAGTATATCCTCATAAAGATCTCGATCAAAGGTGGAGGATCTGTAATAGTCAATACTAGTGTATACTAGTAAATATTAGTTCCTCTATGCTATTAAGTACTAACTCAGGCAGTATATACGTGCTGATTCTCCGTTCTAGTCAGTAATAGTATATGCACAAGTAAATACTAGTGCCTTTTAGAGATATCCACATCTCCGGTAAATCCTTTATCCCTGGTGTTGAGACGTATTAAGTTCTTGAAATTGTATCAAGTACTGACTGCCCCTGTTGTGGAGTATGCTGAGTGACTATACCGGTTGTATTTTCAACAAAACCTTATGATCACAATTACGGAGCAGAGGCATTAGTAAGCTAGGGGGCAGAAACACCTGTATTGTACGAATATTAGTTGCCATAGCCCAACTGAACGAAATCTCGGTTTGGTAAAACAAAAAAGTATTAGAAGTAGACTTTATAAAGGGATATTGGCTAGAGAATCGTAAGAAACAGCTTATTAAAATCATACGTAAAAATTATTACGCGGAAAAATCCTACTTACGAAAAGCATAAGATACTCAGCGAGGCTTGACGCGCCTTTTGAAGGGTAGATAAAACTCTAGTAATGATTTGTGAAATAGTAAACGATGCCGAAAATGTTATCCTTAACTTGAGTTTAATATATATCCGTTTCAGCAAACAATTTAGAAAAGGGGAATAAATCAAACCACTCCCCAACCAGAAGAAATACTTCTTACGACAGCGGCGGAAGCGTCTTAAATCAGAAAAATGATGTTTCCAGTGTAAACATAAAAGATGATAAAAAGTTATACGAGTCTTATAAACCAATTCCTATAAACCGAAACCTATATTGCAACCTTCCACCTCACCGGTTTTCCACTAAAAAATGCAAGCCTATAAAACTTATAAACTTAATCAAATTATGGAAAAAAGCAAGAATTATAATAACGAACCTAACTATATACTTATCAACAAAATCTGTATAATATTAAATACATATGAAAATTGAATATTGAGCCTTTTTGATTTCATATCATTTCCCCCGGTATATTTATTATATATAATAAAAATGGTAAATGTAACATTTTACGTAAGTGAACTCATTCATATAGTGTTATAATCGCCTAAACATGAACTTCAATACGGAAATTAACTATATGTTATACAATGGGAATTAGACGGGTAACAATACAAACAAATCACTACAAAAGATATTAACTACTTTATTAGCGAAGTTTACAAAATACAAGGCAGCGTTGAGACTAAAGTATAAAGGTGACCAATTATTTATTTAAGTCATTATTCGTAGAAAGAAGAACTTTGGCTTTACGTTGTTTAAACTGGAAAATGATTTGGAAGCTTTTTGTACAAGACTTAGAATATTATTTGGAACCTCGATACGTCAATAAACGAAGTTTTCATTAAAATTTGTAGTCCCAAGGTGTCAAGATAAAAGTCTATAGATTCCAAAGCTAAACCTTACCAAAATCAATTACCACATTTTAAATCGACGGTTTAAAGTATATCACAGAAGTAAAAACTTCAATATAAGATTTAAATACGGTTATAAAGTCGATAAATACTCAAAAGCAAGTTTGGGACACTGTAGATAAAGCTGATGTCAACTTAGGCGCCTTTACAACTAGGAACAAAGTTCACCACATAAATCGTATCTACTGTACCTACATATAGGTATTCGAAGGCTTACATGTTTTTTATTCTAAAACAAATTCCTTTTCTGCAATAAAATCGGCTACTAGTCGGCTAACTCTTTGGTAAACAAATAGATTCGCGTTAAATAGAAATTTCGGGCCTATCATCCGCTTCAAAACTATCCAAAAAGATATTTTATAACGTATATAAACGATTATTAAAGCTTTAAAAAGAACTTCGACGTTTACTCCTACGAATATACCTTTAAAAAAGGCTACTCGAAGGAGGAAAAAATTTACATAACGATCTAAAATAAGAAACCTGATAAGCGTGTATATATAAACTAATAAACTAGTTCATATTTTTCATAAAGTATGTCGGTATAGTGATAATGGCGTATTGAATGCTTATATGGTGTTACAATTCACGTTTTCCAATAGATATAATTACCAGTTTCAGTGTATTATGCCAGATACTGACGCGGCAGAAATCTTGACCGCTAAAAAATGGAAATTCAACGCTTTCGCAGTAAAGTTTCCTAGATTTCAATTCGACCGGATAAGATATCAACTCAAAGGTTTGTTAGATACAGGTAAGACGTCGTTAGTCGGCATAATAATGATAAACATTCGATTCAAACCGGTTAAGTTTTACCTAATGGATTTTAAAATACCATTTTCATTTTGGTTAACTCATACAAATGAGCTTGATATTAAGATTCGAAATACTAAAAATTGACTCTTCCGCGTGACGGATCACGTATTTATACCGTTTTAACTAAAGTTTGGATGCCTTTAATTTTCCCTTAAAAAATATATAATTGAAACCACCTATTAATATTACCGAAATTACGTATATTATACGGTCGGTTCGGGTCCCCAACTATGAAACGTCTTTTACAGCTTTTTCACATAAGCCACATTAATATGAAAAAACGCCTTACATATTATAAATTTTTGTGGCTACGAATGTCAACCATTCTTACCAACCTTGCGACGATTCCAATTTCGCTTACAAGACGATATTGATTCTTATTACAAGGTTATTATCGATGTATTATACCTTAACGAACGACATGTCCTGTGTTTTGTTAACAATCCAATATTGTTCCAAGTCACAAAGTTTATGTGGAGAGTTGCCACCACGCATTACTAAAATACGTTAATAAACTTTTAAACAAACATTTATTTTGAGCTTCTGGATTGAATTACCTACGATACAAGCCCGGCGTTTAACTGAAACTAATACCGGATTAAGGTTAAGAAATTTGTAAATAAGCATAAATAAATACCGATAAATGCGCTTTAAGGTATTAGTAAATATAGATGATATTACGAACCACTTGGATAGGCGTACAAGGTTCTATAAAAAATGAAAAAATATCAAGAAATTAATCATAAGAATGACCTTATATGCTATAAACAACACTTTCAATCCGAGTAAACTAATTTCCACACTATTCGTATTCGGTATTTACCTCAAACTCCACATGGATTCCATACTATTACAAGCTGAAATTCCGATAATAAATGTTATAAAAAAGGCAATAGCAGCTTTTCATTTCTCGAAGGCCAGAAACAATTTCTCTAAAGCCTTATTAACAAGGAACGGCACGCGGAAAACGAAAGTTTTAGGGCTACCATTACAATCCGAGGTCTTATCTGAAAAGCAAAGAAAGATAGACCGAAACTTCAAAGAAAAATGATATCATAAAAACAAAATATTTATAAACTTACCAAAAACCACGAGTTCATTTCGTTCAACGAAAATACGAAAATATTAAACAAAGGTACAACATACAAACCCCAGAATATAACCTACCGAATAATAACAACGATATCATTCCTACAATAACCTAAACTACATTCCTCTACCATATACATACCCTTCAGATACACCTTTATAACCTTCATAACCTTAACTATAGGATTAACCAAAATTAACACAGTCAAAACGATGTCAACAAAGGCGTTTATTTGATTCCATAAATAAAAAGAGTTTTAAAATCTTTGTTTAAAACTTTTTATCATCCCGAAAGAAACTACGTACCTCGAATTAAGTATAAAGCTACGTTGTAAGGGCATTATCATAATCCTAGGTAACCTTTTTAAAAATCGATCTAAAGAGAAATATCTAAATGAATTAAACAAGGCGTCATTCGCTTTGAAAAAATCTATGTATTAATTTACTATGATTACAAAATATTTTTACCCGACTCATTTTTACGGTGAAAAATAAGATAAATGAGTTTTATGAAAAAGTAGCAACATAGTTCAAGGGTACTACAATATTAAAAATAAAGAAATTATAGTTCAATCACCTACTTCATAACGAGTAAGGCATCTCTTAATTTCAGCGTTTACTTCTTCCATACGTAGACTAGACAACCTTTCTTTCAAACTCCGTGATATTTTATACGTATAATCATAATTAAAAAAAATGTTTTAAAATATGTATTTACGCCTTTCTACCTATAAAACTCAGGAAATACCATTCACTCAAAACGATTTTATATATTTTTAACCACTTTACGACTTTGTTAAAACTAGTATATACTAATTGAACATATGCTATCGGTATTATGTAGAACACTTTGTTATAGCCAACTCGACACTTAATCTATAGCTAATAATTTCGATACCGCGTTTGAAAAGTTTAACGCTTATCTAAAAACCGATAAAAGACACATATATCTTATATAATACATCGTATTACGCATCAAACAAAAAAAGCTTTAAAAAGCTAACTAAAAATCAAAGCGAAAAAAGTGCCTAACAGAAGACCTCCCAAATAACTTAAATGATACGATGATTACTCTTTAGAATAAAACCTTGAGACTTGTATTAAAAAGACAATTTAATAAAGTTGCTCTTTTTAATCTAACTAGCACAAAATGAGCTAATGAGTACAAATGTCAACATACAGATAAATCCTAGGTTATATCAATCGTACAATCGAAAACAGAGATTAAACTTTCTATCGCTACAATATATTAGAAAAACCCGTTGGATAACGTATATAAAACGCTAAATGAACTTTTTGAATAGCAAATCCGAGACCCAAAACGTAACCTACGTTTTATATCACTCAATATATGGATAACTAAGCTATTTGTTTTTACTAATAAGTTATTTAGGAACGACAATAATTTCAACTCATAAATAGGGTTGATATTTACGATTGCTAACAAAATACAAAATAGAAACGAGTTCAACTTATGTAACAATATTTTTCATCAACAACCGACCAAATACAAATGGCATATATAAAACCGTTTCCTTTTCGAAATTTATAATAAAATTAAAAGCTTCGACTCTAACATTATCATAAAGATAACGATCCGGATAATCATTTCGAACCTTAAGCTAAAATCCCTCCCTTTAGAGATTTTCACTAACTCTTTTTCCCATTAGGGAATACCTTGTCAAACTCAGCATTACAAATGAGAAAGGCTTTATAATATATATGGGAGCCTTACGTGAATCGTACAAACGTCGCAAAATTAAAGAAACGAAATGAATTAATGGGAAGTTCAAACCAATTAATGTAATAACTGAAGGCGCTTCGAATAGCGTATTAAAAAAGTTAATATTTACAAAAATTATCTTCTTCAACATTATTCAAAATGTTCTACAACCACCCATAAATAAGCGTATTAATTCACACTTCTTTACTTTTTTTGTATTTCATGCTGTATGCTTCTTGTTGAATCTCTATAAAAAGGCTATTTACCATTTTATTAAAATATAATTATTCTTCAAATTTGCTATTTACCGCTTTGATAATATGTTACCAGTTTTTCAATATATTATTTATCATGTCGGTGATCGATTTCTTATGAAAACACGTAAAGATAAAGATATATTTACCTATGCAATATATATGTAGGTTTATTTGCAAAGTACTTATGTTGGTTATTGTTTTCATTTACCGCCGATGAGTATTTAACAAAAAAATCATTTGAGATTTATCCAACGTATTCTAAAAGTAGATATTGAACAAAGAAGCTTCGAACAATATATTAAAGAAGTGAATTTGTAATTGTTTAGCTTATAATGAAGTATTGAGAAAATGTATAACGGATAAACGAGATTCGAATTTCTTATGAGGGGTGTAATTAACTGTAGAAATAGTGGGCGCGAAATAAGGTTTTGGCGAACGGCTCCAATATCACTGGTATAGGGGTACACTTATTACTGTTTCGCTTGAAACGTTGGTGGAGAAACGAAACTCTCCCCGCTTTAACAGTATTATTTAATAGATTTACTTATGGCGGCGAATGTAATGTACGGCACATAAGACATATTCATTAGCGGATCTAGAACGTGTATCTGGGAACACCACTTTAGCGTTTAATGTACTCAAAAAACTTCGCGGCGCACCTCAACGAGCTACGCTTTTAGGCGGCGAGCCCGCTCCGCTATATTTGCTTCTTTTACAACATATTAATATATTACAAGTTAATGGAGGAAATATTATGTCCTGGGTTATCGCTTTATGATGTTATATTTAATGCAGTGGGGTAGCGTGATAGTTAAAGGTGAGTGTTCTACCCGTAAGAAATAGGTAACGTTTATAACTTTATAAGACCCCTATTCTTACCCTTAAAGGGTATGAAAAGGAAATGAAGAGGAGAGAGGAGGGGTAAAAGGGGGTGTAGTGGCTGCGGCGGCGGCGGCGGGCGGAGTGATGCGGAAAAGAAAGGAAGGGATAGGCGATAGGCTGTTGATATTGTCGGAGCAGCGGGCGGCAACTGCGGCGGCCTTAGCGCGGCATCGCTAACTGGCTAAAGGGCGCTTTTCAAACCGATTCTTCTGCGGTATATTATTTCGAACAATTAGAATGTAGAATTGATTAAATGATTCATTCATAAGAAAAAGTTGAATGTCTAGTCAGAAACTTATCATTTAGACGTATAAGCGTCGAATGGTTGATTAAGGGTTTACCTTATGGGTGGTAACGCGATATCAAGGAAGGAAAACGAGATGCTTTGTTTGTATTCATAATAATACATTTGTTGAAAAAGTAGTTAAATGCAGCACAGTCGAGTGAACTATACTTACAGTTAGTTAATTGTACTATCTGCAAATTGATCAAAGTTTGTAGGATTGACTGCAAGTGCAGTACAGTAGGTGTCCACTTCAAAGTAAGGTACGAGCCAAAGCGTTTGGCTATACAAATTAGTGTGCAGACCAGCTAGCAGTCTGCCAAACTTAGAACTCATCACGTATCAATCAACCAATTTCAATGCAGCACCAGTTACTTCGACAACAGTGATTCGAATCAACTATATTACAATGATAAAGGTCTACCAACAAAATTACCTTTTATATTGACTTTACGACATGTAACATCGACAATCGAACCATTACAAAGATTACCAACCTACCAAAATGACCCTTCAAAGCTTATATAACCGTTACTACCGAATAACTAATTATTTTTTGAATAAATTATAGTATATATTACCGTTATTTCCCAATAACCGATTCACAACTTGCACAAATTACAGTGTTTTGAGTGCAATATAGATACGAAACTTCGTATAAAAAAAGATTGCTAATGTAAATATTATTACATATCATTATAATAAGTAAATGTAGGGGACCACGTTTATGAAGTGTATAATAGCGTTTCACTCCATAGGAAACACTCTTGCAAAGTGTATGATAACGTGTTACGCTCTATGAGAGATGATGACAAAGTGCATAGTAAAGCGCCATACCCTAAGTGGGAGCTTATAAGCCCACAATTGAGGCGTGCACTTTCCTGATACCTCTTCTCCCGAAATCTATCATTAATATTATCAATCTTACCATTTTGAATAAGAAACATATTTACGGAACTCTATATACCCATCATCATTAAAGTTTTCTGTGATAATATGGGTGCTATCAAATGTTCAGAAAATCTTAAGTATCACCAAAACACACATTATATTCTTGTTAAAAATAGCTTTTTCAAGAATAAACTAAAACGTAGTATAATTCAAATTAAGTGTGCTTTTACAAATAACAATTTACTAACAGCTCAAAAAAATCATTACCAAGTGCAAAGCACGATTTCATAATGCAAAACCTCTAGGGAGTAAAATTAGAAAAAGTTAACAAGTAATAGTCTATATACATTAATAATTCAAGTTACTTATATTGTCATGAGTGTATTACGAATGGGTTATTATTCTGACAAACTTTGAAAATATAGATATAAAACTATTGCTAAAGGCTATCGGTTTAAGTCGAACTATGCAAGATTTCTTTTCTTTAGTATTTACGTAATCCAAAACTTTACTCCATGCATTCTTAACCTTTCACTTTATATTTTTTTTAAAAAAATCATTAAAACTATAAAAACAGTACCTCTTAGGTAGTGATTGAGGTACAACAGATAATATCCCAACACAAGACTGAATACTATAGATGAAGAATACTCCGGTGAAAAGGATTTCCATAGGAGCAATGAGTAAAAATACTAGGGAACAGGATACTAAAAGTATAAAGGGATCGAAATAGGGATGATAGGAAGTTTCAGATACGTATACAAGTACTTACTAAGACAAGGTTTCGATTCTGATGATCGATATATTCGGGGATTCTTTTGAGGATTTGTTAAATGATGATCCTAGTAGATTCTAGGTATTCTAGAATCTATAAGCCTATACAATATCTTCTTGCACACATCTTCAACCTTCCATCAAACTTTCTTGGCATGGGAGCACGGACCACCTTGTTAAGAAAGGTAGGGAGCCTATACTGTAAACTCTAACAGTGTCTTCTTTCGAGAAAAATTTTCAAGTTGAGTCGTACTCAACACCATCACTTCACATGCACCTAATTCTACCACAACATCACTCATCCGCTCTATCACCACTTGAATATTTTCTGGCAACTCTTTTTTGGCAATGAAGATCGTCGTCGGCCCAGCGTACCATCCGTGCAGTAGTGCATCCAGAAAACAGCCCTTGCAAACAACAGTTCCGTCCCTTGTCATTTGTGCCAACGTGGCCCTTCAAACTTAAACCTACATTACCATACAACCAAAGTCTGGTTTCTTTTATGATTACAATTCTTAAGAAAAGATCTTAATTATAAGCGCTCGCATATAACGACTTTATTTATTTATTGATTTTTGAGCCATCGCCACCTATATCAGCGATCTGCACGCTTGGCGAAACATTTACCTTCGACTTTGTTCTGAGTACTTAACTGTCTACGAAAAATCTTTCTCGGCACATAAACCGATTAATAATGTTCCTTATTTTACGTTATTATATACTTCTTGGGTTTGCGGCCCGTGACTTAAAGGTAAGTCGTCAAACGAATGGTAGAGTATATCTCCCTTATCGCCATAGACTCTCAACCAGGATATATATATTTTATGAGCTCTTTTAATCTCTTCAAGCCGTCAGATATTCGATGCGAGTAGGTATCGAACGAGGACTGCGACGGCCGCACAATATAGCTCGTCCAAAGCTACAGTTTTCATGGCTTTATAATGTTACGAGTCTTAAACTATAGGGTACCTTAAGGCCTTGTTTGGAAGACTAGCTTAAGATTCGATTTTTGGTAAAGGTTTTATTTGTAATTCCGTTTTATGAGTTAAGCTTATGAATATTGTACGGTAGAATTTGCTTTATTACAAGTATTTTGGGTCGAAACATTTACGAAATACCTAGTATTATTTGCTCTCTTTTATGCGACACGTGCACAAACTCATACAAATATAGTCTATTTTTTTTTTCAAGATTTACCGTCACCGGGCTGTGCCTACTATATAGCTAGTATAGTGTAACCCTCGTTAATGTGAAAATACATATATATACCGGTAGGAAGGCTCGCAACCTGAAGTCTTCACCTTATACACACAACCACCACTCTGTTTAGTTCCCCGTTTTTAGGTTATACCCTTTAACCTTTCTGAACAGACCACTATATTCCTTATGCCACACGTATATAAACCGAAAGACGTATTCTTCATACCTGTGACCAATTTCAGAACCTTACACTATATGTACCATTAAATGCCTACCGAAAGGGCCTTATATCAACTATATAAGTCGCCGCTTCTTAAAAAAACCTTTTCCCAAAACGAATATACATCTTATTCGTAAAGGTTTTGTCTAGGTGATTACGATGAAAAAGTACACCTATTACTAGGTGTATGAAATACTAGTTTTAAAGCTTATACTTATAATATAGGAAATATAGCCTTTAACCATAAAATAAAATATCAAGTAAAACCTTTAACGGGAAACCGGACCTTAAGCCAGCCTTTTAATCAAAGAATTAAGGTAACTTACAGTTTAAATACCCGTAAGAGCGTGAAAATTATAGCTTTAGCCGGGCCGTATTATGCGACCATCTTAGTCTCCGCTCGACGCCTACTTGTATCGAGGATCTAACGGCGGTCCTAAACGAGTAAAAGGCTTGTAAAACACTTATATCTTGGTTAAAAGCTTGTAATAGTGGGAAAGATATACTTCACAACCCGGTAAAGGTAGAAAAACTACGACCCAAGCCACCTTTTTGCCACGGACCGCAAGCCCAAGTGTAAAAGATTGTAAAAAGAAGCATCACTAAGCGGGTGATATGCCATAAAAATTCTTTAGTGGGCAGCCAAAGAGAGGCATTCAAAGTATAGTCAAAGACCCCGCTAAGCGGGCGAGACGCCGGTATGGGTGGCGACGGCTTGAAGATAAATAAGTAAATAAATAAATAGATAAATAGAGCCGTCAGGAGCAAACGCTTATATTAAAGGTCTAGACCTCAAAGCGTAAAAGTAATCAAACTTACTGTGTGCAAGTTCAAGTTTGAAGGGCCACGTTGGCACAAGTAACGAGGGATGGAATCGCTGGTTGTAAGGACTGTTTTCTGAATGCACCGCTGTGTAGGCGATACGCTGAGCCAACGACGATCTCCATAGCCAAAAAATGGTCGCCGGAAAATATTCAAGTCGTAATAAAGCCGATTAAAGATGTTGTGTCAGAATGGGATGCATATAAAGTGATGGTGTTGTGAGCGGCTAGACCTGAAATTTTTTCTCGGAAGTGGGCACTATTAGGGTTTACAGTATAGGCCCCCTACCTTTCTTACCAAGGTGGTCCGTGCACTCATGCCAAGAAAGTTGATGTAAGGTCGAAGATATACATAGTTTATATTTGTATAACCCTTTAAGTTTGTGGCATATAATAAGGATCAATACGATTCATTATAGGATCCTATCGGCATTCAACACATACATACTACACATTGTTCAAAAATTGGTCACAGATATATATAATCAGGTTTCAACTTTATATATTTATTTTAGTCGGGAATAAGGTCTTTATTTATAATCGTTTGTTTAACGGATAATATGGCATCGCTTGAAAACAGCAATTTTCGAATAGGGTGGTTGTTGTAGGGTAAGAAAACTTAATTCGCAAACTTTCCCGCCAATATATGTACCTTTTATATTGGCGAGGGCTGCACTATACTAGCTATATAGTAGGCACTTTCCGGTGTTAGTAAAATACAAAAAGATTTTTTTGCATAGTAATTTCAACTGTTTTCAATTGGTTTCTTATATTATAATATGCAAGAATGATTCTTAATCAAGATTGGTACGAGATTTTTAAAGGACTTATAAATATATTTATCGTTTATCCCAACGATTTTAAGGTTAAGGATCTGATGGTAGGGGAAAGTTTTGTATAAAATGAATATTTATGTGTTATTTGCCGAAGTCGTTGTTGGTTATTGAAAGGGTTTTGGGATTGAGCTGTTTTTGATTACAATGATATTGTAACGCCTTAGCCAATTGTCAAATTTAAAGGTATTAACAAATTGGAATCTTTTTAAAATTTTACTATGATCGGGCAATGCTAACTACTGAGTGTTGCATTAGATGTTACGAAATGGTTCTCTAGATACTAGCGGGAGGGATCGTAATGCGAGGTCTATTGTGGGCCCTTACAAGCCTTCGGAATCCCGCGCCATTCCTTTAATTAAGACTTTATGGTACCTTACTATTTAGAGGTCTGTAGGCGTATGGATTATAGTCTTAGTTGGGCCGCGCGAAGCGGCTATTTTAGTATTTCCCTAGCGTTTTCTTACGTTAGGGATATGATCATTTGGGCTTTTAAAAGTAGGGCTTTGTAAAGCATAGTAGCAGAAAAGCAGCCCGATTGAAGGGCAAAATTCAAACGCGTAGAGGTTGCGTATGCGTGTGTATATACATTTCGTAGAATATTAAAGAGTCGCGTCGCAAAGGAACCCTTGTATGTGGGGTATCCCGTACATAGAGTCCTAAAATAAACAAAAGGGGACCCTTTATTTAAACGACCCCTGGTTCCAAATCCTTTCCTGTTATCACAGGCTAGTGCCTGTGCTTATAGTTACTAGGGATCTATCTCTGGTCGTTGCCATACTCCTACGGTGTTCTGGAGCTACTCGAAAGCATGCCTTCACCTGTCACGTGACCGAGTCACCCTTTTTTCTATAGCTTTATAATAGCTCCTTAGCAGGGGTTTCTCCTTTTTTATTCATCGAAGATTATAAATTTTATTTGACTACTTTAAACGATAGCTACGGTTCAATCCTTTTAAATATGATTCTAGATATTTTTTCCCGATGTTGTTATACTTGTTTGTAAACAGTTATAGCTGAAGGGCATATTTTCCGACTCTTCAAACCTAGACCACTAAACTCTAGAACAATTCTTCAATGTATGTGTGAGGAACTTGTTTTAAAGGACTTTAAAGGCTAATTACAATTATTTAAAAGCCTAACACGAACGTTTCATTAAAATCCTACGTATAAAGCTTATTAAGCGAAACCAAGTCTTTTGCAAGTACGTTTTAGACTTAAAATAAATTAATATAAAGGTATTAAATACGTGAACGAATATAATACAATAACTTAAAGTCGCCGATACGTACACGTCTTCAAAACAAACCCTCTTATAAAGGATTCTCGCCACTCTACTTACAAATAACATAATTATCGAATCGCTCCTTATTGAGGATCGCGTCGACTTACCCAACGACGACAACTTGAACTCCTCCGACTTCGACTACGATACCGATACCCCATTTTATTTCGTTGGACGTCAATAAACTAACCATAAGCCCTTTAACTAGCCGATTAAATTCTCCGAAGTTAAATTACGTTTTTCCACGTGAAAAGTTTTAATATAACGTGAATTACATAATAATTAAAAATTGAGCTATGTGATGAATATTTAACATTATTTTGTAGTAGTTAAAAGGTTTTGCGAAATTTATCATAAAATTTATTACGCTTATAAGGTAGATAACAGTATTAACGATTCCAATAGATTTATGGCAATATTAAATACGTATTATTATAAGTTAAACGCGATTCAATCAACTATCATTCAGTTTATATATATAAACTAAGCGGTCCGTTAACGGTTTTACGTTTTTGAACATTTAAGAAGCCTTTTTTGTAAAGGTTGGAGACATAACTTGGAAATCCGTTGTTAAATTTGCTATTTTAAAGGAGGTCAAGTCATTAATAATATGCTAATCAATACATTGTTTTATTATAATATACCCGCGGATTATAACAAATATGTAGTTTGAGTTTAACTTATTAATAGGCTATTTTATAACCTTTACACTTCAAACGGTAGCATTCACCACGTTAGTGTTATTAATACCGGAAGTATTACTTGTAGAGGAAGTGGTAACGGTTACATAACCGCCCACAACAGCTTCAAGTAAGGTTATGGTAAACAAGGCCTTTATAATATGATTGTTTTGGCTACCTGAGGAATTGATTCCTCCGCTCCATAATTAATCTCGTAATATTTTAGAGATCAAATTGTATAACTTATTTAATGTTTCCAACATCTATTTGGAAAAAGGTTCATGAAAGTTATCGAATATGACGATCCCTCATGCTTTTCTTTCCCAGTAACGAAAAATCACGTTCATAACTTACATATTCGCTTATCAAAGGTTTAAGTCTTCTGCTGACGTTTTAATAGTATTATATTATATTTTTATGTTAATAAGTTTGAAATCGTGTCTTCGAAGCTATATATACTAGAATAAAAGGTGTGAATATTCGCTGCCTTGATTTAGGGTTATTTTAGGTGGATTTATGGTTACGAAAGTCTGGAGTGTATTACAGCGTTTTAAAAGCTGGTTAAGACACTCTCCAGAATTATCGGAGCGTTATAAAATTTAATATAGCGTAATAATCGCAATTCGTGTACTCTTTAGATACATTCTTTAAAGGGGTCTCAAAATGAAATAGCAAATAAAAATTTATGAAATGAAACAGTCGTAATGAAAGCGTATAATATATAACTTAATAACAGATAAAATGTGATAGAGTGTTGAAAGTAACGCATTTAGATCTTACTAATACGAAGAAAATACAAATAAAGCGTGACTATAAGCTAATCAAACGTTTTGAATTAGCCGTTTAGCTCTAGACAAGCGCTACATTAGTTACATGGCTAGTAAATTTAAACGTTGCAACTGGTAATTCGAACAACTGGTGTAATTTCGGGCAAACGAAAAAAGGTAAATATGGTAAGGTAAACGGAAAAACAGAGGTGGCGAGGTGTACTTATAAATTTTGAGATGGTATATAACGTTTGGTGTGGTAAGCGCCTCGAACGCTATGTTCGGCGTTCGCGAAATGTGTCGAAACGCTTCGAAATGTGCTTTAGTCGCATGGTATGTATCTTGGCGAGCGGTTCGGGTGTTGCTTTGCGGGCGTAAAGTAATTGTGGAGGCGCCCCAAAAGTTTTTTTTCGGCCGTTCCCAAAGTTTGTAAGCGGTTTGAATGTTACGTTTTAATTCGATAGGTTATAACAAAATGGTTCCAAACTTGTTTTTTTTTTTTTGCTTACGTTGCCTAATACATGATAAAAAGCTCTTAAAAAAGTACTCCGATACATCTTATACACTAACAGAATTAATAATAATATAACGGAGCATTTAATTGATAGGGCACTAACCGAGTAAATAATTCCATACTAAAGTTAAACTCTTTAAAGTCATTTAGTATTTATAGGTTTTTTTACACTCCCGGGTTTTTTTTTTTTTTTTTTTTTTGAAAACGTAATATTAAAATACGGACAGTTGTGATCTCTATAGTATATCATATTAGGTATGTTACTTAAGTTCGTTTCTTTTTTCCTAATTTATTTGTAATGGACTGATTGGGCTACTAATTAATTTCGGTAAAGTTAATTATATATGGTACGTGAACTTCAAGGTATTAATATAATAATAATAGTGTGTATATTAAAGATAGATAATTAAAGGGCAAAAGAGGTAATGGGAGAGTACATGACTCAGGTAAAAGTTTATAAGCTTTCAATCAGGTAGTAATATTTTACTATATACTCTGCCAATCTTCCTTCTAGGCAGTAGCGTTTTATCATGCACTTTGCCAATATCCCTTCTTGGCAGTAGTACACCATCATACACTTTGCAATCATGCACCTTGTAGCGTAGTACATTACCGTGCACTCTACAAGAGTGCAACTTATAGTGAGGCTACTTACTAACTATAGATATATATGATAATATTCACATTAATAGATAAGACGCGGATAAGAATAATAAATTTTTACGGTTAGGTTCTAGACATTCTCCGCCATATTTTCAAAGCCATAACTAAAATTGGTTATAAAAGATAAAGTTTAGGTTGTAATATCGACCTAACTTCTCTAACATGGGCTATGAACGGGCTTGAGACGGGTATTATCGAAGGATTAAATCAAAAGAAATACGGGTTAGGATGCGGTTGTGAAAGATTATACGGTTACAGCTAATGAAAGATAGAAATGTAGGCGTTCCACACGACGACAGAGTGGGGAGAAAAACGGAGCGAGGTGTATAAACTGTAACGTTGCGACCTATACGTCCGCGATAGTTGACATACCCTAGATATAAGCGATATTACATAAGTAGACAAACATATTTACCAACTCCAAAAAAAAAAAAAAAAAAGCCTACGATTCGTGAAATCACTATTACACTTACAGGCCACCGATAAAATATAAACATTGCTATGAACGCTAGTGACAAGCTGGCGTAATAAAATGTATAAGCCGGAAAATATTATAAAGAGATGGGTTATTCAAATATATTACAAAGGGGTTAGTATACATTAAGATCTTATACAGAATTAATCTTGAAGTTTACCTTATTGTATACCATTCAGCAAACACAGCATCCTTAAAAGCGGTAAATAGGGGCGTCAACTAAAGTCACCTTCCATTTTAATGAACAATTTACGAAAAATATATAAATATTTTAGGTCTATGTAGGGGAAATCTTCTTGTTATCCTTACTATGGCTTAAAACTAGCAAATTGTTCATTGCGTAAAAAGTCTACATAAAGTTACTAACCGTAAGGGTATAGAAATAATAGTGGATAATATAATTCGCGAAGTGATTGGTTATTACCACTTAATACACCGATGAAAGCGTAGTCTGTTTTCAACCTATTGAAAATATCGGTTTTATTAAAAATGAAAGGTTGGATATAACATTAAAATGCGAATGAAAGGAACATAAACTATTAGAAGAATTAAGAATAATAAAATCTATAAAACTAAGTGACTGGTAAATAAAGCTAAAGTTTAGGATGAAATAGCACAAATGAAGTGGGTTACATATAAATTAAAAAATGAAGAAAAGTAAAACCAATAGGATTATAAGCGTTATTAAGAGCCGTTTTCATACGCAAGCTATTAGAAATCGATAGGTACATGGCTAATTCATAATATTATATGGCAAGTTCATTCCTAACCGATAACATCACACGCTTCACACCCGACCTGCATCCTAAATGAATACGGGTTATACTTAAATTTCAATCGACGGGATAGAAACACGAATACAGCTACTTTACAATTAATATTTAATACCATACGCCCCGCATTCAATTTGTATTCGTTATGATAATACACTATTTTCCTATAAAAAGGGGGGTATATTATAGACTTCAACTATTAGCCATTAGGTTTATAGGTTACTTGGCTATTCCGATGATATAATATATATATGCAACACACGGTCTGGAGCGTGGTCCGGACGCGATCCGTAAACGTTATGTGATAGAGCACGTGACAGACCATGCACATAAGTCCTGTATTAGGAACCTCTACACATTTCTTTAGTCTTCCTATGTACCTCAATTGTTAGAACCATTTGGAACTTAGCTTGCATACCTTCGTTAGTTGGACCATAACTGTAAACAATATCGACAATAGTGGGAACTATTGTAATCTACCTTTTAAGCCGGTTAAATTAGTTAATACTAACTACAAACTTTTCACGGATTGAGTTCAAATTTCACATGATATAAGAAATTATGATGGGAAACCCTGTTATCTGTTGAACACGAAAGTAATACTGATTTTGAGCATTTGTAAATAAATGGTAGTTTGTCTTTCAAGTTTTTACTTACTATTTCTAGGAATTCTTTCTGGGTATATGAGAGAAATATATTTAACCTTTTTAATTAGGCTAGCACTTTCCATAAAATATATAAGATATAAAGTTACTTTGAGCACAATGTTTACTTTATATAATACTATATCGACTGGGTTATAATACGGTAGAAAACGATAATGTTTAAATAGAAAAAAAAAGAAAACACTCTTTGATATCTTGAATTAAATTCTGAAAAAGTTTATATTATGTCAGAAAGTAATAAGAAAGGTATACTTTGGCTAAATTATATTTTACTAGTATGTTTAAGAAGTTGTTACTGGCGTTAGCGAGTTCAAATACACCTTACAACGCTCAAATACCACTTATAAAGGCTTTTTTAATCAGTTACGATTTTCGTCTGCGATTTCTATATCATGTACACTAAATGTATTCGGTATATACCTTTAAATTTATAGTTTCCATAATTGCAATAATGATGAATCATCAATTATGTACTAGGTCAACCGTTAGTATAGCAGGTTTACGCGTTAAAAATCTGGTTCAAAACCCTTGAACTAAAAGCTACACTGGCGACAATAACGTGACTAAAGCTTAAGCGGATATGGTAAACATAAATAATATCAGCATAATATTGATAAAAATTGTTCAATTTTCGGTAAGCTCAGCTGTGAATCAATTTATTACATTAGTGTTAAACATTGTAGATAGTAGGTGATATACCATACCTAATATCCTATTCCTTTTGAAGAGAACTATTTAGACCTTATCGTAAATTATGAAGTCAAAGACGTGTTCAAAAATGAAAAAAAGCATCAACGCAAGTTAAATAGCATAAAAATATTAATCTTAAAACAACCTAATAATTATCCAACCCCGCCTTTTTATACTTTCTGTGAGTTAAAAACCCTTACTTTTGTTTTAAATATTAATTCCCCAATACTTCACATAGTTTTCTTCTTCGTAAGTGTTACACAAAGTACATGTTGTAAATAATGATATTAGAAACGGAGGCAGTAAGATACATAATAGGAAAATATTTGTAGCATATCGCGTTGTAACAGGAAAGCACTATCGCCATAGAGATGAATCGTTACAATGCTGGCAAGGCCAAAATTGACTTCAGCTTAAATATGGAACATGTTGATAAAATAGATCGGGCAACGTATTGTTGGATTAGTTGCAGTATTGTATGATGAAAGAAAAAGAATATAACGAGAGTGAATCATAGTAGAGCTGACCATATGAGATATAACAGACATAGATACGTATCTATCCAATACCATATACCAGGCCTTAACCTTAATTGTTAATATATCCATATCTATATATATACTGCTACCTATATATAACAAGTCCCTGTGACCAGAAGAAAAAGTAATGTCCTCATTGTATAATGGGAGAGTGAAACCGTTAAACGCGAGATGCGAGATACGAGACGTGAGATGTGAGACGCGAGAAGCAAGATATGAGATATGAGACGCGAAAATCGAGACGCGAGAAGTGAGACGCGAGAAGCGAAACGAGAGATACGAGATGAGATAATAGGGACGTGAGACGTGAGATGTGAGACGTAAGAAGCGAGATGTGAGATGTGACACCTTTCCGCGAGAAGTGAGACACGAGATATGAGACGCGTAAAACGAAACACGAGATGTGAGATGTAAGACACAAGAAACGAAACGCTAAAAGTAATGCTTTGCAACGTAAAAACTTTTTGTAGGCATCGATCAGGTTTTTACAATGATCTAACTCGTCTACAGCTTGGTATTTTTTGTCTTTAACGGTGTATACTTTTTAGTGAACCAAATATTGAATTTAGCTTCCCAGTCGACAACGACGATTCAAATGTTAATCCACATTTTTCTCAACTTTACATTCGTCTTCCTCCAAAGCCTCTGAGTATAAACTAATGTAAAAAGTAAAGTTACCCTAGTAACATAACTATACTCGAGATCGCCGTAAAGCGATAAATATTACACTTTTCCACTAGGATAAACAAGTGAGTTAATAGGAAAATTAAGCGTATGGGCAAGGTTTCTATTATGTTTTACTATAATAAAAGAGCCTAATTTTAATAGTATCAACTTTTTTTTTTATCTATGTAGAGGTTCATCAGTTTTTTCTATACATAATTATATACTCATTCCAATATTAAACTTTATCCACCGGTAATTTTCATTATCACAGCGCTTGGTTTTGATATCTATAACATCTATAGTAAGTTCAATATTTCGAAGCAAATACTCTCTCATAAAGCGCATTTCTATTTATTATTAAGCGAGAGTTGAATTAAAGTAAGTCATAAAACTATGTAGTTGAAAGCTATATAGTTACTTATAAGGTATAATATCGAGAAAGCGTAAATAAATATTATAAATATTTCATTTTAAAATATGTATAAATCGATTTTATAATCTATTCGTTGGAATAATAGTAATTGAAGTGTAGTAGATAAACTTTACTTACAGTAAAGTTGATTATACTGACTGCAAGGTGAGTGAATTTTTTGTGAGCTTATTGTATTGGCTGCAAGTTAAGTATAGTATGCGCTTATTTGACACTAAGATACGGCCTAAGCAATTTACTATACAAATTACTGTGCAGACCGACTAGTGATCTACCAAACCTAGAGCAATAAATTCACTATTTGATCATTACAATACTACGATTACTTCGATTAATCTAATCGACAATGTAACAACCTTTAAAGTCCAATCATAGGCAAGACTTATCAATACTGATAAGTGATTATGAGTTTGAACAAAAATAAGCTAAATAGAAGAAGAAACTATTTTCCGGTTACGTTCTACATAAAACGGCGGCTAGGGTGGAAGAAAGATTCTTAAGAAGGGCGTCTACTACTACATTGGTTTTCACGGCAATATATAAAAAAGATTTCTAGTTTGCGTCGGTTTTTACGGAAGTTTAGAAGTAACGACGGTATCGCTATTGAACACCAAGAGATCTTCACCAAATCCTTCTCAAAAAACGTTGAAATTAACCGCTAAAAGTCTCAAATAGATAAGTTGGCAAACAACTAGGTCAATACTACTACAGGTACTACTACTGCAAAAACGACTAAATCACATGGCTTACAACATTCAACCTTTAACCTTCACTAACAAACAACTTCCGACCTTATCTTTCATATCGAACCTTTACCCTAAACACTAAGTTCTTCCTTCTACTTTAATCTTTTTACTTTCCCTACGCCAATTCAATTGTCAAAATAGTTAAACCGAACGAAACCGCTAAGTCGCCCCAAAAAATCCACGTCGCGCGATTTTACGCTGAATCACTAAATTCTCACACCACAAATTACCAAATCCCTCTCTAATAAAATCTTACACTAGCTAAAATATTAAAATAACACCTTATTAGGCATTACTAAAAGCAATAGGAGCCTTCAGATCCATCTTTTCTAAACATTACGATAAAAACCTTTAGATCCAAAGTGTCAATGAAAACTCAACTGAGGAATCTAATTAACTTTAAGACCAACTTCTACAGGAACAGGGTGTTAACGACTCTTAACAACCTTACATGCGTTTAAGGGAACTTGCTCATAATCCCTAGTTAAGTTAAACCTTTTTACGCGTTAACGATAAAAGACCTGTTAATATACTTGATCATTGTACACCTATACGTGACAATACGGTGTACACCCTCAAATACGGAAAAGTGGGTGAAATAACGGTTGTTAATGTGGTAAAAATTATTAACATCGGCGCCATTCAACATTCAATCAAACAAAATCGTTTAGTCTCTAAAAACCTCACATACGTCCAAGTCTCACTTATTATTGAACACTTTAATTTAAATCGTCAAGTCCCTCAAATCGAAACTTCTCACTGTGAGTAAGCATATAAATGCAAGCCTACTACAAGTATTATTATAAGACTTTACTTCTCGGTCTATGCGACTAGCTATTACCCTTAATACAGCGAGTCAAAGGCTCCAAGTCTTAAATTAATAGGAAACACCGACGACTGAAACGATTATCGCGACCTTTCTCCCAACCGTGTCAAAATAGTTAATATAAACTACAAACTTTTTACAAACTTCGCCAAAATATGAAATAGCGTAATAAGTATCACAGAAAGCTCTATAAACTTTTCGATACGGTAATAATACCCTTTTTAAAAATTGATAAGTGAATAGAGATCCCCCCTTTTAATTTTCATTCGCTATTTCCCGAAATCCTCACAAGGCACGCCAAAGATTGTTACCTAACCTTTCTAATACGGGAAAAATCCTTCCAAGAAATTTACAATGATATCAAAAGTTGTTTCGAATACGATATTCATCTGGCGCAATGTTATACGGACTAGGCCACTATGAAATAAACGATGATAATAATAAAGAAGAAAAAAAGGAAACACCGATACATATTTTAAATAAAGTACTTAACAAACTAATGTTATATTAGAAAACGATATTGAAAGCTCACACTAGTGAAGCAATGCTTCACGATCATATACGATCCACTATTATAAGCGTTAACGAGTTTGAATACACCCTACAACACCCAAATACCACCTATAAAGGCTTTTTCAACCAATTGAGGTCCTTGTTCACGACCGTAATAACACGTACATCAAACTAACTTCATATATATTCCCAAATTCATTACTTTTGCGATGTAAATAACGAAAAATACATACTAATACACTACATCGATCCTAAATACGTACGATCTAAAAATTGAAAATCTGGTTTAATAGCTTCGGATTCAAAGCCACAACTTCACTAATGCCAACGAAAACAACACTGAAAAGCACCTACTAACCTCAAAAACTATCGTCGTAAAAATATCAAAAGATATTGGATCTGTACTAAATCTGGCTATTAATTAACTCGTCATCCTCCAGCCGAACATAAGAAGAAATGGGTAATATTCCATATCTAATACCCAACTACTTCCACGAAAAACTATTCAAATCACATTAAAGACTTGAAGAGTAAATAAACACTTAACGACTACAATACTCCTAAGTAAATCAAATAGAATAAAAATACTACTCTTAACTCAGCTCAATAATTAGCTGGCTATACCTTCCTATACCGCTTAAGTAGCGAAAACCCTGGTCTCTACCTTAAAAAGACCCCAACCCCTTATATACCTTTAAATTTTGCGTTCGCTATACAAAATAAGTGGTTCAAAATATCGTACTAAATACAAGGGTTACAAGGTACTTAACAGGAGGCTATTCACAATACATAACATTTTGAAAGCAAAACACTACTAATACGAAGATTAATCGCCACTATACTAGTAAATCCAAAGTCAGCTTCCACCTCGGCGAACAACAATCGTTCCTCAAGACAACGGTAGTTCAAACTATTATTAGATCGATTACATTTTATATCCTCAAATCCCTTACCCCTTTTATCTTTTAACTGGAGGGAATGAAGACCCTTGCCATTAACGTCGACACCAACGCTAATAAGATGGTTAAACACGGCTTATGGTCCCCCCTCGCCTCCAAATCAAAGTATCTGTAGTTCTATTTTTAAGGCCCCAAAACAACGATGTTAAATCTAACGGAATCAGAAATACGTCAATTATATCGGCGCGTTAACCACTAAACCGTTAATAAAATAAAAAAGTACTTAATTCCGAAAAACATAGAAATGTGAAATATTTTGCTTTGCAAACCATCAAAAAAATCTATCATTACCCTCAATACTTATACCGAAACCCCTCTCAAATTCAAGCTTACACTAAAAACCAACAAAATTTCAACTATACAATCTTTATTAATGTATTTTACTAGGATAATAAATCTATCACTTACGTTATTAACCACGCAACCTTTTTTCACGGAGCTAAGTTTCTCAAGTCCCTGTCAGCAAAAGACACATGGAAAACGTTAAGGATACTATATATTAACACGTATTTAGATCCACCTCATGTTGTCGTCCACGATACCCATACCAATATTACGACTATAGAATTTTAATCAAATTCCAAAATGATGGGGATCCAGTACAAAAAGGTGCTTATAAAGTCATACTAAAGAATTAAAAAGGTCGAAAGGAGATACACGTTACTTCGCCAAACGTACAATATCCTTAAACTAAAGATTGGAGGTTGTACGAACCAGGAGGCACATTTCAAAATAACAGTGAAGGTCTTAAATAATACTATAGTCTTTAACAACCTAGTATTAACGCTGCTAGTCTTTAAATCGTATCCAATTCTGAAGAATAAATTTCTGCTATCATCAAATACCTAATTAAAAACTATGGTCTATGGCAAAGTACTAAAAGAACTACGGAAGAAATCATAACAGCATCAAGTTAATAATGACCTTAATACTAGAAACGGCCCCACTATAATCTACGTGCTTACTTTGCCTTTACGAAGTAAAGTTCTCGTATAGCGGGAGCCAAGTAAATGAGATAGCCTATACAAAAGCTTAAGTATCATTAACCTTGAAATTGTTATGAAAACTACTAATAACCTCAAAACTTTGTGCACAACCCAGGTCCAACCCTATATTAGAGTGAATGAAGATAAAGATAAAAGCTTTTAATCTAATAGAATAAACTAACACAAACCTTCTCTGCCTTTAATCGATATCATAATAAAACGACGCTCACGTAAACGACTACTAGAAAGATAAAACGATAAAGCAACGAATGAAAAGTCCGCATTTACAATAATGCTTGGGTAAATATAAAAGAAAAGAACTATGAAAACTTAACGTTAAAGCTTCGTATATAAGGCATTATCAAAACCTCTGGAAAACCTTTCAAAAAAAGCGATAAAGTCGAATTTAATGACCTCCTAACTCTAAAAGTTATACAATTGGTTCCTAAAATCAAATCTAACCTCTACAACCCAAATATCAGGATCTTCAGGTTGAAGATTGTATACGAGGTGGAAGGTAGGATTGCAGTGCGTCCATATAAAAAATTACGCTTAATTTCTTAAATATGCGCTACCATAAACAAAACCTTAATCTTTATATAGTCGCCAACGATTGAAAAAATCAGTCAACGTTTGGTAATTGCTTTAGCAATAGGTTTGTTAGCAAAAACTAAAGGAAGATTCACCTTGAATGACGCGATATAATGAAAACATATAAAAAATTAACAACTTATTGATTACGTATCATATTAATATAACTACAACAAAAACTACGTGCTATATACCCTCCGAGAATGGTAATACGAAATGTAAAGCCACTATACGAATTAGATAAAATAGGCGTCTAATAACTCCTAACCTATTAGTCGCATTTCAAGTCACAACTAAGAATAAAGTCTTTACCATACGACATGTAATTACTGATAGTGTAAGAAAAGAATTTCGACTAAATAGGTATATAAACTAATAATACTACTACTGGCTTTATGATATAGAAATAAGAGGCGATTGAAAATCTAAATTTTGAAATTACAAATCAGTAACAACTTTAGCAAAAGACAACAAATTTTAGTTTAATGAATCGTCAATCCGTATACTTAAACTTAATACTAACCTCAATTTCCGCAATAAGGATTAAAACGTTAACTAAGCTACAATTAATAAAACTAACGTAGCCAAATGTCAATAGTATTTTAAAAAAACGCGCCTGTAACAGATATATCGCAACCATATACCATATAAAATCCTTTTACAACCTATCGATTACGAAATAATTATAAAACCCCACGAATAAAAACTTTAACCGCTGAAATGAAATGCTTAAACGATAGATAAGGAATTGAGACCGAGGAATTAATAAAATCCTGATAAACTGATCAAAAGCCAAATTAATAATCTTTACAGACGGTCTTTCTACAAACAACACCGACTTTTCCTTAAAAATTGACTTCATAATAGCACACGTTGATAAAAACGAACGGGAAAACAAATTTAACATCACTTTCACTTTAATTTACTCAACCTGCGTTAAATACGAACCGATTACAAGAAACGTACTTATCTCAGACTTGAATGGAATCATAAATAGCTTTGATAAAGGCATAACACTATAGAAAACCCTGACTGTTGTTACCAAGCAACTAGAAATTCCGTTTATACCAATGGTAATTTATACCGACTCGAGGAGACAATTCGAATACCTTTTGAAACTTGGAACCACTTGTGAAAAACGTCTGATAATCGACGTAATAACACTTCGTAGAACTAATCAAGGCGGGGAAATCGAAGAGTTCCGAAAAATCTATGGCAAAGATAATCTTACTAACGTTATAACAAAGGCATCACCGAATGAAGCCCTTGAAATGTTTATAAACAGTAATAAGCTAACCATACTCATCGAAAGCTACATTAACAAGTTACCTGTAAAAGCCAAATCACGTGCCGGAGAATAAGGATATACTAAAAAAGTGGAAAATAGCTAGGGAAATAGCAATGGCAACTTCTTTAAGTAGCAAAGTTAAATTAAAGGCAATAATGGGTTAAGACAGCCAATAGTGGAAATGTGATAGTACGCGAAATTCTATAACAAAGAACTTATGTACGGGAGTTTATAAAGTCGAAACTCAAATCCCTGGGGCAAATAAAGGTAATTGGAGTCAATTTGAATACAAAAGTTAACTAGAATTAACAGGGGTCTAGCCAGTTAACTAGGATATAGTTTGGCACGAACCGTAAAAGTTTGGTCGACCATACTAACATATGCGTAAAAAACAAAAAGCCGTCAGTATTGGAATAGTAATACTTTCAGTGAAATAGGTCAACTTTACTTACAGTATTAGTCCTTTTAACACTAGGGTACAGGTTAAGGGATTAGTTATACAAATTACTGTGCAGACCGGCTAGCGGTCTGCTAAACCTAGAATAATACATCCACCACTTGACCATTCAAATACTACTATTACTTTGACCAATCTAATAGACAATGTTGCAACGTCTAAAAGCCTATTATAGTCAAAACCTACAAACACCTTTATAATATTAGGCGATATATTGACGCAAGCTAAACTTAATAGCTTGTTTTCTTTGTTCATATTATCTACTTACCTAAAGATAATAAACCATTGTTATCTTGAACTTTGAGTCAAATCCCTCTCAAAACCCTTACCATAATAGAAAAATAAATTTAACGTTTCAGTCGGAAATAATATCATATAGGCCAAACGAGTGAAAAAGAAATAAAAACTTATATAATATACTGTCTATATAGATATTATATATGAAATATATTCTAATGAAAAAGTACGTTTCAAAGTTCTATGAGTTACCGACATAATTGAATTAAACTCCTTATAGTTTAGCAAAGTAAATATGGTAACAACGAATGATACGGTTAACATTTTTATGCCAATTTTATATAAATAGTGTATATAAACTCTTTTGGAGTATAAATTAGCCGAAACTTTCCTATAAGTATTCGGGTTTCGTAATGTAATTATCTAGAATGAACGTGATAACGATAATATTCATCATTTGATTTACGTTTAAACTCAAAATTTAATTTATACAGTAAAATTATCATACGTCTCGAGCTGAAATAGTATTTATTATTATATTTATGTTGAAGGAATTCCCGAATTTAGTTTTTTAAAATAAACAGCCTCTTGTTACCTACTAATTCTCGGTTGTAAAAAAAGGCTATTAATGAATCAAAAAGAGTACTAAGTCTTAAAACTATTTAAAATCTCATTATTCGTATTGTATTTTTTGTAATCTTTGGTTTAATTAATGTTAATGACGCGCTATATTTCTTCTGTCCTGTATACAATCGAAAGTTTCAAACTTATTTCATATGGAAATACAATTTTGGTACTATGCAAAGTTAAATTAACGTTATCAGATACAATTGATAGAAGATTATCAAAAATTTGGTCGAAAATAAGGATTTAGTTTAAGATTTTAATAACTTAAATACTAATTGTACGACGCCGTAATATTGTATTTATGACTAGATCAAACAGTTCTACGAAATGGATAATATTCAGATTATATATATCAAAATAGATAGTTATATTTATGCGGGGAAAAAATATTAGTAAATGCAGAATTAAATGACGTGTGGTTAACATTCCCTATTGTAAATTTATGATTAATAAAAATTATCAAGGCATACGTTTTACCGACCATAGTAGATTTAAGGCGTTTTCATACTCAAACGAAGTATTTGATCTTATATTTCGGGGACTCATAATGTAGTTCGGCTTTTGGAAGGAATTTACTTGAGGACAAAATGGGGCGTTTAACGGTAGCTCGGATTGTATTTCCCTACTTCCACACATATTTCTATTTAAGTTAAAAAAGTATAATTTCAAACCCTTTTTCGAAACTCCTGTCGATTTGTCTAAATTCTGGATGGATTTAGTCTACATAATATGAATGTAACTATTTATACAAGTACTTTTATATCTTACAAAAGTATTGATAGGTTTTCCCAAAGTCATTGCTTTTCGTTATTCCAACGATATCGATTTTAATCTGTTAATTAACAGTAGTATTTTGTGATTAAGTGGCGAAAATATTTTTCTAGGTTTGGCTGACCGCTATCTGGTCTGTACACTAATTTATATGACTAGTTGCTTGGCTTGTGTCTTAATTTTAATCGGTTATATAATATACTTAACTTTATTATCAATATAATCAACTTAAAAAACACTAAACTCAATTTACAGTTAAAACTGTCAAATTACTTAACAGTACAGTTAACTAATTATATTGTACTTACTACTATTCCAATACTGGCGGCTTTTTGTTTTGTATACGCACGCTAGTGTAGTCAACCACTTATTCATGGCAACCGCTGAATTCCCTCCTTGTCAACTGGCTAGACCCCTACTAATTCCGCATCCAAGTTGCCTCCAATTACCTGCTTTTACCTTAAGGTTCTAAGTTTCGACTTTATTAATTTCCGTATATAAGTCTTTCATCAAAAACTTATGTAAACCTCAAACTAAGCCCTGCTAGTCAATCTAGCCACTGTTTTCAATTTCTTGATAGTCTTTCAGTTTGCCTGGGTACCCCTGATTTTCTCTCTGCTCGTTATTATATAACTTGACCTTACCAGGCGGCATCTTAACATAACTCTCGATACATATAGTCAGCTTATTACTGTCTACGAACTATTCTAAGTTTTCATTTGATGTTAACTTCGTTATAGCATCCGTCGAGTTACCTTTGCGATCTATTTATTCAAACTCCTCAATTTCCCTACTTTTACAGACTTCGCAAAGTGTCATAACGTTAATTATCAGGCGCTTTTCGCTAGTTATAACTAATTTCAAAATCTATTCAAATATAATTTTTGAATAAGTACAGATTATAACCGGTATAAGTGAAATCTTCAGTTACCTAATAACGATATTAAGGGTTTCCACATTACTATGCCTATATTAAAACCCACTGTTATACCGTAGTTCTCTACAACTACTACGTCGTGCGTAATACGTTTACCTTAATAAAGTTTTAGAGGATTGAATTCTTGATAATGATGGATTGGTTTTTCTAAAATTTATCTCTAGTATCGATTGTTATAAGTAATCGTATTAATGATGATAGGGGAATATAATTGGTAAAAAAGCTGTCCATAAAAATATTAGTTGGTTTTTGACAAATTAACTGAAACAATATGAACCCTACTATTTAGGTTTTTTATTTACCAGTCCAACATTTCATTTAGTTGGTCATAGTTCTTATTTGTCGGGTTTTGGACTTGCGTCGTAACTGGAAATTATACGATACCTCTGGTTGGTATAAGGTTATGATGTAGCTATTATGGGTGCGTTACTCTAAATAATTTTAATATTTTGCAATGTCAACCTTATTAATCATAGCCGGGTAAGCTATTTAAACCTTTCCACAAAATTAAAAGGAATTATTAATATATTTAATATTATATTTACATATTATCAATCCATTGAAATCTAAAACTTTGAAGTATATCAATGTGGTAATAAACTCATAGTTTTAGAACTTGAAGCCTTGAATTACATGCTGTTCCGATTTTATTTAGCCAAAGGTTTCAATGAAATGGGTATTATCTATTTATATACTTTTTAGCCAAAATCTTTGTCCTATGTAATTAATAAGCACGGGTCGTATATGATAATTCTCATACTTAATTTCAACTTGAAATACGATTACTAGGTAAAGAACCAAGGAAATCTTGATTTAAGAAGTTTGTATAGTATTTGAATACATAGTACAACCGTGTTTAATAAATCTATGTTATGATTTTTTCATACCAAGTTGAATAAAAAGAGGTTTAGTAAATTGATCGTTGATTGCGTATAAGTTTGGTTCATGTTACGACGATTAAGGGTAAAATTTCAATGAGTTTTAGCGAGTAATCCAATTGCTAATGCGATTACCAAGTATTGATGAATCTTTCACATTGTTTGTAATTACGTAAGTATTCAGGGTTTTGCTCTATTATTTCATTTTCACACGATTGGACATAATTTTTCGCATAGTTTCCACGTGGCTTGACTTTTGATCTTGTAAATGATCTTCGACATAAAAATCATAATATTTAGGTTTTAGAAGTTAACATCGCGTTGAGTTACAAATTATATGACTTTTCGAATAAGGATTCCATTAATCCTAACTTTATAGATTTTAAGAAAAAAAGGTTTACCTGAAATTTTGATGTTTTGTGTATGCAGAGTTTGTTAATTAAGTTTTGTTTATCATTTTACCGTATGAACACAAGCAGTATTATGGATTAGTCCCAGTATGTATTCTTTTTTATCTTTTGTATCTCTTTTTTTTTAGTAGTGATCTGCACCGTTAATATTTTATCGGATCGTTTATTATAATAGGGGGAGAATTTTGCTCATTAATTTCCTTAGATTGAATATTTTAATTATTATCGTTATTATTAGTCGCTTTTATATAGGATTGAACTTGCTTTATGCGAACTATTGTAAGACCATTAACAATATGAATAATTACTTTAGGGTTGTTAAAATTTTAAATTTTAAATGGGCTATCATATTTTTCTGGTTCTCGTTATATAAAGATTTTTCTTTTCAACGGTAAATTTAGTACATCGATTTTCGTAGGGCCGTTCCTGTTATTAAGAGTATTATTGAGTTGGAGCTTGGCATATTATCTCCGTCATTTTGTTTAAATCTTTGCGTTACATAATATCCTTTTTTAGGTATTTGTTAATAGCATAAATTTAATCGTTAAACGAGGATATCTAGTATCATTCTCTTCAGACATATAATATCGTTCAAGCCTCTCACCCCTATCTAAAAGCGTATTTTTTAATCCGTAAAACCTCCAATTTTTCATGTCTGGATTTTATACACCTTGCAAAGCAATATGTGTGACTCTTAGACTTTTTCAACGCCTTCATTGTTTTTACTAAGTACATATTTATATTGGATTACCATTATTTTAGTATTCGTTTAGATTTTAGCCACTATAAAGTTGATATTAGTATCATGAACAACAATATTTAGTAGATTCAAGTCCATGTTAATTTGGAATATCTTGAATGTTTTCAAGATATCGTATGTCAATCGTGATTTTAGAAACTTGAAATCGTCAAAAAAGGTTATAGAGTTTATAAAATAAAGGTAAGGCTTGTTATTGAACGGAAATTAGTAAACAAATATTTCGTAATTAATTTTCTTGTCATTTTTCAATAAAAATTTGAATTTTTTGGGGCCTGTGTATCATCTTGGTTTATGTGATAAAACATTTTAATAGCTTTTAGAGATGAGTAATCCCCATTTTTATTTTTTGCGTACTTAAGAATTTTGTAAAGCTTTCTAACAGCCTAGTAATCAAGAAACCGTTGTAAATTTTGTATATTTAATTTCATTAGGTTCACTACTATTGTTTTAGCCCTTCAAGATAAACGCAAAGGTTTCACTACTTGGAGATGGAAGGAAACCTCAGGCCGTTTTTGATTAGTTTGTTAGTGTTAAAGTCGATTTTGAAATTTAGAATGTTGATATTTTTCAATTAAAGGAGTAATGGGGTAGAAGATTCGAGGATTTGTAATGTAATTAGTTTAATAATTCTTTGTATAATGATCGATTTTTATGAAAATAGTTATTTCCCTATGTTAAAAACCACTTTGGATTTACCAGTATGTTAATGATTGATTTCTGTTGCAGTATTACGTTTCAGTTGCAGTTTTATATATTGTGAATAGCTTTCTATTAAGTACCCTATTGCCCATGTATCCAGTATGATATTTTAAAACATATGGTTCGTATGAGTATCGCAAAGGTTAATTTTTTTTTAAGGAGTTATGTACTTTATTTTTGGTTGAATGTAAGGGTTTTTACTAGTTAAAAGATCTAGGAAGGAGTTTTTGTTTTGTTATTGTGTTGCTTTATGATAAGTACTTTTATTTTATATTATATACTTTAGCATATCATTAATGTTCATAGCTTTTTTACCCTTGTAATCTGTATTATAGTTTAAGTAGTCTTAACCGGAAGTAGTAGGGTATTGTATACGATATAATACCTGTTGTTTGTGTCGTTCAATTGGAGGTATCGAGTCGACCAATAATCGGATTTATTACAAATTTAATACCTTTTGTTATTATTGCGACAATAATTTTTTCCATTTATAAGTTTGTTTTGGTTTTTCCTATATTATTATTTCGCATGTGGTTTTTGATTTAGAGTTTTTGAATCCGATTTTGAGCGTTAGAGCCTTTTGTATTTACGATTAATGTAATCAATTATCGTAAGCATTTTATTATTTGAGTCACGAAAGTTGTTAGCTTAGGAGTATATATTAACCGAATTTGACGTATTGTTCATTATAGTTGAGAATAAAAACCGTAATTGGTTTAAAAAACTTTAATATACTATAATTTGACGTTGTCAAGTGTATTTCAACTTGTCAACGTTTGTAATGACCGTTTGTCCTTATTTGCAGAGTATAGCTTCATCAACGTGTGCTTTCTATATTGTTTACGAGAATAATATGAACTTGTTCATCATTTCATAAAAAACAATCTTATTTCTCCTTCTTTTTAGTTACTATCGTTATTTACTTCGTTGTAACCTAAATATTTGTGATATTACATCAAGTGAATCTCATATTCGAAGTGAATTTTCATGTCGTTCTAAATTTTACGAAAGGTGTTTGCTTTGATTAAGAAGGTTTAGTAATAGTCTACAGCGTAATTTGTGAGGGATTTTGGAAATAATAAGTGGAAACCTGAAGCAGGAACTTCTATTTATTTGCAAATATTTATAAAAAATCATTATTTTATTATTGAACAGGTTATAGTATTTATCTTTATACTTTTTTGCATTACTCCAAATTTTGGACAAATTCTTGATGAGTTCTTAATTAATGTTAATGTTTTGAATAGGTTTAGGAGAAAGGTTACGACAATCTTTCTAGTCACTCATAGTGTTTAGTTTTAGTTTTTTAGAGTCGTGGTGATGGGGGTAGTTTCTAGTTGCTTGACATAATGTGTCAAGTTATGTAGTAAAACTTGTGGTAGGTTTATGTCTATAGGCGTACCTACTGTAGAAAGGTTTACCAGGTATTTAGCGATTTTGAGGAAACCTTTGAAAGGTTTAGAAAACTTAACGATTATGAGGAAAGTGTTGAGGTACTTGACGATTTTGAGGAAAGTTTTAAAAGAATTGAATATTTTCCTTAATTAACTATTGGATAGAGCTAATGTTAATTTTTTATTACCTCAATAATTATTTTTTTACATGCTTTATTTCCGCTCAACACGTATTTTTCGTTGTTATATGCAATTGTTTCATTATTAAGTAGATTAACAGGTTATTCATTGTCAAAGCAAAAAGAATTGGTATTAACGGGGTCAAAAGTTTAACTTAATTAGGAATTAGTGTCATAGGCTGGTGTATGGGCAAATGATCACTAGGGATCTAGCCCTAGAGGTTTCCATGCTCCTACGATTCTTTGAAGCCGTTTTGGGGTATACTTTTTTGCCTATCACATAACCGCCTCCCCCCCCCCTCTTTTTTTTTTCTGTAGTCTATAACAACTCCTTAACATTGGTTTCTTCCTCTTTTTTTTTTCGAGGATTATAAATAGTATCTGATTGCCTTAAGAAAAAACTATAGTTTAATCCCTTTATATACAATGCTTAATATTTCATCTTAATGTTATATAGACTGTCTGTAAGCAATTATAGCTTTACGTTATGTCTTTCGACCTTTTGCATGTGAACTTCGAAACCATAAAATATTTTTTCGACGCGTTTATTAAGAACTAATTTGAAAACGCTCCAGCAATATAATACAACCATTCCATTAACTAAAATAAACCACTTACTCAAGTTTTACGTACGAAACTCGTCGAACAGAACCACGCCGTTGCGAATACACTGTACGTATAAAATAACGTAAAAACAACATATTAACCACGTTAATAAATATAATCCGGCAACTTAATATCGTTACCGACATGCCTACGCCAGTAAACCAACACCTCACCCTCTTTAATAAAGTCTCACTCCAACGTGATCTACAAACAATACAATTACCGCGCCACTTCCCACCAGGAACCGCGTCGACGATAACAACAAACCGGATTTCTCTTACTAAAATTACGATAATAATAACTTACTTGATAATACCAACTATCAAAAAATCAAACGCAAACCTTTCAATTAACCAATTAAGTTTTGCAATGTTGAATTATACTCTTCCATATAAAAAACCACGATATTGATCCAATTATATAAAAATCAAAGTTTATTAGTATAAGAAAAGAATACTTTAATAGAATATTGAAAAATTGATAGGCTTTATAAAAACCGTTACGAAAATCTATTATTCTCGCGATAATGACGCCGGTAATAAAGACTTCTATGCCTTCTTAATAATGTTTTACACGTATTATCAAAACTCTAATGCGGAAAAAAACCGTCATGATCCGGCTTACAATTTTAGAACAAAGGGTTTGCAAACAGTTTTACATTCTCTAATTATTGTTTAAAAAGCTTCATTTAAAAAAATTAACAACATAGCCTAGAAATCCGCGGCTATATTCTTTATTTGAGAAATATTTAGTAATGATACATTCGTCAATACGTTATTCCCTTTTAATATACCCCTTAATAGTAACAAGTGAGTTGTTTATACCTAACGTATTCATAAACGACTTTATAACTTTCGTATTCGACATAATAACGTTAGTTACGTTGGTAATACTGGTACCGGCAATATTACTCGTAGTAGGAATAACAATAGCAACGTACCTACTCGTGATAGCTAGAGAAATATTATTATAACAGGCGAAAACGCCTTTAGAACCGGTACGAAACGGAGCGTTATCTATGTTAATCAATCTAAACTTACTTAACGTAAGGATTTAAGCTTACATATTAAATACAACGCGAATAATTATCGCATGCGTGTTTACCTATTGGATCCTGAGTAACACTCGAATAACTCGAATAACAAAAATTAATATCAATATTTATCTTACATATACTAATAACCTTATTAACCCTGGAAAAAACGTAATTTTTATATATAATTATGTATAAAAGTGGGAATTATTTTAATTGGATCGGGTATTTCACCACCAATTTTAAACAAATTCCCTATTTATGGAAAATATATTTCATAATTTCACTCAATTCGTTAATTATTTAATAATCGTGAATCATCGATAATAGGACATTGCGAATAAAAAACCAAACCTTATATTAATATAACCGCGTATTCTTATCCCTTCCGAATAATTCGAAAAGGGTATTTAATATATATATAAAACTAGTTTACGGAATTTTTTATAACTGATCTAGAAGTTACCCTTGATATATAACAATATTGAGTTTAGGTTTATATTATTCTTGACTTACAATAAAACGTTATTCGAACTCAACTTCAATAAGAATATAAATATATAACTTATACTTCTTCAAAACATATAGTGCATCTAAAACAAACAGATAATTACTTAGTATAAGAACGGGGTTTTACGCCGATACAAAGGAACCTAAAGGTATTAATACCGCCGCCTTCCATTCTATATTTCGCAAAGCCCAAAAGAAAAAAAACACGCTATTGTTAGATAAATCGCCGCCGTCACCCTCGAACATATCAATAAAACGTTAACCACTAAGATATCCGTCTTCATTAACAATAAGCTTCCCAATAATTTTAAGAAATACGTTCCATTATCCCAAAAAACCCTAAATCTCAAACTGTCTTCTTACTGGTCAAAATCGGATTACAATATTATCATTCAAAACGACGATTAAAACCAACCCTTCAAAGTTTCTTAAATTCCATTATATAATGTATTGAAAGATTAGCTCCTAATATTGCGGAAAAAGTTAACGAAATTATTAAATTAAGGTTAGATCTACGCAAATAGCTCGTTAATAAGTGCCTCAGTACTCCTCGTTAAAAAATCCCGATTGCAACCTACGTTTCTATATCAACTATCGCAAACTTAACGTCTTATGAAAGTCAATCGCTATCCTCGTCCCCTGATGAAAGAAACGCGTGAAAATATTTCATAAATTGAATAATTCGGTCAACTTGACGTGAAAACTGTTTTTCACAAATTACCTTCCCAAAACGAATAAAAATACTACATTCTGCATACTTTTCAGACTTCCTAAACAACTAATTACCACTTCCGGCCTTTCTTATATACCAACTACTTTTTATCTATATATTAACAATTTATTACGGTTATTTCTTGTCATTTTTCCTTTTACTTACCTCAACAATATTTTAATTTCTTTCAATTGCACTTTTTGTTGGTAGATCTTTATCTTTGCAACCAAGTCGATTCGAATATGTGTGATTGAAGTAACTAGTTCTGCATTAAAATTGGTGAATGAGTTGTAGGTTCTAAGTTTGGCAGACCGCTAGCTGATCTGCACGCTAATTTGTATGGCCAAACGCTTTGGACTATGCTTCACTTTGAAGTATGTACCTACTATACTACACTTGCAGTCAATCCCATAAACTGCAGTCAATTTGAAGCCATTATAATCAACTAACTGTAAGTATAATTGACTTGAATATACTGGATTTAACTGCTATTCCAACACTTTTTACGATTATAAAACTAAAATTCAATAAGTATTGAACGCCTTACACACTGCAGAGTTAAACCTCAATATATTTCAGTATTAATTTGGGGTTTAAAAATTCAGTATTTAGGGTTGTTATCAAAACTGGAATATAAATTCGTACAAACACGGAAAAGTTACGTGCTATCCTAGAATAAACGGTTTTTATATTTATACCAAAACTACAAGTTTTCTTTTACTTCATCAACTTTTAATGGAAATTTCTTCGGGATTACTTTATAATTATCGGCCTTTTAATTCATTTTATTAAGAAAGGTGTTACTTTTCGTCCATCCCCTAAAAAAAAGTTTCCTTCGAGTAAGTTAGACCTTCGTTCTTTTCTAACCAATTTTTTCTTAGTAAAATCCCGACCGGAAAATATTTTTAAAACCTAATCATTTGGGTTAATCTTTAATAAACCACTTATTTCAACGAAACGATTATGGTGACTTATGACTAATAACGTATAAATCTTATCTTCACTTACCTATCAAATATAATTACAAAATGTACGATACGAAATTAATATGGATTAAAAATTATTTAAAAGTATAAAAATTCGTTGAGCTTCAGGATACGATCCATCCGTTCATTTTTTTCACGGATTAAAAAAACTTTAAATATTTTATAGCAATCCAATAAATTTTTGAACGACAAATCCTTTCAAAAGAATATCTTTCACGATTCTATTTCAAATTGATCTATAATAAAGTGGCTAACTATATACAACCCGATACATTATTTCGAGGAAATTAAAATAATTTCAAAGGCTTTTCCAACCCTTGGCTTTTAATCTAAGAACTATAACTTCTACGCTTAAAATATTTTTTTCCCAAACCGTTTCCGTATAAATTCTCCTTTTAGCTTACTATTACGAATGGATTAACTCCAGAAAGTTATAATTTCTTTTTCCACGTCGATTTTGAAGATAATTCAAAAATTATCATTACCTCAAACGCTACTTACCCACGTTTCATTCGCATGATACATATAAACGACTGGAATTTTCCTATTGATATTAACATAATAACGACCAAATATATAAAATCTCTGTTTTAAAGTATTCAGTAAACGAAGATAGAATTTATGATTTTGTAGCTATATTTAAATTCATACTAACAAACCGTTTACTATTATATTAGATGAAATCACATATAATTCACATTTTATAAACTGGTTAGGCTGCGATATTAATATTGTTACTTTATATGAAACATATTTTTAACCCAAGTTACATCATACGATCCGATATTTTTACCGGAAATACTATATTTATAAACAAACTATTTATTAAGAATATCGTTCAAAAGGCTTTGTAACCTCTACCCAATTTATTAATAGCTTTAATCCTAACTTTTAATCGAATTTATAATCAATATTCTTTAAAAACAACCTAATAACCTACTTTACCTAATAGTTATTACGGATTATTTATGTAAAACTATTATTCTTAAGAAGATAAATATTATAAATGTTAAAACTGACGCGAAATAGTTTCTAGATTATTACGAACTATTTTACGGATTTCTTTACTCTATTATTAACAATGGAAGTTTAAATTAAACTCATGAATTTGAAAAATATCTTCACGACTTCACAGCGGTAAAATAACTTTTAAATACCGTATTTCACCTCAAAACGAATAATAATACCGAACCCTATAATTAAAAACTTATAACAAATTTAGATTTCTTTGTTATCTACATACAATTCGATTAAAACCGTTCATTACCCATTTACCAATTAACGTTAACTAATAAAACAACTTTTACTATTGGTAGGACTATATCGTTGCAACGTAGTCGATTTGTATTGGTCGAAGTAACTGGTGCTGCATTGAAAGTGGTGGATGTATTGTTCTAGGTTTGGCAGACCGCTAGCGGGTCTGCACAGTAATTTATATGGCTACTTGCTTGGCCCGTGCCTTGGTCTGAATCGGGCACTCCACAATCAACTGACTTGCAGTTAGTACAGTCAACTTTACTGTAAGTCAACTTTACTGTAAGTAAAGTTGACTGACTACACTGCAATTGACCTGCCAGAAATAGCAGTTAATATTGTTCCAACACTGACGGCTTTTGGTTTTTGTGCGCGTACGTCAGTGCGGTCGACCAATCGTTTCCGGTTACCACTGAATTACCTTCTCGTCAATTGGCCAGACCCCTGTCAATTTCGCACCCAAATTGACTCGAATTACCTCCCTTCGCCCCACGGTTCCGAGTCTCGACTTCACTAACTCCTGTACACAAGTCTTTCGCCACAGACTTGTGCAAATTTCCAACTCCATCATGCCAGTTAATCAAGTTGTCGGCTTCAATTTCAACTCCCTGGCAGTCTTCCAGTTTGCCAGGGTACCCCTGTCTTATTCCTTGTCTGCCGTCACGTGATTCGGCCTTGTCAGGTGGCTTTGCCAATCAACCAACGTTTTCAAAGTGTATATTTCGACCTTGACGGGCTTGCCGGGACTGCCGGCCCTGCTGGGCTTGCCAGGCCTGCCGGCCTTGCTGGGTTTGCTAGGCCTGCTGCGCCTGTTGCGCCTGTGCCTCAGCCTTTTGAACTTGCTGGGCTTGCCGGGCCTGTGGCGCCTGTACCTCAGCCTCTTGAATTTGCTGAGTTTGTCGGGCCTGTGACGCTTTAGCCTTTTGAACTTGCTGGGCTTGCCGGGCCTGTGGCGCCTGTACCTCAGCCTCTTGAATTTGCTGAGCTTGTCGAGCCTGTGACGCTTTAGCCTTTTGAACTTGCTGGGCTTGCCGGGCTTGTGGCGCCTATATCTCAGCCTCTTGAAAATCTTTCGGGGGCAGGTTTTGAAGATCTTGAGGGTCTTTAGCTTCGTTTTCACGAGGGTTTTCGTCTTCGTTTTCGTTTTCCGGTGGGTCTTCGTCTTCAAAAAGGTTTTCGACGTAAGGATTTTGAGATCGAGGATCTTAAGGATAGTTCTTAAGTTAAGCCAACTTAAAAAGGGTCCTTACTAGCACTTTTATTGTCTTTTTTTAGCACGAAGATCCCTCATTTTAAGACCTCTATTTTCAATTTGAACCTGACACTTTTCTGAATCGTTTTTCGCATATGAATAGTTTAGTCATAAAACAGGTATCGAAAGTTTTGTAAAGTGTAAACGCTGCGGCCAAACTTTTTACCGGCATCCAATTCAAGAATGTAGTAGCCAACGTAATTAACCAGGAGGCTTTTGGTTGAGTCTTCGTCGACATTTTATCCCTAGAGGTCTTTATTATAGTTCTTTGAAAAGAGGGGACTAAGGGTTTCAATTACCTTTATTAGTTCTTGAGTAAGTGCCATCTTAGTGTTTTAACTTGCGTAAGACTTAGTGATTGAGGGATTTGGTAATTCAGGGTATAATGACTTAGTAAATTAGTATAAAGTCGTGCGATGTGATTTTTTTGGTACACTTTGGTGATTCTCAGTGTTTTTTTATCAGAGCAGCGATCATAACAATTAAATTAACGTAGAAGAAGTAAAAAGGAGTGAATTAAATGGAAAATTTGGTGTTTAAGACAAAAGTTTGATGTGGTATAAAGGGTAAAGTCGGAAGTTATTGTTGGTAGAGGTTGAAGGTTGAAGGTTGTAGGCCGTGGGACTTAGTTGTTTTTGTAATAATAATACCCGTAGTAGTGCTGACTTAGCCGTTTGCTCACTTGATGAACTTTAAGACTTTTAGCGGTTAATCTCAATGCCTTTCTTTAAAAAAGATCCGTGAAGATTTCTTAGTATTTTCAATAGCGATACTGTCATTACTTTTTGACTATCATAGAGACTAACGTAGTTCGGAATTCTTTTTTACTTACTTCCGTAAAGACTAACACAGTAGTAAAGGCCCTTCGAAAAAATCTTTATTCTACTCTACTTAAACAAAAGTAATAACCAGAAAGTATCCTTTTCTTTTAATTAACCTATTTGTGCTTAGCTTAATAAGTACTAAACAGCATTATTAGGGATTCATACGTCGTAAAGTTGTCAATTCGATTGGTTAAAGTAACATTAGTATTACATTGGTCAAGTAGTTAATGTATTGTTTTAGGCTGGGCAAACCGCTGCGCAGTTTACATAGTAATATATATAGCTAATTTCTTGGCCTGTGCCCTAGTCTGTATCGGGTACTCTATAATCAACTGACTTTTAATTAGTATATTCAACTTTACTGTAAGTAAAGTTAACTGACTGCACTATAATTGAATTGCTACAAATAGAAGTCAATATTATTCCAACAATTACTATTAATATTAACTCGTTTGTAATAATACATAAATATTACATAAACCCCATATAACTTATCTAATATTTACCTATTCTAAGAATTGAATTACACGAAGAAGCCGAAGCTTTATCAAATGTTTTCGCGACCTCACTGAATTCATATAAATTATAATAGCGTTCATTTCATAATATATTGAAAAAGCTATCAATTAAAGACGCTTTCTTTCAAAACACTTTGAGGTTAGGAAAAATATTTCTTTTTTAAAAAACATTTACAAGTTAAACCATCTTTCTAAAAAAAAAATAAGCTAGTTTTATAACAATTTAATACTATATGTATTATCGAATTTTTTTACATCGTTCAATTGAATATTGTGGGTAAAACAAATCCCTAGTTTCAAGTCGACCAACTTACTCGAATCGTTCTCAACTTGCTCCTAAAACAATGAATACACGACTATTAGCTACATATTATCGACATAATTAATAATATAAACAAAGTCTAACATAAATTCTACATCAAATAAATTTTACAAATGAAAAATCAACCTTAAATAAAATGTCCGAATATTAATATCTCCCCAAAACGATAAATCCCAATCTAATAGTTAAGTTATATATACTTGACTTGAAAGTCGCTCTTAAACCTAGTAAACAACGCAACCTTTAACGCTTTCGAATCCTATTAAAACTCGACCGAAAATAACAACGAGTTTTATCGCTCAACCCACTAAGAAACTTGACTAAATCTCATCTTTCACAAGTTACTGAACCATTTGAAAGCCGTTACTTCACAGTTATGAAAAAATTGACAAGTTAACTCACGTAAGTAAATAGTAACAATGAATAAATTAACTTATATATGTGAATAATAACAGTTGGCAAGTTAACTCATATAAGTTAAGTAAAAGTAGTAAAAAGTTTAACTCATATGAGTTAAGATTGCTAGTAACAACAATAGGCAAGTTAACCCATGTGGGTTAATTAAACCAAATAAGCGACTAAACCCATGTTAGTTGAAATATCCAACGGATTTATATACGAAAAAAAAAAAAAAAGGGGGGGGGGGGAGGGGTACAGGTATAAGGGTATACTGGAGGTAATATCATAGACTAGTATCTAAGCCAATAGTCACCAGGGATCTAACCCTGACGATTACTATACTCCTAAAATTCTTCGAAACCGGTTAGGGACATATCTTTACATATGTCATGTAACCGACCCCCTCCTTTTTTATAGTTCGTAATAGATCCTTTATAGTGGTTTCTCTCTCCTTCTTTTTATCAAGTATTATAGATATTATCCGACTGCTTTAGGCAACAGCTCTGTCGTAATCCTTTCATAATTAAGGAGCGGTAACTTTTTGGAATGTGTATTGTGACTTTAATAGTTATTAACTTCTTTTTTTCCTATAGATCTTAAAGTTGAGAATTTCGAAGGTAATCCTTGAGTTGGATTGATTGAAAAATTGGTTTTTGTTAGCCTTTTCGTTATTCAATTTGATGTATAAAGCTTACGTTTATTTTTGGGGGGTTTCATTGAATTTTAACGGTTTATTAATTTTTTATACATATTAATGATCTATGAACTGAAAAATGTATGAAAGTTTTGGAAGGCGGGGTTGTTACGGCTAAAGTCTTCTTTGATGTCTATATCGAAAATGTAGTGGCTAACGTAATTAGTAAAATGTTTTGAATTAAAGATTTTTCGATATTCTGAATCCGGATTTTTCATTTTAATGCTTGAAAAAAACGATCCCGAGGATTTTAATTACTTCTATACGTTATTAGATGGGTATTATCTTGATTTAATGATTTTAGCGATATGATTTAGCAATTTAGAACAATAGGAACTTGGTAATTTGTCGTGGAGTCGTGTGATGTGGCTTTTTCAGCGCGACTTGGTGGTTTTTGGTGTTTTCTCTTGCAGTGGCGGTTTTGACGTGTTTGTTGACATGTTCGATTGACGGTCTTGTGATATAGGGGAATAGAAGTGTTGTAGAAGGAAAAGTTAGTATAAAGGGTAAAGTTTAGTGAAGAAAGTAGAGTCGAAGGTTGTTTGTCATTTTTATTTATAGCTGAAAGCTGTAAGACTTAGTCGTTTTTTCGATTTGAAATTTGTAGTCGAAGTACCCGTAATATTAATGATTTAGCTATTTGTTAATTTTGGTAATTTGACGATCTTTGATACTTTCGAGTGGTCAATCTTAATGTTTTTCAAAATGTTTTAACTATGATTTTTTAGTGTTTTCAATAATGGCGATATCGTCACAACTTCTAGATTGCTGTTTTGGATTGTATTAATCCCAAAGTCTTTTTTACTTACTATTGTTTTAGACTAATGTAGTTCATAAAAGCTTTTTATAAGAATCTTTCCTATATTTTGTTCTTATTTAAAGCGTAACCGTAAAGTATTCTTTTCTATCTAGCCAATTTGTGTTTAATCCAATGAGTCTCAATCAGTATTAATAGGCCTTTCTAAAACTAGGCCTTCGGACGTTGTAGGGTGGTCGATTCGAATCGATCAAAGTAGCAGTAGAAATGTATAGTTATGTGGTAAATATATTGTTTTTTAGGTTTAGAGGACCGCTATCTGATCTTCTCATCAATTTGTATGGCCAGTTGTTTAGCCCGTACCTTAGTCATAATTCAGCGTATACTGTACTTGACTTTGTAATCAATACAGTCAACTCACAGAACAATACACTCAATTTATAGTCGATACGGTTAACTTAATTAACAGTAAAATTGACTGAATGTACTGCAATTTCTATGGTTCAAATAAAAAGGATTCTTTTCTTTGATTGTAGTAATACATTTCGTGGTTTAAATGTAATTTATCATATTTTAACAATTGTTGTTCTCCAATATTTCTACCTTTCGACTCATAGTCAGTAATTACGTTTTCAAATTCAAAACACGTTACAAAACTATATAAATAAAGGTACCAAAAGGCGTAAGAACCCAGTAATGCTAAGATATATCTCCAATACTTTGAAAGTATTTGGAAATATAAGATTACTAAAGCCTTACATACGTTTATCAATGGTAAAGAGTCCGAGACTGATAATATAAAAACCAAGTAGTTCAACGTATTGATGACTTATAAAGGATTTTTTTTTTTCTAATAATAAACCTTCAACTTAATCAAATGATGCAAATCTCTATACCAAATGATTTTTATATTATTTAACTTTATTCGAAACAATAACTACATAATCAATAAATACTTAGTGAAAAGTAAGATACATCTTTAATATGTAGTCCATGAATCACTACACAAAGACTAACGAGCTTCTGAATCCTATAGTCGTAAATTCAATTTGTTTGAAGCCGCGGTAGGTAACGAAAATAAAATGATTTTAGTAACTTAAATATACAAAAATCATGGAGACAAACTTAGTAACGTCGACTACATAAATATACTTTATTCTTCGTAACAAGTTAATTACAGTTGCCTATGAAATCAAAGGATATTTGTTGGGGACTATTTACTTATTTAAAGAACCTTTCAAAATTCTATATAATTTCTTTCTCACAACGATGACTGATGACGCGAATAGCGATACGTTTTCAAATTATTTCATATAATCTTACTTGTATATGCTATTAAACTATTCTTTAAGAAAGGGTTCGTTGTGATATGAAACTATATATAAATAACGGTTGAACTTAACGTTTTGTTAGATTTCCGTTAAAGGAACTTTTATTATTACTTCAATTACAAAGTTTTAATGACTTGAGTTATATCAAACGTCTAAAAATTTATTGAAAACTTAAGCGAGTTTATTTACATTAGATGCGTATATAACATTAATATACACGCTATACTTGGTTCTAATTATAGGCGTATTATTAAGTATTTCAATATTGAATAAGGTCGGAAAGTCTTTCAAACAATGCTTATCCAACATATAATAGCCGTAATATTACCAAATTTACACTCAATTTGAAACCAATTTTAAAGGGATTATATTATACAAATTTCGAAAAAAACTAAGAAATAATTTTCCGATTGATACGGTAATATTTTATATTCAATATTTACATAGATCCACTAAAGTAGGTATTTATTAGTTTTCAATGTACTAAGTACAATGTAAAAACAAGCTTGGCGTAAAAACTTGAAAATTCGACTTGTATTAGTTAATTACAAGGTGAAAAAACCTTCCGTATTGTAAATATATAAATAAATAATATTCTATTTTTCAGAGAATATTAGGTTTATGGCGGCGGAATAACATATTATGGAAAAGTCATGCTTTACAAAGTATAAATTCATCAAGATATTAATTAAGAGGATATAAAAACTTTAATAGATCATGAATCTGCATCCATAATATTTAAATTGAAATACCAATGGTACGTACGTTAGCCTATACCGAAAAGGGTAAGCTACGAACCTAACAACGATTAATAAGGCTGATGAGGTAAAATTATAACGATATTTAAAGTGAAGGGACCGTACAATCCAAATTGATACGATGAACTAACCGGAGGTATTGTACGATCTATTAATTGTGTCATGCACATAGAATCCACAGAACAAGGACTTTAAAAAGTTAAAAAAAAGGATCTAATAACGAATACTTAATTGAGAAAAAGTATTAATATGGTTCCGGTGAATTTAACGAAGAAAAAGTTAATAACTTCTACAAATGGCTCTTTTACTAACAATATTAATCCCATATCGTAAATAGAATTTTTCATAATACTCTTTAATGAGGAAAGGTTACAAGGATAGTTTACGATTACCAGAAACATCGTATATTAAAAAATTTTCTAATGTAAATATATAATACGAAGCGTATCAATATTGGAGGTATATGATATAATGACAGGTTTTAATATCGGTATAATAATCAATGGTACGTTAAAAATTATTACTAAACAGCTATAATTACCTTCGATACTTAGATTTATATATACAAACTCCTAAATCCTTTACAAATACCTATTAAAGTTAGGTATAATTCATGAAAAATATTTCAACAATAAACGTAATGACTTTCAAAAAGATATGCGAAGCCTAGGAAATTGATGAGTTCCGGTAAATGAATGCCAAAGATAACCCTATTAACGTTATAACTAAGTTTACGTTTAACGGCGTCCTAAAAGGATTTATAGATAGTAATATACTAACTGTACGAATCGAGGGCTACATAAACTGCCTGTCACATAATGTGGAGGGAGATGGATACCCTAGCAAACTCGAAAACTCCTAAGGTAATAATGGCGATAGTAATAGTAATAGTGGTAGTAGGTGGAATTACTAGAAAGATGTACGTAATTGGTAGAATGCGTAAGGTGTATAAGTGTGTAGAGAAAAACTTATGTACGGGAGTAAAGGAATGAAGGGCTCGAAGATATGGAACAAAGGGCTGTAATTGATGTCAGTTTTAGTGAATATGAACTGAAATTGACAGGGGTTTGGCTTATGGATTGAGGAGAAATTTCAGAAGTTACCACCAATTGGTGTCCGGCTATGCTGGCAAGTAGGCACAAAATAAAAAGCTGCCAGTATTTGAATAGCATTCAAATACAGTATAGTTAGGTTAACTATACTTACATTTAGTTGATTATATTGATTGAAAATCTACTGCTGTTTGTGGGATTAACTGCAGTTGTAATATAGTGGGTACCTACTTTAAAGTGAGGCACAGGCCAAAGCATTTGGCTATACAAATTAGCGTGCAGACCGGCTAGCGGTCTGCCAAACTTAGAACTTACAACTCAGAACCAATTTCAATGTAGAACTAGTTACTTCGATCTCAGTGATTCGAATCGACTACGTTGCAACGATAAAAGCCTACCAACACTATCTAAAACATATATTTATTGGTTGTGAACGTATCAATTATACTTCAAGTCAAAATTCAATATAAATTCATGAGTTTACAACATATACCTATTATTTCAGTACTCTGATAAAAAGTTTGGCATAATGTGTACATCAACCAACAATACCCCTTTCAACGAAATTATTAGCTTTATAGCAATGAAACAACCTGCGATTAAGGACTTAAAGTTCTGAAATTGCAAACCGATCGCAACTTTCAATAAAAACAGATATTTTAAACTTAATGGATTTTTAATCTAGAAACATAGTATTAATAATACTTCTTAGAACAATATTGACTGCTATTTTTAGCAGGTTAATTTCAATATAGTTAGTCAACTTTATTGTAACTAAAGTTTACTCCGACTGCTAGTGGAGTACCCGATTCAGACTAGGGCATGAGTTAAGCAATTGGCTATTAAAATTACTGTGCAAATCAGTTAGCGGTCTGCCAAACCTACAACAATACATCCACCACTTTCAATGCAGCACTAGCTACTTCAACCAGTAATTAGAGTCAATTACGTTGCAAAAATGAAGGCCTCCTGACAATACAAACGTTTATCTTAATTTCTGTTAAAAGAACCAAAATGTTGACCTAGCTAATATTGGAAAAATGAATTTGATCAATGCTTAAAATTACTCAAATTAACGTGTTTGTTGTAGCTATATCGCAACTTAGTATTAGCTGAAAGTATTGCAAGATTTATTAGTTACAGTATAAGCTTAGAAACTCATAAAAAAGGATAATAATTGATTAAAACAGAGATTGAACAAGCAGATAAAAATTTTTGGATCGAAGAATTGATATAGTATTTATTAACTTGTTAAGAGCTGAATTGATTATTTTTATGAATGGTTCTTTTACTAACAATATTAATTTATCGTTACAAATCGGATTCTTTTCAATATCAATCGACGAATATGAATTATAAGACGATTAATTCCTATTCGAGGGATCTTAATTCATTCAACCTTGTTGAAGTATAACAAGGTTACGCAAAATGTACTTACTTACGAAACTTATAGCATAGTAACTCCTTTTTATATAAAAATAATTATATAGGAAATAATTAATATCATTACCAGCCAATTGAAAATTCTAATCAATTAAATTGTTGTTTATATCTATTTAAAAGTCTATTAGAATACATTTTTAACTAAGAATGAATAATGAAAAACGTTTGAGAATCGACGAAATAGTTTTCTGTGAAACCTACAAAAGTAGAAAATTAAAGAGTTTTGATAAATCGATGACAAAAATGACCCAGTTAATGCTATAACAAAAGTTATACCGATAAAGCACTAGAAAGGTTCGTGAACAAAAATAGGCAAACTACATAAATAGAAAGCTACGCCAAAAGGCTACTTGTCAAAATATCATATAACAACAGACAAGGAGGAAGACAGGGGTACCTTAGCAAACTACAAGATTATTAGAGGGCCGAGGCTGTCATTAATGTGGAATTGATTAACTCGCACAATTAATTTAAACATGTAATTGTGTGTATTAGGGGATTGGAGTACAAAAGTAGACATAGCACTTGGTAGTGGAATCGCGAGTGACAGAAAGTAAAACTTCTCCACAAATAATAGTGGAGTTAATATAGGGGAAAATCTTGGTAACCGAATAGTTTTCTAACAAGATGCACTGATACCGGTACTAACACTATAAAATTAAACGCCGTTGATGTTGCAATTACATTGAAGTACAATGCAGTCAAGTCAATTGTAATACAATCAAGTTCACTGTATTTATCTCAAGTTAAATATAGATAGTTTCTAATTTAAAATAGGGCACAGGCTAAGAAATTAGCCATATAGACTAGTGTGTAGACCGGCTACTGGTCTACAAAACTTAGGACAAGAGATCCACTACTTGACCACGCAATACTACTGTTATTTCGATCAATTCGAATCGATAACGTTGTATCATCCAAATGCATATCAACAAAGGGCTTTTTTATGAATAATAACGAATTTATCTCCTAAATTAAATCACTTATACTACAAATTAACGAAAATGAATTCGATGGGCAATTTACGATTACCAGTCTTCTTATTAATTAGATATCTATTAAGTGTAAACGTATAATGCAAAACGTATGAATATTTCAGGTTTACAGTATAATAAAAAAAAATTAACATTAGTATAGTAATTGACGGCACATTAAATATTATTATTAAATTCATAGGATTATTTCCAATACCTAAAATTACCTATATTTATTCCCGAAACTTTTATTTGTCGGCACGTAACGAAAGGGGATAAAAATATCCTAACAATTCGGAAAACCGTAAGAAAAATAACTATAAAATATATACACAAACCACTTGGCAAAAAATACAGGATTAATGACGCATAAGTTTGTAACGAAAAACTTGTATTTAGAAATACAGGAAGTTAATACCTGGAACTATAAAGTGGAGGACTGCAGCTGAAGTGCAATTTGTGTGTGAAACAAGCTGGGATTAATAGGGTTATTGCTGACAAGGATGGGAGGGAGTTTAACAATTACCCCTGATAGATAATCGGCCACATTAGTGCGTACGCACAAAATAAAAAATCGCCAGTATTAGAATAGCAATCAATTATAGTACAGTGAAGTCAATTGTACTGACAGCAAGTTGACTGTATTAACTAAAAGTCAAATGCAAGGAGTGCCCAATTTAATGTAGGGCACGGGCGAAGCAGTTGCCCATACAGATTAGTGTGCAGACCGGTTAACGGTCTGCTAAACTTAGAAGTAACCATCACTACCTTCAATGATGCAATACCAGTTACTTCGACCACGATTTGAATCGACTACGTTGCAACGATAAAGAAGGTCTACCAACACCAATCCAAAAAAGCTGTGCGGAAGCTATTTTGAGTTGTACGGATGGCCGTTCTCTTAAAGTATTACTGTCGACAATAATTATAACCGCAACCGCGACTGCGCCTCCTTCAAACACAGCCCCCGCAGCCCTTTTTAGCGGCGAGAAGCGCGACCGTCCCCCTGAAAGCAAGAATAAGGACACTGTGGCAGCCGCAAACAAGAGGAAAGTCTTTGCGTTGTAGGACCATAATGAAGGAGTCGTTTGGGCGCAATTGTATACCTTGTCTGGCAGTACAGTCGCGCCTCGGACACGATTGGGTGCACAGTCGCGTTTAAGATAAGATTGGGTGTACAGTCGCGCCTTCGGAGCCTTGTTTAGCTGTCGCAACTGGACACCCAGTCGTGCCCTGGGCGCAACTGTACATCACGACTAGGTGTACAATAGCGACAGGCAGACCAGGCTCCGAGGGCGCGACTGTACACCAAGTAGTAAGGCGCAACTGTACAGCTATGCGGACTTACACGGCGTTGTCATGTAAACTTGCACGGCGTTGCCATGTGGATTTACACGGGTCACGCCGATAGATACGGCGCTGCTATGTGAACTTACACGGCTGTGCCACTTGGCCTTGATGCACAAGGTTATTTAGGCTAATGTTCAATGCCATTTAGCCTTTATACGTAAGGTCATTTAGGTTGATACTCAATACCTCTGTAAATGTAAATTGAAACAAGGCTTTGTAGTAATATGCAGCATTTTCTGCAGACACTGCTCCTGCCGGATGCTGTTCTACGTGCGTCTCTCACCGATTGACAGCAGGGTCAGATCTTCGTCCATACGGCGACCTTCCTAAGGTTTGATTGCTACACCCGATGAGTCCGGGAGGTCGCCGCATAGACTACGGCCCTCCTTACTTACAGTGTCACATTCGCCCTGTTCTCCGGAAACAGTGGGAGGCGCACCTTGGCCAATGGTGGCGCCGGCTTTGCGGCCACGCGGCGTCATTAGTCTGTCTATACGGCGACCTTGTTGGGTAATCGGCTCCGCAAGTAAACCCGTGTAGCCGTGTATAGACTAGGCGTCATAACATTTCTACACAAACACACACACATTGCGCAGTCACCTTCCATTACAGGGGCCTTAGCCATCCATGTATTTAAAGTTGGCCATCGCCCACTTTCCTACCTCATATTTTAAGTGTAAAAAAACCATTCTCACTTCGAATGACCGTATCAGTATAGTATCCTACACCCACAGAATCGTTACAACACCTTAGGCACCTCATAAATCAATATGCAACTTTACCCGCTCGCTGTTGGTTTTGCAATTGTTGGTATCGCTTCTGCAGTGGAGACTCTCACTAGATGCGAAAAGCCCGGCTGGCCACGCGGAAAACCCAATTTATGTTGACTGAAATAATACTAAAATCTATGTACTGCATATTAATTCCAAGCATTATAGGTAGATCGAGGAAATTGCCAGCCAGAGGACTTTAGTGATTGTGTTGGTAGGGGGAAAAGTATGCAAATGACATGGACATACCCATGCATCTCGAATGCGGACTGGTTTCAGTGTTGGGCGAAAACGGGTGGTTATGATTGCTATTACTGGTCTGGATCTTGGTGAGGGGTCCGACTGTTGAAATCTGATTTTCAATAGTTTATATGGCGAACGTTAGTGGGTGGCAAACACGGTGGCACTGTGGGGGCAGGGGCAAACGCGGTCCAGGAAGCATGGTTAGCATAACTAGGACCGTTGAGGAGCGACTGTTTTGTTTTAGTTATCAATAACAAGCCTATTGAATGGCGTTGGGGCACAACGAAGAGCAAAGCAATTGCGTAGTATCGAGGATGAAGACTAAAGGGACAAGTCTAAGGCACAGGCTGGCAAGCCTGCAGAAAAAAACTGGCTAACAGCCAGCGTGCACATACCATATGCACTTGCTTAGTACGGCCCGCACATGTATAAGGTTTTACAGATTCTGTAATAAGCGTCGGGGGCTTAAACGCTATGATACTGGTAATAACAATACCTGTAGCTACAATTGTCGATAAGTATTAAGCGGATTTGGTAACAATGCGCATAGTATATGTAGTATAACAGTGTGATGGATTTAATTTTAAGTAATAGGGAGCTTAGAATAGGCTGTAACTAAAATAATTAGTTAAATAGAGCTATTTAGCTACATATAAAGTAATGATAATCAATTTCTCAAATAATATACATTATTAATCTACAATCGTTATGCAATGTATATTGGTATTACAGTTGAAAATAATTGGTATTATTCTACATATAATGCTGTAAAAATGGTATAATATTAAAGGTTTTCTATCTTATAATGCCAATTACTGTTATTAAAGTTGAATTAGCATGCTTTTGAATAAGAGTTGTGTTGGGACAGCAGTTAATTGCAGTACAGTCAAGTTAACTATACTGACTGTAAGTTAACTGTATTAACTTCAAGTCAATTGCAGTAGAGTGCCCAATTTAAGGTGGGATACGAGCCGCACTTAGCTATACAAAGTAGTGTGTAGACCAGTTAGCGGTTTGTTAAACTTAGAAAGAATTACAATCCACCACCTAATCTTTGCAATATTATTATTACTTCGACTACGATTCGAATCGTTAACGATGTAATGTCTAAATACTAACCAACACTAATCAATGCTTGCCGGTAAGTTAAGTATAGATGAGTTAAGTAGAAGAAGAAATGATTTTCCAATTATGTTTTGTGCAATTGTAAGGTAAATAAAATGGTTTTACAAAAGACCCCTATAAACTGTTTCAGTTGTCACGGTAGTCAGTAGAAAATTTTTTTTTGGGTTGCGTTAGTTTTCAAGGCAGTTAAGAAGTAGCGATGGTATTGTCTTTGATATTATCAAAATATTGTCGTTAAACTTTTCTTTAAAGCATTAAGATTAATCTTAAACGGTCTGAAAGATCTTCAAATTAACAAGCGATTACGTACTTACTTAAACTTTGAAACTTAGTAAATGACGAAGTCGCTATTATTATAACAAATTGTAAGCCATTCAGTTCAAACACCATTTCATAGAAAATAATAACTTTGATGGCAAGTAGACTACCTTACACCTTCTAATACACTTTCTATATTAATCTTTCCTTCTAGCAAAAGATCTTCAACTGATTATGTAAGCAAACGCATCAAGATCGATACGTTAAGCGAAAAACATTAAGATTATCAAGTTCTTCGACAAAATACTAGAACTATTAGGTATGAATGAATGCGTTAATTTTATACGAAGTATCACGAAGTCGTGATAAATAGTAATGTTACACTACTTCCACATGGCAAAGTCCCCGTTTTTACCTAAATTGACGTTAATTATCCAATCAAAGCGTTGAGATAACAAATGATCAAGAACAAAAAACGAAAATTAAAGACGTCGGATTTTTCTTTTTAAGTATCGTGACGAAAATCTTTAGTATAAAATTGTTGATAAAACCTTTACCGAAAAGTATTCAACTACCTGAGTAAGTGAATATATGCTCAACTTGAATATTGATAAAGAGTAAAGTTGTAGCATTCGAGCCTTTCGCAATTTCCATAAGGGCTTTAACAAATGGATTATTAATACATAGAAAATAATATTCAAAAAGTGGTGAAGATTAATTAAAAGACGGAAATTTATAGAAGAGGTACTTTGATTCTAAATAAGGTTATAAATGGATTGGTAAACACCCTTTTCGAATGAGTATAAATAGATGATTAGCCTTTAAATCTTTAACGTTAACACTCACAAAGAAAAGGAAAAAATATTTTTAGTGAAAATTGACTTTTTTATACATATTTTATAGGATTGCCCTTTAATTCCCAGAAAACGTAAACATTAAACCTCTAAGGGATAATTTTTCACATTCCAGCGATGAGAAACTTTCTGATTTGTTAGCTAGTTTATCCTCTGACAATATAAGCGTAATGTACATGTTAGGGGAAAGAAAAACATATGAAACAGCGATTGTTAACTTGGTTCGAGGAATTGATATAGATGTGATTTAACATTTAGTTGAAAGAGATTGTTTAGATTACCCAGGCTGTCGTCAATGTTGCTAACATAGTAAGATAGTACGGAGTGTATATACGTAGAATAATTAGCATCTGCCAGATTATTAACACCATAAAGAAGAGTAAATTTATATGCGGGAGCCCACCACAGGTTTTGTTACAGGATTTTACCTATTAGGTTAAACTATTAGCAACTACCTTTACCACCGAGATTTACAAGGTCTGAGACTTGAGTTAATCGTAAGAAACATTACCAACGATTCCAACATTTATTGTGATGTATCTTCTGGAGCGGTTGAAATAGTTAATATTAACTACAAATTCCTTAAGAACTTCGCTAAAATCTGAAATGACATAGAAAGGTATAATGGGAAACCTTACAATTTGTTTAATAAGACGACAATGAATTTTATTTAAATATTCTTAAATCAATGAAGGTTTGACTTGTAGGTCTCCCATTGTTATTTCCAGGAATTCTCATGGGATACATAAAAGATTATTACGTAACCTTCTTGATGAAAGCCTGCACTTTCTACAAAATTGAAACCAGAATAAAAGGTCACTTCAAGTACAACATCCACTTTGCGTAATATCATATGGAATGGGTTACAACACGGTAGTCGACGATAATGACTAAAAAAAGGAGAAAATACCTATGGATATCTTTAATTAGATACCTGATAAGTTGAATTTTTGTTAGTAGGAAATAAGAAAAGTGTACATTAGAAGAGTTATATTATGCAAGTAATTACGGGTAGTTATTATAAGTGTTAACGAGTTTAAATACGATTTATAAAGTCTAGATATTACCTATGAAGGCGTCTTGAATTAATTACGGTCCTCGTTTTCGACTGTGATTTCACGTATGCCAAGTTTAATTGATTGATTTCCCTGTGTTGATATTCTTGTTAATTAAGACAATAATGACCGTTAAATTTTATATTGAATGGATTATAAGTTTAATAGTTTGAAATATTGAAAGCCTGGTTCAAAGCTATTAAAGTAATAGCTGTAGTAATAATATCAACTCGGAAAATAAAATAATTTCAGACATTATCATCGTATTTGTGATAAAAAAAATCATTTTTAATGAGCTCATATGTTAATTCAAACTTTACCTCAATGTCAAACGTTACAAATGAGGGGCAATGTATTATATTCAATAGCTTATTTCTTTTGAAAAAGATTATATAGATCATATTATAGACTAAGAAGGCGATGATGGCTTATTCAACGAATATAACGCGTTGAACTCATTTGACCAATATAAACATATTACTTTCAAAATAATTTAGTAAGTCATCGACTTGTTTTTTCGAATAGTTTGGCGAGTGAAAACCGCTACCAATATTATAACGAATAAATATTCAATGTTTCACATTTATTTAATCCTTGCAATAATTACGCTGAGCATAAGTTGAAAAGGATTATTTTACATACGGTGGCAGCAATATATTGAGCAGGTGAATACTTTCAGCATATCACTCAATTACAGGAAAGTACTACTATCACAAAAATTAGTTATTAGAACGCGGGGAAACCTGAAGCTCATTCTAACTCAGGTGATAAATTGTCGTTACTCGAGGTAAAAAATTTATGCATAATTGTTTGACTGATTACCCTTCACATTTGGAGAAGCCTTACCCTATCCCTACTTTATTTGATGGATATAAGAACCTTCGGTGTCAACTTGGATGTTAGTATTTATTAGCTAGTTAAGAAACGCTAGAGGTTTCTTTTCTCTTTTCAATAGTGATAATTATAGCTCAATTTTAAAGACCAAAGTCAATGGAAATAAAGTAAAGAAAAAAAAAAACATACGTAAATTATATTCACGTTTCAATTACCTTACTATCAATAGGCTATGAAAAGCCCTTAAGTTCAAAGGGTATAAATATATAGAATATTTGGTACGAAAAGCTATGCAGAAACTTTACCACTATCTTTACATTTATTATCAAACCGCCTAAAATATTTGTGTTTATCTGCAAAAATGATAGAAACTGTTGGGGTAGTACTACATACAGCGGAGTAGGTCAACTTTACTTTTAGTAAAGTTGACTGCACTGCAAGTTGAGTGTATTGCTTTGTGGAGACTTACCGCATTGGGTGTAAGTCGAGTATAGTATGATACACTTCACTCTAGAGCATAGGCCAAGCAATTGGCCATATAAATTGCTGTGCATACCGGCTAGTAATCTGCCAAACCTAGAACAATACATTCACTACCTGATCATGAAATACTACTGTTACTTTGACCAATATATTGGTGTAACGATTTAAGGCCTACAAACACTTATCAGTATTTATTAGGTTAAGTATAGATTGGCTAAGTAGAAGAAGAAGCTACTTTTCGGTTATTCTTTGTAAAAGACCAAAGTAGAGGAAAGATTCTTGCAAAGAGCCTCTATTGCTACGTCGGTTTTTACGGCATTAAGTAAAGACTTTTAAGTTACGTCGGTTTTCAAGGAAGCTTAGAGGTAACGACGGTATCGCTATCGAAAACACTAAGAAATCTTCATTAATCGTTTTGAAAGATGTTTAAATTGACTACTAGAAGTCTCAAAGTTCAGAAAGTTTGTAAATAGTTAAGTCATTACTATTTTGAATTCTATTATAATAAGAAGAACGAATAAGCTATACGATCAAAACAACAAATAACCTTTTCCCTTTACTTACAAACTCCCACAATAAACGACCTTCGACCTTACCCTTTACAATAAACATTTGCCTATCATTCACTATTTTTACTCCCTTTACATCAATTCAATCGTTAAGTTCTTTGTTTTAAATAGAAACAATAAGAATCATCAAGTCATGCTAAGAAAGTCATGTTACGCGAATACACGTTAAATCGTTAAGTCTACACGGCCCAGAATTATCAAGTTTTCCACGCCTAAGATCATCAAATCACTCTTCATACGCGTTTTACACGTTTTACATAAGCTAAAACGCCGAAAGGGCTTCAAATTAGGAATATATAAAAGAAGTTAAAGCTTTCAGATTAGTTTTTGTTAAGCATTACGACTAATAACTTTATGTTACCGATATTTACTAGACCTTAATTAAAGTTCACCCCACTAACTACGTTGGCCAGTATATTATCGACGTGAACCTCCGCAAAGACTACGGCTGCGGCGCCCGCGCTTTCTACGATTTCTGTAAGTTTTTTAACCATTGTACCTTTGATATGTTCAATATAATTTAGCGTACGGTTATGGCCAAGCTAAAAAAGGTGGTTACACGCCATGGTATTTAAATTCTCAAAAAAAACCCTATTGAGATTAGAAAAAACCTTCTTTGAATTAGCTTAATAAGAAAACTACTTTTAAGACTCTAATTCTCAAGACTTTCAGGGAAAAAGAAAAGGAATTAAGGGATCTTAATGACCAAACACGCGATCTAAGTGATCTTTAACTTATCTTTAGCTAAGTTAAGCCTTTTTATACGCTGGTGATAAGGAACCTATTGACTTGTTCGACAGTTTAGTACTCCTACGTAACAGCGCGAAGTATACCTTTAGCAGTGGCAGGGCACGTGAAGTAGCAGCCGCCAACAAGACGATAATTATTGACGTTAACGCTTTACGCCAGTTAATTGAGAAAGATCGTTAGACATCCCAGAACCTTGAAGTACACATCTCTCCTTAGCGATTTAACCGCTAAGTTCATTAAAAACCGTCTTCTTTCAGATTTTCCTACGCGCGAGAACTTATCACAGGTCCTATTATAGGACTTTACCCCTTGATATAAGCGACTAGAAATTATTCTTAACACCGTATCTCGGAAGTTTCAAGGCTTAAACTTCTAGGAAACACTATTTAAAGCTAGGATAACTATCGCGACCTTCTTTTGAAACCTATTAAGATAATTAAAATAAATTACAAGCTTTTTATAGAATTCGATAAAATCTAAAACTACGTAAAAAAGTATTACAGAAAGACTTATAACCTTTTAAACTTTAAGATAATGCCCTTTTTAATTATTTAAAAATGAATGGATATTCTCCCTTTAGGTTTCTACTTATTGTTCCCTGGAATCCTTACAAGGCACGTCAGGGACTATTACCTAACTTTTCTTATTAGAGCCATTACGTTTCACGAAATCTACGAGAGTATAAAGGGCTACTTCAAGTACGATGTCCAACTTACGAAATATTATATACACTGAGACACTACGAGATAAACTATAATAATGGCAAAAAAAAGGTGAAAATGCCAATGGACGTCCTTAATTAGATGCTTAAGAAATTGATAATGTGCCAAAAAGCAATGTGAAAAGCTCACGTTGGCGAAGTTACACTTCGCGAGCAGGTACGAGCAGTAGTTACGAATGTTAGCAAGTTCGAATAGGCCTTATAACGCCTAGATACCACCTGAGAAGGCTTCTTTAGCTAATTTCGTTTCTTTTTTACCATAGTAATAACGCGTACATCAAACTCGCTTGGAATATACTCTCAAGCTGGCAATTTCATTAACGCAAATAGAAAGAACTGGTGGTAATAAATTAAATCGACCGTAAGTACGGGTATTTACAACGCTTAAAGTTTATTCTATCGACTTCGAATTCAGACTGAAGGCAGTAACCACGTTGGTTTCAACAACGCCAAGTTTCATGCGGAATTGTTAACCGTCAATACTATTATTGTAATAATGGTAAGAGATGTTGGATCTGAGGTAAGTCTAGCTATTGGGTAAATTGACACCCCCTCCCCCACCGAACGTAATACCAAAAAGTCAATATATCACGCCTAATACCCCACTTCTTTTAAATGAGACTACTTGGACCAAGTTAAAGATTTCGAGGGCGACGAATCAGTTAATAGAAATGACCTTAAGTAGATTAAGTGACATAAAGATACTACTCCTAACATAGCCTAATAACTAGCCAATTATACCTTTCTTTACCTTTTGGGTAAAGAAAACCTTTTTCTTTACCCTAACTAAGCCCCTAACTCCTTACACATCTTTAACTTTTGCAACCGTTACGCGAACAATATATTTTAAGGTACTATGCCAGATACAGGGGCAGTAAGGTACTCAACAGGAGGTTATTCGCAGTATGTGGGATTGCGGAGAGAAATCACTATAGCCATCTATATCTATAGTTAGTATATTAGCAAGGCTAAAGTTGGCTTTAGTATAAGCGAACAACTGTTATTATTATGGGGAACGGTAGTTCAAACTATAATAGGATTAATCACTCTTTATTTCTTTAAGTCCCCTACCCCTTTTTTACTTTGTTTAAAGGATATGAAAACCTTCGGAATTAACGTTGACATCGACGTAGAAGAACTGATTAAAAACAGCTAGAGGTTTCCACTCGCCCTTAAGTAGGGGAATATATGATTTTATCTTTAAGGCCCGAAAGCAGTGGTGTTAAACTTGACGGAGCCGGAGATATGTCAACTATACCGGCGTTTTAACAATTTAGCGGTTGATAGGCTGTATAAAGTCCTAAAGTTTGCAGGGAATAATGATGTGAAATACTCTGCTTTGAAAGCTATTGAAAGACATTACCATTACTATCAAAGGTATATCCAAGCCCTTTGGAAATTTAAAGTTTAAGTGGAAAAACGATAAGGATTTCAACTACGAGATCTTTATCGATATTTTTTACATGAATAATAAGCCTGTTTTTTATATCGTTATTTTCGCAACATCTTTTTATAGGGTTAAGTTTTTAAAGTCCCTTTCGATAAAGCATACGTAGAAAACGTTAAGAATTCTGTAGATTACACATACCTAGGCCAACATAAATTCTTTGTTTATAATACCGGTACCAAATTTACCGCAGTGAAGGTTTAAAAATATGTCAAAATAATGGGTATTGAGTGTAAATAGGTACCTGTGAAAGCCTACTAAATCATTGGAAAGATTAAGAGGGGATACACCCTACTTCGCTGAGCTTACAATATCTTTACGTTGGAAATTGGAAGCTTTACGAATCCAGAGGCACGCCTACAAATGACAGTAAAAGGCCTAAACGATACTATGTACCTTAACGGCTTAGTTCCAATATTCCTAGTTTTTAAAGCGTACCTACGCCTAACGAGTTAATCTCCGCCCTCGGCAAGTACTTAGAAAAGCGTTACGTCCTATAGCAAAGCTCTAAGGGAATTATAAAAAGAATAGGCATGTAGCCAAATTAATAACGCTCTTAACACTAGGAACAGCCATTTAAAAATCGACGTATTTGCTTTGCCGTTGTAAAGTAAAGTCCTCGTGTAGCGGGAGCTAGGAAAATAGAATGGCCCGTATAAGATACTAAATATTGCGAACTCTGAAGTAATTGTTGAAACTGCTAACAGCCTTGTACTTTTCCAAACCACTTAGGTTAAGCCTTATATTAAGGCTACTAAAGATAAAGACCCTAAAGCCCTTTAAGTTAAACGACCAAGCTAATATAAACATCTTTTAACCCTTATTGATAAGCCTATGAAACACCGTCGTCGCGAACGATTTCTCAAAAAGAATAACATTAAAGAGGAAGAATACATACCAGGCTATATAGGAAAGAGAAAGATAACGAAGACTTGGCATTGAAGCTTTGAGCGTACAGTATTATTAAGACCGTCGGCAAACCCTTTAAGGAAAGTAATAAAGTCTATATTAATGGCTTACTGACTCGAAGGGTTCTAAAATTCGTGTTGAAACCCGATTTTGACTTTTGAAACCTAAACGTTACAATTTTTAAGTCGAGGATTATCTACAAGGTAAAATTCAAAACCAAGGGGCAGCTATACGAAAAATCACGTTTAATAGTTAAAGTATATGATAATAAAGGAAAATACTGTAATTTTACATAGTTACCAACGATTTGAAAGTTTAGCCAACGTTTAGTAATTGCTTTCAAAACAAGTTTATTAGCTAATACTAAAGGCAAGTCTACGTTTAATAGTCGTAATATAACGTACGACTATACTTAGTCAATAAGGATTCATAACGGATTGTACTGTTAAAACTGCTATAAAAATTCCATGTCATTTACTATTTAGGTACGGTAATACGTTATATCAAATCATTATACGAATTAACTAAATCAAGCGTTTATTAGTAACTAACCTATTAGTCGTATTTGAAATCCATGTAAATGATAAAGTTTTTAACGTACGACCCGTATTTGCTGGTAACGTAAAACAAATGACTTTGGCATAGTAGTTATATAAAATAACGATACCCTTTTTATCGGAACGACTAGCTTTGTAATATTGAAACAGTAGACGATTGAGGACTCTAAGTTCGAAAATTACAGACCGGAAATGATGTTAATGGAAGATGATCAATTTAAATTTAATAGATCATTAATCCGTATACTTAGTGTTAATTCCGGCATTATCTTTCGCCAAAAGGGCTAAAACGTTGTTTTGATTACAATTGACAAGATTGATGAGATTAGAGCTTAACGGTATTTGTAATAGCGTATTTGTGGCAGTTATATTGCTACCTTATATTAACCAGAAACCTTTTACAATCTATTTATCGCGGTATAAGTATAAAAGCTAACGGATAACGATTTTGACCGGCTGAATAAGAGACACGAGTGTCAGATGAGAAACTTGAACCGAGGAATCAATATTATTCTAATTTACCCTTTAAAGGTCAAGTTAATAATCCTTATAGACGGGTCCTGCGTAAGCAAAACCGACTTATCTTTATGAATCGTCTTTTTAATACCCCTCGTGAATGAAGAAAAATAGTCAGACTAATCTAACATCATTGGCAATCTGATCTATTAGACCTTCGTTAAGTGTAGAAGAAGTACATAAAACGTGTTAGCTTCGGAGGTCTACAGCATAATAGCGGGCTTCGACATAGGTATGGCTTTGTGGGAAACCCTCAACCTTATTACAAGGCAGCTGAAGATTCCCTCCATTCCAGTGGTAATCTATATCGACTTAAAAAGTCTTTTCGAATACTTTTTGAAACTCGGAACTACCAATGAAAAACGCCTGATAATCGATGTAATAGTATTACATAAAGCCTACGAAGGAAATAAGACGAAGAAATTCCGGTGAATTGACGGCAAAAATAATCCCGTAGATGCCATAACGAAGGCAACGCCGAATAAAGTCCTAAAAAGGTTTGTAAACAGCAACAAGCTAACTATATAAATCGAGGACTACGTTAATAAACCGCTCAGAAGGCCTAAATCACGTGACGGCGGATAAGAATGTGCCGGCAAACTTAAAGATTGCTAGGGAAGTGGATGAATTGATAATAATGGCGATTTGTTTGACTAACACGGTCAAAGTGAAGGTTTGTAAAAGCTTATGGCGAAAAAAACCTTTTTGTGGGAGTTAATAAACTCAGATCTCGGAGTGATAGAGAAATTTAGGTTAAATAGAATTAATTTGCATGTAATTAGGTACAACTAAATGTGAAAGTCAACTGGAATCAATAGGGGTTTTACAGTTAACAAGGAAGTAATTTAGCGGTAACCAGAAAAAAATTAGTTAGCTTCACTGGCGTACGCGTACAAACTAAAAAGCTGCCAGTGTTGAAATAGTACTACATGCAGTACAATAAGTCAACTTTACTTATAGTAAAGTTAACTGTACTGCAAATTGAGAGTATTGTTTTATGGAGACTGACCGCATTTGGTGTTAGTCGAGTGCAGTACACTGCACTTCACTTTAGGGCATAGGCCAAGCAATTTATCATACAGATTACTGTGCAGACCGGCTAGCGATCTGCCAACCCTAGAACAATACATCCACCATCTGACTACGCAATACTACTGTTACTTCAACCAATCGAATCGACATCGTTGTAACGATCTAAAGCCTGCGAACAGAAACTTTAATTATAAAATTTGAATTAACGTCTTCTACTTGGACAAGAAACTTATTTTTTACGTTAGGTATTCCGTAACCTTCTTTAACGGCATCGAGTTCTTCAAGTTGATATTGTAGAAAATTACTTGGGGGTCATTGAAGATGTTGTTGATCAATAAATACTTGGGGCCGCTAGATATTATTGTTCACAATGTTGACACCATCTTTAGAGCAATATAGTTCCAAGCTAATACTAACATAATTGGAATTTAATGTAAGTCGATACTAGTTATAGCCTATTGGGGTATTGGGAAGATCGAGAGGGTATACAAGCTACCCTGAAAGGAGTATAAAACCCTTGAGTTGGTGATCGGCAGCTTTATAGATCGGAAAACACGTTTTTTAAGTAGTGGTAAAAGGCTTGAATGATATTTTGGGACCTGATGGCCTGGTATCACCCTTGTTTATCTTCCACATGTATTCTCGTTTAACGAATAAATCTCTTCCATCAAGAAACACTTTAAAAAGGGACACAGAGTACAATAAGGCTTTGAGGAAATTGTGGAGGGAATCTGCAAGACGTTAATTTAATGACGACTTCAATACCATGAGTAATCTATGGACAATTAATGTATTAACTCTGTCATTGCAAAGTGAAGGTCTCACGTATCATAAATTAGGAAAATTAGAAAGCCTTTTAAGCATATTAAGTATCTCTAATCCAAAAGTAATTATTGAAATTGCTAACGGTTTTGCGATATTACGTATAAACGAGGTCAAACCTTACATCAGGGCAATTACCAATGAAAATCCTTAATTATAGTGAATGAGCTAATATAATCCACTCCCACCAGTGATTGATAAACCAATGGAACAACAACGGTGTAGCCGACTACTAAAGGTAAAGAATTATAAAAAGAATAATAAGAATAGAAATCAATATATTAAAACATCTATTAAACACAATACAGCTAAGTTAATTGTACCGAATGTAAGTTAACTGCAATAACTGCCAGTAAATTGCAGGGAGTACTCAATTTATTGTATAATACGTGCCAAGAGTTTACCAATACAGGTTAGTGTGCAGACCAGCAAACGGTTTTCCAAATTGAGAAGTAATATATTCCTATATTTGTTTTATACTTTAATATTACCGAACAGTTCCATCTAAGAAATGTAATCCTTGATATTACGAAATAATACTGTAGATACCTGTGGAATGGATCGTAACCCAGGTCCTTCAAAGACCTGTGCAGGTCCTAAGGCCTCCAAGCTATCCTTTCAAACCAGACCTTAGTACTATACAATGTAGAGACCTGTGGGAATATAAATTGTAGCCTTGGTGAAGCTGAGAAACGCGGTTTCATTAGTTTCCACCTGTTGTCTTTTAACTCTGAAGATGCGATTGTATGGTATTTGAAAAGAAGGACTCTGAAAAGAATAAATGCTGAAAAATAACCCATAAAAAGGAGCGAAAGTAGAACGCGTCCCGATTTCACATATTATAAATCCTCTTAATGTGTTATTAAGGGATCTTCATACGTGTGGTGGCCTTTACGTCATGTATTTCAAACGAAACTAATAAAAGGAGAAACTTTTCTTAACACAAATATTACCAACAACCTTTCCTTATATAGTATGGAAATACCTCTCTTAATTAGTAAAAGACTCATGCGCTTTGCGATTCGCTATTAATAGGGATCCCTTTATTAATAATAGTAGTAACTCTATGAAGAAAGAAATATTTTTAATGTTTAATGTAAGCTGTCAAGATGTCATCGCCACTTTCGCTTCTCTAGTACCAAAGGTTAAGGACGTGGTTAAGAAGAAAGTGGTAGTAGCCGCACGTGTATATATTATACCCTTTCTACCCAGGCAAGTTTTATGTTTAAGAATTATCTGTTTTTTATGAATCGGCATAAACGAGGGAATATACGAAAAAAAAATGACTTTCAATACTTCTGTTACGTATATAAATCACCTTCAAACTAACTTAATGGAATAATGTTGTTGAAGGTACTATACAAGAAGATATTGCATAGGTTTATAGATTCAAGTATTCTAGAATCTACATGGAGGACTTGATATATGATCAAGCATATCCTCATAAGGATCTCGATCAAGATCGAGATTCTTTTACTAGTTAATATTAGTGTATACTAGTAAACACTAGTTCCTCCATGCTAGTAAATACTAGCACAGGCATCATCTCCGCGCTAATATTCCGTACTAGTCAATACTAGTACTCGCACTAGTAAAAAAATAGTGCTAGTAGAGATATCTACAACTCCAGTGAGTTCCTTATCCTTTAGTATTAAGGTGTTTAGTTGCTTAAAGTCTGTACTAGGTACTGACGGGTTCTGTTGGCTCTATTGTTAAATTATGTGCCACGTGAATATACCTATTATATATTTTAACGCGCCTTTTCAAAAAGCATGGTCCATCAAAAAAGAAAAAAAAAGATAATGGGTAAAGTGAGGGAATTATAGTAAGTAAAAAAGTTAAATCCGTAGATGTAAAAAGCAAAAAGATCTATATAGTATAATTTAAACCGATAATCTTTCTAGTATATTTTTCATCAATATCACAAGTTTTTAATGAAACAACTCCACTATTCTTTTCCTATAATACTATCGGGTAACATAAAGCATAAATATTTATAAACCATTAATTTAATTGGAACCCAAGTTAACTAAGCCAAGCCATTGCATTATTACTTCGTGTTTTACCCTTAACGATTTCTTTTTCAATATATCAACCAGTTATTTATTAGTAGGAACTCACTTAAATTGTATTGTACCACGTTTCACTTGATCTTTGATAGCGTTTTCTTAATGGGATATATATTAAGTGAGTTGATAATACTCTGGTTTTACAAATAACTTAAAAGCTCTTTTATTATTATAATATATCGTAACGATAATAGGAATATATAGCTCTATAAACAAGTTCCTTATCCAAAGGATACTTTAAGTAACCTTATCACTGCCACACTTTTAACATCCACAAAAAAGGTACACTTTGAATCCCCTTTTAGATATCTAAGTTAACCGTGTTGTTAACGATCTAAATTGTGTATTCATAGGTAGACTTTCCAGTAGCCTTGTCCCCCTTCTATTCGGAATCGTACTAACCGTTAACTCAAAGTTTTCGTGTATTTTATAATAATTTTAGCTAAAGTTCATAACGTTTTGACACAAAATTACTAAACGAAGTATACTATCTCCTTAGAATCCATGGTGTTTATACTGTCAGAAGTATTTAAAGGCGTTAGTAATAAGTATAATATTTTTAAATAAAGAATTATGGAAAAAACGTGAAAGTACTGATAGAATGAGGGCGATATCTGGCCTAATTTTGCACATTATATAGCTAAAAGCGCCCACATCTAACTGATACTTTTCAGTTTGTAAAATATCATCTTGATTTTTATGTAACATAGTATGGACGAGGGATCCAGTTGTAATAGGAATGAAAGCCGGACATTTGCTTAGTTACTTGGTTTTTAAATCCAGTACCTTTTAAATATACACATTTTGTGCTAAGATGATCGTACGTGTATTCACATTCTTTAAAATAAGCACTCCTAGGAATTGTTTGGCCCATCCCAGAATATTGTACTTAAAGTACTTTCCAATATTCATTTTAAAGGTCTTAATAGCGTTTGAGTTAAGGCCTATGATTATAAAGTCATTAACATAAGTATATATAATAAGTTGAAAATATTAGTTAATATATACCACGTTATCAATACTTAACTTTTTGAAATGAAGGGTATTAAATATTTTCCTTAACCTCTTTAACCATTATCCTAGAGGTTGTTTAAGCCCATAAAGTAAAGAAAGTAATTAAAAGACTTAGTTGACTATATGATTAAAACCCACAATATTTCTATCTAGATACTTTAAGAAAAAGTCTCTAATGGTATCTGGGATTTCTATTAACACTAGTTTTTCAAGTTCCCCGTTTATAAAAGCCGAGTCAATATCAATTTAGTCGATATGCTATCCGTAAAAACAGCAAGTATAATAAGGATTTTTTTCGTGTAAGACTTTACTGTAGTAACAAAGATTTTAGTATAGTTAACACTATACCTTCGCTCAAATCCTTGAATTACAATCCAACCCTTATAACTTTCCATCTGAACTTTAAAATTATTCTTAACCTGAATTACTTTTTTTACATTTAGGGCATGGTGTATAATATTCCTTTCAATAACTTTGAAAACTTTAAATGATACAAAACTCTGTATTTCACTGTAAAAGGCATTTTTCCAATGCTTTGCATCTGGACCCTCCAAAGATTCCTTTATAGTCAGATTTTACTCTAGTTTACTGACTTAAATCACAAACTTAACCATCTATTTATTAACAATAGAATCTACTAGATAACTTGCCGGTAAGTTATTTATTGTTTTCTATGATGTTTAGCAAATACTTCTTATTGGCTTAGAGTTTGGAGCAGCCGTTACAGTGTTATAAAAGATACTAACTCTAATAGATCTAATATTTCCTTCGCTTAAAACTACTTCACGAGGTTCTATAATATTGTTTTTTAAAAACCGGCAGGTTAAAATTGCTAACGATCTTGCTCGTTAAGTTCCCTAATCAGTTTGGTAAATAGATCTTAAAGATGTATCAGGGCCTAGTAATATCAGAAAACTTTCTAAAAAGAAGGATTTTCTTTTCTGTTGGATTAGTCTTTTAACCCTTTACTCGTTTTGTAAAGTGTATGTTGATGATAACGGTATAGCCGGGAGTAAAAACAAATTTAAAGTTAGCTTTTTAACCCCTATCTTCCTTAATTTTATCGTAAAGATCCTGATAAATCATATTATGCTAAATTATACTCCTATTATTAACCGTTAAGTTATCTATAACAGCGGCTCCTTAGAATATGTAAAACTATAAGTAGTGTAACACTTCTTTGGTAATAGTCCATTTCTTCATCTTTTTTAATATTATGTTGTTAGAGCGTTTGGGAATACCGTTTTCTGTAGGAGTGTATAATAAGGAAGACTTAAGTGTAAAATCGTAGTCGATAGATATTTTCCTAAGTGAATATTTAATAAGTTCGTTATCTCTGTCGAGTATGAAAAAATCTATTACATATCTTATACGTTGAATTATTTCGTTTAATATACAATGAACGGCTTTCAATCCCTTACCAGGAGATGTAATGGCTGTATTACAGACTTTATAGCTATATTTAACCTTTATACTTATTAGGTTACCGCGTTCTCCATTTAGCATAATAGTTCTTTCCAGGAATTTGTTAAGGGTCCAAATGAAATTTCCGTCTTTTGGGGTATTATATTCGAAATTTGGTCGGTAACGCATATTTTTGAGTTTCTTTTAAAAAGTATAAATCAAGTCGAAACGCTCCATTTCCTGGTTCTTTTTCGGGCCGTGTAATAACCAAAGTAACATTGTATTAACTTTAAACTGTTGTAACCAAACATAATATTCTAGAAGGAAACTTTGAAGGAAGTAGTGAAATTTATAGCAATTGGATTACAATAGAACTAGTACGTAACTCAAATAATAATGTAGTAGTTGATTATAATGACAACTGTTTCCTTGGCTCTGGAGTTAACTAACGATAAACTTTTGACTTCAATACCTAAGCTGTAAAGCTTTAATAAGCTAATTAGTTTATTATAAATATAAAGTAATAAGCGCAGTTGTAAAAAATCAGGGTATTATAACTGTAACTTTATTGAAACTTAACCGATATCTGAATTGTTCCTTTACCAGTAAATTGAATGACACCTTTACTAGTTGGTATTTCGGGATAGTTTTCGCCTTGTATCTCAATATATAAAAAAAGCTCTTCTCTATGTTAAAGATATAATAATATAAGCCTTAAATAGCTCTGATAAAGTCTTAAAACTAGAGTTAATACATCATAAAATAATGTTATAGTATGGAAGAAAGAGTAGAAAACTTAAGATTTAACATCAAGTTTTAAAGACTGAACATTGAAAGTAGGGCCTATACTACGGCAATATCCACATCTTGCACGGCTTTTAATTAGTCGTTTTAGTAGATTAACGTAAAAAATGGAGCCCTTAACGTTGAAAATAGAGACTTTAAAGCGGGTACAACCGTATAAGATATGGCTTTTAATTAGCTAAATTTCTCCAATATAAGGTTATGTACAGGATTTACGTGGTTAACTACGTAATTGATTTTAGTATCATTATAAAGTTTTCATGCTTCAAGTGACAAAGGTTTTTTACTTTACCATTATTATCAATATTAACGTCCGCTTTTTTTCCCTTGCTGATAGATTTACCAGTATTGAAAGTCTATAGATTTGAATTTGATACCTAATAAGCCTATATTGAATGGCTATTATGAGAGCTTTCAAATTATTATTATTATTTTTAAAAAAAAACTCATACGTTATTTACGGTTAACAGGTAGCGTATTCTCTGGTTTTCTTTAAAGGATAGAATTTGACGTTTTTTCCCCTTAAAGCTGGTTTTCATCTTGAAAGTTTGATTGTAGTTTATGTAATAATAAAGGAATAGCTTTCCTTGATTTAATTCGTATACGGATTATCTAAACTGGAGACTCGCGCTTAGTACAGGTTAAAAAGTGTAGGTAATACTCAATATATTTAACCTAACAGCCTTGATAAATCAAGATTTTTTGGTGTTTTTAAACGTTGCCACAAAAAAAGCTAAGACTAAATAGTGTAAAGGGGGAAAGAATTCATTCTTTTTTTTTTTTTTTTGAAAACGTATTAATAGTGGATCGGTAAACTATTTCAACATATGCTAATTGACTTTAATAAAGATTTATATTGATTTTCAATACCTGCAATAACTGTTAAAAGGTCTGGAGTAATAAAAGAGGTAATTATTCTATAGGCCCCGATACTAGTACGCATATTTTTGGAAGTCTTTGTAAGATTGTAGTTGATAGACATAAATAAAGAAATGTAATATGTTTCTATAAAGATTGTAGTTATTTCAATTTTGAAGATATCTTCTAAGATTTTAAAATAATCATTTCTAATAATACAGCCTCTAAAATCTAAAAGTCAAACCTTAATATTTATGAAGGTTAAACTTCCAGAGTGTTTTACTAATTGTAATTTAGACTTTATAAGTCATGTTTTTTCTTTAACATTAAAAAAGTGGTTTTTAATGGTTTCCTCCTCCTCCTTTACTGGTGTGATAATACCTATCGATTTGGGTTTTTCAGGTTTCTTTAATATTTTTAGGAGTTCTTTGAGCTTATTTAATAGTCTTTCGTATAAATTGGTAGCTCACTTAAGATTTGTTAACTTTGAAAAACTGGTAGTTTTAGTCCCAGCTTTTGTTTCTTTCATCAATAAGATCATTAATATTCATAACTTCAATATCTTGCTGGTTTTAACTCTACGGGTATTACGAGCTTCCTATATTCCTTTCATTAATAGATAATCAGGGTCAAAAGCCACTGAAGTAACGGGAGTGGCTCTAAAGCATAGGAATCGAAGGGACAGAGATTCAGCTAGAGCGAATGAATCGGAATTAAAAGCAGTCTTTTTTAAAAGAGGACTTTTATTACTGTTACTGCCGTAGGACAATCCTAGTAATGGAAATAAGCTGCGTTATAGAGATACTAATGGGGCATCCTCAAAGGTATTACATAGTCAAAAAAAAGTTGACATTTTGATCTATGTAAGAGGAAGTAACTGATTTAATGAATAGTAGGATATAATCGTACTAATAATTTATTTAAGGTTCAATATAAAATGATATTGTGAAGGCTTGTAAATTTAAGCATTTTAGAATATACGTGGAGGAATTGATATATAATTAAGAATATTCTTATAAGAATCTCGATTAAGATCGAGATTTCTTTACTAGTAAATACTAGTGTATACTAGTAAACTCTAGTTCCTCCGTGCTAGTAAATAGTAGCCCAGTATTATCTCCGCACTGATCTTCCGTACTAGTCAATACTAGTACTCCCACTAGTAAAACACTAGTGCTGGTGGAAATATCTACAACTCCGGCGAATTCCTCATCCTATGGTGTTAAGGTATTCAGTTACTTGAAGTCTATACCAAGTACTGAATGGCTCTGTTGGCCCTTTTATACAGTTGGGTGCTGTGTGACTATACCGATTGTATATTTCAATAAATGTTCAAGTGGAGTCCAGTCAAAGTTGACTGTACTACTACAAATTAATTGCAGGAGGGTGCATAATTCATTGTGAGGTATAGGCTAAGCCATAGGCCATAAAAAGTAGTGTTCAGAGCGGTATAGAAATCAAAGAGTATAAGTGAATCAGCGGTAAAGACAATCTATCTAATGCCATAATAAAATCTAAAACAAATAAGGCCTTGGAGAAGCTTATAGACAGTAATACGTTAACTATACGTATCGAAGGCTACATAAAGAGACAACTTGATAAAGTCAAGTTACGTGCCGCCGAGTAAGGGGGTAAATAATGGTATCCTCAAAAATTGAAAAATTGTTAGGAAACTAAAACCGGCGACGTGATTGACTAGTACAGTTTGAATGGAAGTTCATACGAGTTTGTGGCGAAAAACTTATGTATAGGAGTTAATAAAGTCTAAACTCGGAACTGTAGGATAAAAGAAGGTAATTAAGGACAATTTGGGTGCGGAACGTGCCGGAATTGAAAAGGGTCTAGCCGGTTAATAAATGGGTACCTTAAAGGTTGCCGGAAATAATTGGTCGATTGTACTGTCGTGTACGCACAAAACGAAAAGTCGTTTGTGTTGGAATAGTAGTATTTGCAATGTAGTTAGTCAATGTAAGTTGACTGTATTGACTGTAGAGTTAATTACAATATGTTCCCACTTTAAACTAGGGAAAGAGCTAAGAACTTAGCTTTACGAATCAATGTGCAGACCGGCTAGCGGTCTGCAAAACCTAGAACCATACATCTATCACTTAACTACGTAATACTACTGTTACTTCGACCGATTTGAATTGACAACGTTACAACGTCTAAAGACCTAACATTGGCAAAGCCTTTCAACAAAACCAAAAATTTACCAGCAATATTTATGACGTTTAGTAACAAACTTCCACCAAAAAAATCTATAACATAGGAAACCACTATTCAAATGATCTGAAACGGATATCTATTGGGTTCTAGTATATCAAACGAATTTCAAACATGAACTTAATGTAAAATACTTAATACATAACCTATATTTACTAATATAGCAAAACAATACAAAACATTAATTATAATAGGCATACGAATGAATGGTACTTTATTTGTCGACACTATTACCCTTATTAAAACACGGCAGCTTAGTATGAAAAATAGGAAACTGTAATGATATAAAGTAATTGTAATACTAACAAAAAGAGCTAGAATTTCAACGGATGTTAAAGCCGTATTTACAAAGGTAAGATTCGTGGAAAATATCGTAGTATCAGTCAAAAAGAGCGAAATACTAGTTTAAGGTAGATCGATGCAACAAACAATGAAAAAACTAAGAAATATCTTGAATAATAATCTCATAACGACTATATCGTTAAAAATTGTTGGCCAGAAGAAATATATATCTCATCAATTACAATAAAAGCTTGAATCTTTAAAGTAAAATATAGTACCGCCTAAACAAAAGTTTTAAGTTCCAGAAATATAATTGAAATCAATAAATTATTGGAATAAAAGTCAAATGTAGTATAGTTAAGTTAACTATACTTACAGTTAGTTGATTGTACTGAATTCAAATTAACTGCAGTTCGAAGAATTGATTTCAATTGTGGTGTAGTAGGTGCACACTTCAAAGTGAGGCACTTGCCAAAGTATGTGGACATAAAAATTACCCTGCAGACCGGCTAGTAGTCTATCGAGCTTAAAACTTACCACGCACTACAACCAATTTTGATGTAGCACCAGTTACTTCGACCATAGTAATTCGAATCAACCATGTTGTAACGATAAAGGCCTACCAATACTGATTAGTGTTCATTAGGTTTGGCACAGATAAGCTAAGTAGAAAAAGAAAATACTTTCCGGTTACGCTTTACATTAAACAGCGGCTAAGGAACGAGGAAGGATTTTTGCGAAGGGTTCCTATATTTTATGTCAGTTGTTCTCGGAAACAAGTAGGGAAGACTTATAGAATATTTAATTGTTGGCGGCAGTTTATAAGTAGCGATGATTTCGTTTTTTAAAATACCATAAATTCTTTATGAATACTTCTTAAAGATAAGCGTTAAAATTAACCGCTCAAAGTTTGAAAGATTATAAAATTGTTAATTAATAAACGGTTAAGTTAATACTATCACTTCTAATACCAGTGCGGGTATTATTATTGCAAACTTCAAAGCGAAAACGATTAACTCATACGAGTTTTCACAAATATTAACTTTAATAGTATACCTACACCCTAACTTCCATCTAAACCACTTTTTCCCCTTTTTACTTTTGAAAATTCATTACTATGGCTTTAAAACGCTTTGAAATTAATTCCGTTACCAATTTTTCTAGGAAAGAATTAATTATAGCCTTTGGCATAGTTTTAGAGAAGTACTACGACAAAGATTTTTATTTTACTAACGGTAAAAAATACTCCTTAATAGAATACCCTATTAACGTAATCAACTTTTATATTTTCGATTTAAACCCGACTTAAATACTTCGAGGCCCAAAAGTGGACGATAAATTTCAAAAAGCTTTTAGAAAATGAAATCTGAATATTTGAAACATAATGAAGAAATACGTTAAAACTAGGTTTAAAATTAAGTTCTCGAATCGAAGCTTCGGCCTCGATATTAAGAAAGGAGAAAAAGGCAACCTGGAGAACTTACATCACGATTTTTTTTACGGATAAAAACCCTTAATGGATCTTTGAAGATAAGGGAAAAATCAAAGGAATCGTTGTAAATAATATCCCTTAACGCTCTCACACGCATTAGAAAGGTTACTCGTAAACCCAGAAAAGTTCTTTCAACCCTTCTATTTGAAACCAACGATCTAATACCACTGGTCATACAGAATCAATTAACCTACACGCCGTAAGCTCTTAAATCTACAAGTTAATTAAGTAGAAACCTAGATATATCCATTAATACTAAAAGGAGTATTATCAAGTCCCCTGCAGCGAAAATCCTTAAATTACCTTCTCTTAAACCCCTTAATACGTTAAGTTGAAGCAATGAAATTGAGGGGGAAACGGTTTTATATACGAGCTTATAATGGGTACATCTACCAGCTTTTTCTCGCCAAATTTATTTTAAGGTAACTACACTATTTACCTTGCCTACCAACACCTTTTATAACCTCGGTTGATGAATTTGAAGAACTTCAACGACCAATATATCACCTTTCCCCTCAAAAATATCTCTATAGTGAATACCAATTACGCGGTAATTATTACGTTCGTTAAAATTTGGAGGGGGGAAAAAAAGTATGAAGATGAGCTATAAAAACTCCTCGACGTTAAATTAAGCCTATTTTTCAACATTAGCTACCATATAAGGGTTAAACTGCCAGGCTTTAATTCTTTATTCTCTAATATCCTTACCGACCATACTAAGAATTACTACCTTCTATACTTAACAAATTCAATCTCTTTCCAAAAAATCTATGACGATATTAAAGGTTATTTTAAATAAGATATTAACTTCACTTAATGTTTTATGGACTAAAATATTATCAAGTGGTTGTATAAATTGGATTATTAAAAGAATCGGAAAATAAGATATATTTTTTTAATTAAATATTTGATCAGCTAATGCTTTGTTAATAAAGAATCTGGAATCTGAAAGCTGGCGAAATTATATTACGCCATCAAGGCCTCTAGGTTATTATAGATTCCAAAATGGTCGAATACGCCTTACAATGCCTTAACGCTACTTGTGAAGGATTTTTTAACCAGTTATGTTTCTTGTTAACAACCATAACAGCTCGGGTCTTAAGCTCGACTAACATATAACCTTAAACTTTAAAGTTTAACGACTACGAAAAAAACTCATTTTATGCGTATTAAATAGACTGTAAATACAAAAAGCCTGATTAATACAATTAGCAGAAGGCATAGACCTAGAGAAGTAATCAAGCTATATTCGAAAGTGGGTATTCTTTTTTTAGTTTTTCTAAAAATCAAAAAAGCAAGTTTACTTCAAATACTAAGAAATATTACATTAACAATAAACAAGATTGTTAGTAAACAATCTTTACTACAGCCAAACGCGAATTAAAATAGGTAATATATCATATATAATTCCTCTTCACCTTGAATGAGGACTACGTTTTATACGTTGATAACTTTAAAGGGAAGGAGATTACAAATACAAATGATAAGGCTAAGGTCATCGATTGACATAAAGATATTAGCAACAATTTAAAAGTAATATAATAATTCGCCAACTACACTTTTCTTACCATTTAATAGATAAAAACTCTCATCGTCGTTATAATAACAAAAACTCTAGTTCTACGCACCTATTCACCATTCGAGATCGTTATTCTGAGCAAATATTTTGAGGTATTATACTAAACATTAAGGTAATATAGTACTTAATAGGCTATTCGTAATACGTTGCATTATAAAAAGATGCTAATACTATTACAAAACTTAACCATACGGATTTTAGTAAAGTTAAAATTAGCTTTAACCTTAGGAAAAAAAACTTTTTCTACTAACGTCGACGACTGTTATGACAGTCTTTAGCCTTATTTTTTTCAGTATCTTGGAATTCCCCGCTACTTACCTCCTTATCTTAAAATATAAAAACCTAAGCGTTAATATTAACGTTAATACTAATAAATTGGTAAAGAATAAGGGTAGTAAAAGGGTTTTCTCAGCCTTAAATAAAGGCACATATAATTGTACGTTTCAAAGATTGAGATAGCGATAGTAAATTTAAAGGAGTCTGTAGTTTGTTAACTATATTATCGGTTTACCCATCCGATGATTAATAGGCTTTATTAGGTTTTATAGGCGGCTAGTTACAAAAATGTGGATTTTCCAAAATGAAAAGTAATTCAAATGTTTTGCTACCACTGCTAAATATATTTCCAAACCCCCCTCATGTTTAAATTAACGTTTAAAGAATATTTAAACTTCAACTTCAAGGCTTTTTTATCCGTATTCTACTTGAATAGCAAGCCAATATTTCATATTATTGACTCTTTTACGGGTTTTTTACGGCGCTAACTTCGTTCTTACTATTAAAGCGCAGAAAATATGGGAGGTATTTTATACTTTATAAATTGATATATATTTGAGGCTACCAAACGTACCAATTTACGACGCCAATATAAACTTTATTGCAATACAGTTTCAAGTTTATATTAAGTCGATGAGGATTCAATGTTAATAATTTTCCGTTAAAATCTAATAGCGTATTAATGAGGTCGAAAAGGTCTAAAATATTTTACAAAGGGCGTATTATATTCTTACTATGGAAATTGAATGTGTTACAAGTGAAAAAACAGGGTTTGAAATAGAGATAAAGGGTTATAACAATACTATTAGGCCTAACAGCTTTATACTAACTTTACTGATATTTGAAACTAACACATATAACAATGGGGTCTCCACTATCGCTAAATACCCAAAGACGTATTATGGTATACTATGAAGCCCTAAAAACTGAAAAATTAATTAATACGCCGCTAGGTTAACAATATCCATAACACCAAAAACTTACTATTAATAATAAACATATTACAGTTACCTGTTTAAAATAAAATATTCACGTAGCAAGGGCTAGGTGAATAAGATAGGTTATATAAGATCTCAAGTATTATTCATCCAATCGTAGTGGTTAAAATTGTAACGACTTTATTAGTTTTCGAATTACATAGGTTAAGCCATAGAGAAAACTTTATAAACTTCATAAGAATTTTTATATTGAAGAATTTTCAGCCGAACGAATTAGTTAATATAATCCTCTCGAACGGATCGTTGATAATTCAATGGATTGTCGACGGTGCGGAAAAATACTACAAGGCAGGATAAATATTAAAAAGGATAACGTTGATTAATATTATAAATATAAATGAGTATATACAACAGAGTGAATGTTATAAAAATAGAAGTCTAACAGAGAACCTACCTTTCATTTACGTTCTCAAAGTATTATTAATATAACAGGAAGACTTTTTAAATAAAATGTTATTAGGTAGCAATTGATGGCGTTTTTAAACAAGGTATTGTTTAACTTATATCTTTGACGTAATTTAAAGGCTAAGACTTTAGAATCGTTAAGTTAAGAATAATTTAAGATATTCAAGGAAAATTTAAGAGCCGACCGGAAGAAAAGTCACAGCTGATCGTTTCAATATGCGGTAATAAAGGTAAGAATTGAATCTTGAGTTAATTATTTATAATTGAAAATATTAGTTAATGTTTAATCGTTGTAATTGTTGCCAGTTTCATTGTTGGAGTAAGCTATGGGTTTATACTTAACGGCTTTAATATAAAGTAAGCTTATGTGTAATTAGTTACCGATTTCAAACAAATTGTATTATTAGAATTTCCGAAAGAACTAAGGGATCAGTTTTTGACCGATACGGTAATACTTTGTATTAAAAATTGAAAGAATAGCTGAAACAAGTGTTTATTGGTTTTTAACGTACCAGACGTACTTTAAAAATAAGATTGGTTTAAAAACTTTAACTTTTAACCCATATATATTAATTTAGTAAGGCAAAAACTTCGATATCGTAGGTATGTAAACTAACTATACCCCTTAATTTATAAACATTAGGTTTCTAACAGCGAAATAACATATTATCGAAACGTTAAGCCTTGAAAAGTATAAGTAGATCGAGACGTTAATTATTATTAATAGTATTGAGCTTGAAAACATCAACGTAAGGTATATTAGCATACGTTAAAAAGGAGAAACTACGAGTTCAACAACTATAAATAATACCGATAAAGCAAAATTATAACAATATCTAAAGTGAAGGGTTTGTGCGGCTTATATTACCATGTTTTGTTTACTGAATGTATCGTAAGACCTATCCACATCAGCACATGTATGGTGTTATGACCCAACATCTGCAGGGCGCACCAGCGGCGGCCCCGCAGCAGATAACGAAGGAAATCGGTTGGACACAGCCTCTCGGCAGGCACCAGAGATCCACAACAGACACACCGTACACAAGGGTTAGGGTCAGCATGGTGTGAGACTCGATGGACTCGGTATCGAGCCAGTCGAGCTGCACACCGGGACTCGATGAACTCGACGTCGAGCCAGTCGAGCCTACACTGAAGACGTATGAAGGCGCGGATATATAAGGACACTTTCATTACCAAGATAGATAGTGTTTCCTTCATAGCTCTTCAGTTGTCAATCTAAGTATTCAGTATACCCTGAATAGCCTCACGGCTTCTGATCATCACTCGCACGAATATAGTCTTGATATTGCACCTTTTGTTACCTCTGCTACCTTACTGCTAACATAAACCCTCTGAACACCTTCTACATACTCACGGGTATTTAGTGTGATCATTACATATGGGAACCATGAAATAAATACTTTAATAGGTTGAATTAAAAGATTGGATAGAAAATAGATAACTTCAAAAGGTTATTAATATGGTTTCGGTAAACTTATAAACGGCGAAGTTAATGACGTTTACAGTTGATTCCTTCATTAATAATATTAACCTTATATAGAAAATCGGATTTTGGATAATATTCGTTAGAAATATTAAATAAGTAATTTAATATTATCGGAAATTTTGTATTGTAAATATTGACTAAGTATGAGAGTATAATATAAAGGGTTCTGGTATCGGAGGTATATAGTATAATAGTAAGCTTTAATATCGGTATAGTAATCAATGGTATGTAAAGAATTATAATTTAATAGATGAAATTATTTTTTAGACTTATAATGATATATATATACTCCCGAAGATTTCCCAAATAATTATTGAAGTTATATATGATTAATAAAAGACATTTTATGGTAAACTAAATAGCTTTAATGTAGGTATATAATGTCCGGAAAATCGATAAGTTATGGTAAATTGATGATGAAGAATACTCCGTTAACTTTGTAACTAAAGCTTTGCCTAATAGTGTCTTAAAACAGTTTGTAAATAATGATACGATAACTGTTCAAATCAAAGGCAACTTAAACTATCCGATACGTAACGTTAAAAAATAGGTATACCTTAGTAAACTCGAAGACTGCTGAGATAATAATGACGATAGTAATAATAGCGATAGTAGTAAGTGAAACTACTAGAAAAAGTTAAGTAAGTAGTGAAATGCGTAGTACGCATAGATTTGTGGTAAAAGACCTGTACACGGAAGCTAAAAAATGAAGAGCTGGGAGATATAGAATTGAAGCCCGTAATTAATGTTAGTTTTGGTGAAAATTGACTAAAATCGACAGAGTTTTGGCTCATGGATTAAGGAAGAACTTCAAAGGTTACTACCAATTTGTGGCTGGCTACGTTAACGTATAGGCACAAAACAAAAAGCCGCTGGTGTTGGAATAACAGTCAAATATAATATAGTTATGTCAACTATACTTACAGTTAGTTAATTTTATTGACTGAAAATTGATTGCAGTTTTGAGGATTTATTACAAGTGTAGTGTAGTAAGTATCCACTTCAAAGTAGGGCATAGGTCCAAGTATTTGGCCATACAAATTAGCGTGAAAACTAGCTAACAGTCCTTCGAACTTGGAACTTTCTACATACAACAACCTATTTAAATACAGTACCAGTTACTTCAGCCACAGGGATTCGAATCGACTCCGTTACAACGATAAAAGCCTACCAATATGAATTGATGTATTACCCTAAAATTTAATAACTGTTTAATTGATTATATTTATTAACGGATTTTTTATAAACAATACCGACTTATGCTTATAAATTGGGTTTCTCATTATGATCATTTATAAGAACTAGTTATTCAATTTGAAATTTACTATCATCGGAAATCTTGTATATTAATCGTTGATAAGTATGAAAGGATCGAGCGGAAAGTCCTACTTTTCAAAGTTTTCAATATGATATTTTGTATTAATCATATTATATAAATAAAGGAATTCTTAAATATTATTATTAAAAAAGTTTACAACCTATTCTAATTATCATTTATAGTGATTCCCGAACTATATTCAAATACGCATCTAATTTCACCAAAACCAACGAAGAAAATTTAATGATAAAAATAGTAGCTTCTAGTATAGCATACGAAAACTGGTAAATTAAAAGAGTTCAGTTACCTCAATTGTCAAAATAAACCCATTGATATTATAACGAAACCTCACCTCCATAAAACCCTGTAAAGGTTGATAAATAATAATAGGATAATTATTCGTATGAAAGAATACGAGAAGGAATTATTAGATAAATAAAACTCTAAAGAACTGTAAGGCAATTCAAGAGTCAATATTATTCATATTATTAACATACATAAATGAAAAAAAATACGGAAAATGTAAATTTATGATAGAACAATTTCTAAGGCAATAGGAGATGATCAATGATTCGAGAAAAAAATTGATTGAAGAATATTTTAGGCAGGAATAATCATTTATTAACATATATAGAGGACAGAAAATATTCATCATTAGAAAACATTTATATTATAAAACTTACAAAACCTAATACTAGTATTAAAAAACAAAAATATATTAATAGTAGTATACATGCTAACGAATATAATATATAAGAAAATGAAGTTCTCAATTTAATAGGGGCTTAAAGCAAATATGTGTCCATAGAAATTAGTATACAAACCGACTAATAGTCTACCAAACGAAAACTCGATAACCACAATCACTTTTAATATCATAACACTTGTTAATTCGTGTAAAGATTCGAATAGAAAACCGTGCGGCTGTGGCGGGCGGGTAGG
>JASMMZ010000003.1:15528616-15556431 GCA_038502455.1 Anisogramma anomala | reverse complement strand
GGGGCAGGAGGGAGGCAGGGAGAAGGTGTGGAGTTGGGCACGAATGGCCTGTGTGGGGGTCGTCAGCCAGCGCGGCAGGGCCAGAAGGCGCGCTTGGCGGCGCGTGGCGTGCAGGGATCGTTTTCTCGCGCGAAGAGACCACTATCTACACGAATATAGGGTTCTAAGCTACGATTAAACATATCGTAGGGTTCTTACGAACTGGTAGAAGACGTAGAGGTAGGGGTACTTACTGGTATATACACGATTTATCATTGTTAAAAAGGTTTAAGGTTAGTGGTGAATTAAATAAAGAGTCTTTTTTATACCGGAACCTAACGTATGAGTCGCTACGCATATAAGGATCTTTTTACTACGCGTCGCCACAATAATGAGTCGTTACCCGTACGTGCATGTGTATGGGTCCTAACGAGTACCAGCACGTTTTGACATTACTACTGCCCTGTTACACGTGCCCTTTTACTTCATACTTTATTAGCTTTGTAAGGGACCTTTTTTAGGCCCGTACAGTTATATATCCGGCGTAATTAGGCGTTGGGCGGGGATTAAGATAGCACCGTTATGGTGCCTGACCAAGGCTATATTTTACATACTTACGGATCTATAAACTGAGGGGAATCCTAAGGTCTTGATCGGGTGGATGTAGTAGGGTCCTTCGGGCCCACACGGGCCGGTATAGAGCTTGCGTTACGATCCCCCCTACCGGTATCTACAGGATTATTATGTAGTAGCTAGCACACCCCGAGCGATGGACTCTGTCCGGTGAAATGAAATATAAAAAAGAAAACAAGAATAGAAAACCGTAGCCACTTAAAATCCTGCCAACAATACTGCTCTCAGTTTATAATTCTTTTACTACATTCACTAATGCTTACCTTTTCCTCTTTTATGGGAAATTGCATATACATTAATCTGAATGATTTTGGCTCGTAATACCGTCAACTACAAAAGACACAAGTAGAAAGATTCAACACCAAAACACGGGTGAAAATCCCGAATTATACAAAAGTGAAGACTTTAATAATTTGAGATGTAATATAATTATAAGTACATTTTATTAATATTCATGAATTCATCTTATAATACTGGGTAAAATTAATAAAATATTATAAAAGTTACTAGATAATAAAATGTTTTTTTTTTCGTTCAACCATTAACTCTAGTGTGCGAAATAATGGAATGCTTGAACGTTAATTGTGAATGTTTTGACACTTTTTTTAAGAATTTATTATAAATTTTTTCCCTCTGTTAGAAATATGAGTATCCGGTTATCCGTACCAATAATAAACTCTTTCTATTGAAGGGCCGATTGATATTATAACGATTATTCATTTCATAGAAGTGAATTAACCTATTTTAAGAAAATCATGAACGATGAATACAATATACTGGTATATTTCACGCTTATGAATTGATAAAAATCACAAGTTTATATACTTTATCAAAATATTGGAGAAAACACGGAAAATTACGGGTAAAGGTTATAGAAATTCTATTGTAATTAAACGGTACATATTTATACAGTGGAAAAACTTATAGATTGGTATGTTTCTTACCACATTCTATATAGTTTGAGGCAACTAATATCGATGCTCAATCAAGACAATGGTTTCAATATAAACTGGAGAACCAATCAATTATATATTGTAATTTTCATAAACATACATTCTATTAAATGAGTCGTTAACAAGTATAAAAATTATGTTAATTGTTTGAGCAGCAATCATTTGCAATATAGTCAAGTAGACTGTACTATCAGTAGGTTTAATGTATTAACTATAAGTTTACTATATTATATATGGGTTGAATACAATTAAAGTTTCCTAAGTACCCACTTTAAACTAGGGCGCGGGCTAAGCAATTATCTATATAAATTGGTATACAGACCGGCTAGCTCTCCACAAAACCTAAAACAAATCATACACCACTTAACTACGTAATACTACTGTTACTTCGACCGATTCGAATCGACAACGTTTTAATGTTTAAAAGCTTATTAACAGGAAAAGCCTATCAACACTAATGAATGCTTATCATGTTAAGCATAAATAAGTTAGGTAAGAGAAAAGGCTCCTTTTTAAGAACGTTTTATTTTGAAAGGTAGAGGAAAAAATTCTTACGAAAAGCCTTAACAAACCACGTTGGAATTTACAGCAGTAAGTGGAAAAAACTTCTTGATTGCGTCAGTTTTTACGGTAATCTAGAAGTGGCGATCATATCGCCATCTACAAAACACAAAAAAGTCTTTATTGAACTCTTATTAAAGATAAACATTCTGATCAATTGTTAAAAGTTTCAAATCATAACAAGAAACTGATCATTAAGTTACCAAGTTCTCTATAATTGTCAAACGGCTAAGTCTTTACTGCTATTGCGGATACTAATCCAATAAATCGCTCATCTCTAATTCTAAAATCCCTAAATTGAAAAACAACGACTTTAGCAAAAAAATATTTTACCTTACAAACCAATTATTTCCTTACTTTACATCACGAAATCGTTAATCCAACACCTTAATAAATACGTCAAGGTCGTTACTCTGAGCGAAAACACGAAGAATATGTAAGTCTCGCCAAAAAGGCTACTTCACGCGACTTCACACCCAAGTCAAATCCTTTTGCCTAAATTGCTAAGTCCTAACATTCTTGAATTTCCAAGGTCTCCCGCGCAAACTACCAAGTAAAAATAGTATTTCATTAGTACCGTATAGAGTAAATTGAGACTTTTGAACCCCGTTTTTAAAAAGTATTTTAATCAAGACACATGGGAAATTAATATTGATAAACCTTAAAAAATCAACTAACTACATCGGCTAGTAAATTTTTGATACGGACGAAAGCAAATAGTTTGTTCGTAGCTATCGTGTATTTTGAAACTATCATGAGTTTTTTTTTACAATTGCATAATAAATATATTAAATATAGTTTAATGCACCGTTGAAGTTAGGTCAATAATAAAAATCTGTCGGCGTACGGTTTATATTTTGAAGAAAAGTTTAGAAGAATTAGTAAAAACCCTTTAAAAATTAGCTTAATTAAAGGATGACCTTCGAACCCCCCGACTTGAAAATCTTCAACCTCGAAACCTACGAAGAGAAAAGGATAGTAACGACCACTGACGCATTTATATATTTTTTAAGAGACTACCCCTTAATATTCAGTTAAATTAAACCCTTAACCTCGCTAGAATCAATTCCTTATACGAATATGATAAGAAACCTATTGATTTACGAAATAATCTAGTCTCCGCTCCTAATAACACGGAGAACGTTTTTAATGGAGGCAAAACAAGAATAGTAACGGCTACCAACACAATAAAAGAATTAACTTCGGCGCTATCTAGCCTTCAATTAAAAAAAATCGCGTTTAAAACTTCCCTTAATGTCAACAAATACCTTAAAATTATCCCTAAAATTATTAAGTTCCCTAAGGCGAATCTTCCTATGGTAGGTACACCTATACATGTAATTTTGGCATGTCTTTAGATCTTTGCAACGTTGTCGATTCGAATCGTGGTCGAAGGAATAGTAGTATTGCATTGGTTAAGTGGTGGATGTATTGTTCTAGGTTTGGCAGCCCGTTAGCCGGTCTGCATAGTAATTTGTATGGTCAATTGCTTGGCCCATGCCCTAGAGTTAAGTGCAGTGCACTGCACTGGACTTACGCTCAATGCGGTAACTTCGCACAAAGCAATACACTTTCAGTACAGTCAACTTTACTGTAGGTAAAGTTAACCTACTGCACTGTATGTAATACTATTTCACCACTGGCAGCTTTTTAGTTTATACGCATACATTAGTATAATTAACCAATTATTTTCCCGTTACCACTAAAACGCTTTCTTATCAACTGGCTAGACCCCTATCAATTCTAGTTAACTTCCATACTAAATTACATCCAATTTCATACCAATTAACTCCATTTAAACTCAATTGATCCGTAGCTCCGCAGTCTCAGTTTATTAACTCCTACAATACGTTCTTCCGTCACAGTCTTTTGCAAACCTTTAATTGCCTAGTGATAAGGTTAATGGGGTTTCATAATACCATACCTATGTTAAAGCTTGTTATTATTTTGTAGACCTCCAAAGCCAATACGTTTCGTATAATTCTCCTATATTTAACGGAGGTTTAGTTTATTAGATTGCCGATAACGTTAAATTGGTCTTTCTATTTGTTTTTATTAAAGAAGGTATTTAGAAAGCCGATTTGTAAGGATAAGTCGGTATTATTTGTAAAGAACCCTTCCGTAAATATTTTTAATTTGGCTTTTGAAAAGTCTATTAGGACTATATTAATTCCTCGGTCTAAGTTTTCTACTTTTCACTCGACCTTTCTATTTATCCGGTTAAAATCCTTATCTGTTAGCTTTTGTATTTAAGCCGCGATAAATAGGTCGCAAAAACCTTCCGGTTGGCATACTCTAGTAATATAACTGCCTCGAACACGTAATTTCAAGTACCGTTAAGCTCTAGCTACATTAGTCTTAACAATTGTAGACAAAACAGCGCACTACCCCTTTTAGCGAAAGCTAGGGCCGGTATGGACACCAATTATACGGATTAACGATCAATTAAAGTAAAACTACTTAATTTCCGTTAACGCCGTCACTAGTTTGTAATTCCAGAACTTTAAGTTTTCAATTGCATGTTATTTTAGTACTATAAAACTAGCCGTTCCGACGAAAAGTGTATCATTAGTTTATATACCCATTACGCCGAAGTTCTTTTTTTACTTCATTAAAAGTACTGGTCGTATATTAAAGACTTTTTCGTTAGCCATAATTCAAAATGCAACTGGTAGGTTAAAAAACAATAAACATCTACCTTATCTGATTTATATAATGGCTTGATATATCGTATTAAAGTTCCTAGAAGATAAATAACACGTAATTACAAAAGTAATTCTATTAATACGATCCGTTGTAAATCCGTTGCTAATTATATATTGGTTTACATTATATTACAACGATTAAACGTAAATTTAACTTTAGTTTTGGCTAGTAAACTTACTACCAAATCGACCGCTAAACATTCGCTTATCTTTTAAATCGTTGAAGATCACTTAAGGATTTAGTCTTTACTTTTATTATCATATCCTTAAACAATTCAACGTGATTTTTCCTACGGTTACCCCATAGTCTCTCCCTTAACCTTGTAAATAATTCTCAACTTAAATATCGTAACGTTTAAGTCGTGAAAGTTAAAATAGGGTTTTAGCACGAATTGTATAACCCTTAGAGTTAGTAAACAGTTAATTTCGACTTTGTCGTTTTCCTTAAATTGTTTGCCTGAGGTTTCAATAATCCTTTACTTTCAAAGTTTTAGTACCAAGTTTTTGTTATCATTTTATTTTTTATTTACCCAATTAGTATTTTAAATGTGGATCGGTGTGTATTCCTCTTCTATAACGTTCCTTTTTTTCAGGGGTCGTCCACGTCGGCAGCATTCTATCGATTTGTCGATAACGGGTGAGGGAGATTTGTATTAGCTCGGTCTTTTAGCTAAAGGGCATTTATTGTTAATATCCCTAATGTAAGGCTTAAATTAGGTAATTCGAAAAGATAAAGGTCCGTTAGTAATTTAGAGTTAGCGATACTTAATATTTTGTACTAGCCCTCGTATTTACCCGGTTTCCTCCACATAAAGACTTTACTTTATGATGGTAAAGCAAGTTCGTTCATTGTTATGAAGCTATTTTTGGTGTCTAAGATCTTATTAATTTAACGGTGTGCCGATTTTCTTTGTAATTTCCTTAAATCTTTGATATAAGCCGCAATACGTTTTTAAGTATTTTCCTAGGACGGAGATTCATTCGTCAGGCATAGGTACTTTTCAAATACTAGAAACGTTAGTATTAAGCCGTTATGTCCCATAATGTTCTTTAGGCTCTTTACTACTATTTGTAAACGTGTCTCCAGATTCGTAAAGTTTACAATTTTTAAAGTAAGGATATTATACGCTCGGCGAAGTAGGGTGTATTCTTTTTTAACCTTTCCAATGTTTTAGTAAGATTTTACAGGAACCTGTTTATATTAAATACCTATTATCTTAGTATGTCTTTGAAATTCCACCGCGGTAAAATTGATATTTGCATTATAAACGACGACGTTAGCTAGTCTCTGGTAGTTGTTAATTCATAGCATCCTTAGCGTTTTCTACGTATTTTTTTGCCAAAAGGGACTTGAGAAATTTAATCCTATAAAAAGAGGTTGAACAAATTAACGACGGAAAAAACAGGCTTATTATTCAAGTAAAATACATCGACGAAGATTTCGCAATTAAAATTCTTATCGCCTTTTAGCGTAAATTTAAATCTCTGGCGGGATTAGGCATATGTTTGACAGTAGTAGAAAAGGGTTTTAATAGCTTTCAGGGCAGAGTATTCTACATCATTATGCCTTACGAACTTTAGGATTTTATATAGCCTATTAGCGACTAGATGGTCAAAGCGCAAGTGTAATTAACATATTTCTGGCTCCGTCAAATTTAACACCACTATTTACAGGCCTTAAAGATAAAACTAAAGGTGCCCTCACTTAAGGGCGAGTAAAAACCTTTGGCCGTTTTTAACCAGCTCATCTACGTTAATTTCGACGTTGACGCCGAAAGTCTTTACATCCTTCAAGTAAAAAAGAAAAGAGGTAGGACACTTAAGGATGTGGAAAGTAATTGCTCCTACAACAGTTTAAATTACTATTATCCCTAATGACGATAGTTGTTCGCTTGGTTTAAAGCCAACTTTAGCCTTGTTAGCATTGCAACACTTAATCTCAGTAGTTGTAGTGCTTTCCCTTCGCAGCACCACATATTGTTAATAACCCCTTATTAAGTAACTTGCTGCCCCCGTATCTGATATAATACCTTGGAACGTATGGTTGGCGTAATGATCTCGAAAATTAAAGGTGTGTAAGGGGTTTAGGGCTTAGTTAGGGCAAAGTTAAAGGTCTTTACCACCCAAACGGTACAGGAAGACGTAGTCGGCTAGTTATTGGGTCGTATCAGGAATAGTATCTTTGTTTTATTTAAGCTTCTTAGGGGTATTAGTGACACTAATTAGCTTATCGCCCTCAAAGTTTGCGATTAAATCCCAATATTCCAGTTTAAAAGCAATATATTATTAGGCTTTACATACTGCCTTTTTATTATTACGCTTGGCGGGGGGGGTATCGAGTAAACTAGTAGCCAAACTTACCTCAAATTTAATATCTTTTACTAATATTACGACAATAATGTTTACAATTAACAGGTTCGCCTAAATCTTAGCCTTATTGGCGTTAACATTATTATTACCTTTAGTTTAAAGCTGTTTAGCTAAACCTCAAGTGTTATAGGCGCCCGTATTTACTGTTGATGTAGTTAATTACCGTAAGGTTTTACTTATCCATGTTAAGGAAATTGCCGGCTTAGGGGTATATTCCAAACGAGTTTTTTATACGCGCTATCACGGTGGTAAACGAGGAATCCAACTGGTTAAAAAAGCATTCGCAGGTAGTATTAGGTCGTTATAGAGCGTATTCGAACTCGTTAACGTTCGTGACTGCTGTCCGTACCTATTCGCGTAGTTTGGCTTCATTAGTATGGACTTCCCATATTGCTTTCTAATATATTATTAACTTATTCAATATTTCATTGAAGATGTCTGTTAGTGATTCCTCCTTTTTATTTTTCGTCATTATTGTAGTCCATCGCGTTGTAGCTCAGTTTATATGATATTACATAAAGTGAACGATGTATTCGAAGTAACTCTTTATGATATCATAGATTTCGCGAAACGTGGTAGATCTAATAAGGAAGGTTTGGTAGTAATCACTCGCATACTTTACAAGGATTCCGGGAAATAGTAAGTGAAAACTTAAAGGGGAAACCTTTATCAACTTGTAAATGTTGAAAAATGGTATTGTCTTAGTGTCGAAAAAGTTATAAAGCATTTCGTTATACTTTTTTACGTCGTTTTAGATTTTAACGAAATCTATAAGCAGCTTATAATTAATGTTAACGATTTTGATAAGTCTTAGGGGAAAATAACAATAATCTTCCTAGTCTTAAATGGTGTTTCCCGGTAGCTTAAGTCTTAGAGATTTCGATACATGGTATTCAAGGTAATTATTAATCGCCTGGCTCGAGGGGTAAAGTCCTGCGGTAGGACTTCTGGTGGGCTTTCGCGTGTAGGTAAACCTGAATAGAAAAGGTTTTTGAGGGACCTGTTTATGGAATTTCTAAGGGGAAAAGGGCACTTGAGGATTCTGTAAAGTCTAATGTTTCTTAATTGACTGGTGTAAAACGCCGACGTTAATACCTTTAACTGAGTTGGCGGCCTTTGATTTATACACTTTGCCTCTGCTAAGGACGTACTTCGAGCTATTACTTAAAGGTAATAAAGTGTCAAACAGGTTAACAAATTCCTTATTGCCAGTACATAAAGAGGATTAACTTAGTGAAAAGTAAATGGGAGGTCCCCTAGATTGCGTGTAGGGGAGGTGAGGTTCCTTAACACCTTTTCCTTTAGGCCGTGAGTTCTAAAAGCATTTTTAAAGCTGAGTTAAGTTAAAAAGGTCTTTTGTTAACTTTATAAAGCCTCGTAAGTAAACGTAGATCCCTTATTCCTCTAAATTAGACTTAAGTCTCGACTTGACACTTTTTTAAGTTGCTTCTCATATATCAATTGTGTCGTTGTTAAAGAAGTTACGATATTTGGTAAAAGCATGGTTAGGGTCAAGGCTGCTGTTGTTATATTTAACGATATAGTAGCCGACAAAGTTGGTCAAGTGTTTTTAGTTTAATGTTTTTATTAAGAACCTATCCCCAAAGGTCGTGATTATAGGACTTGATCAAAAGGTATCAGAGACCCTTGATTACTTCTTTGCTAGCAGGATCGGTAATAGCTTTAAAGTAGGCACTTCTAGTAGCCATCTGAACGTGCTTATTTGCATAGAACGCGTAGGACGAGGGACTTGGTGATCTTTAGGCGTAGGTACTTTGTATTTTGGCGTGACTTCGCGTGATGTGGCTTTCCCAGCGCGACTTGGCGCTTTTTCGGTATTTTCGCTGAGGACAGCAAACTTGACGATTGTATTAAAATGGGGGGAGTGAAAATTATGAAGTAGGGGTAAAGGTTTGATATAAAGGGTAAGGTCGAAGGTTGTTTATTGTGATTGTTTAGCTGTAAGACTTAATCATTTTTGCAATAGTAGCACCTGAAGTAGTACTGACTTAGTAGTTTACCAACTTGCTGAACTTTGAAATTTCCAACAATCAATCTCAATGTCTTCAAAAAATATCTATAAATACTTTTTGGTGTTTTTAATAGCGATACCGATACCTACTTCTTAATTTCCGTTTCAAACTCACGCAAATCAAAAACTTTCTCTGTTTTCCTGCCGTTGTGGATTGATGTAGTACTAATAAAAGCCTTTCGCAAAAATCTTTCCTTTAACCTAGCCGTCGTTTGATGTATAGCGTAACTAGAAAATAGCTTTTTCTTTTACCTAGCCAATCTTTGCTTAACCTGATAAGCACTGATTCGTGTTGGTTGGGCCTTAGGTTGTTGCAAAGTTGTTGATTCGAATCATGGTCGAAGGTAACAGTAGTATTACATTGGTCAAAGGGTGGATGTATTGTTCTGGGTTTGGCAGACTGCTAGCCGGTCTGCACTGTAATTTTTATGGCCAATTACTTGGCTCGTGCCCTAGTTTGAAGTGCAATGTACTGCATTTAACTTACACTTAATACAGTAAGTCTATACAAACAATACACTTTAACTTGCAGTTTCGTTAACTTTACTGTAAGTAAATCTAACCTACTGCATTGCATGTAGTACTGTTTCAACATTGGCGGCTTTTTAGTTTATACATGCACGCTAGTTTGGTAGACAAATCTTTTCCGGTTAGTGCTAAACAGCTACCTCGTCAACTTGCCAACCCCCTATCAATCCCATTTGAATTTTATACTGAATTGCACCCAATGTTATATAAATTAACCCCATTTAAGCTTAATTGATCCGTTATCCCGAGGTCTGAATTTATTAACTTCTACAAAAAGTTTTTCTGCTATAGACCTTCATAAAACTCCATTTTAGCCGTGTCAGTCAAATAGGTCATTATCGTAGCCTTTATTTCCCTGACAGTCTTTTAGTCTACCAGTATAGCCCTGGTTGCCAACACGTGACTTAAGCTTATCAGACGGCTTATTAACGTAACCCTCAATACGTATAGTTAACTTGTTACTATTTATAAACCTTTTTAAGGCCTTATTCGGTACTGCCTTCATTATGACATTTGTAGGATTGTCTTTCATGTTGATTTATCGGAATTCCTTAATTTCTCTTCCTTCGTATGCTTTACAGAATACCATTACATCGATTATCAAGATTTTTTCACTAGTGGTTCCTAGTTTCGAAAGGCATTCGAATAGGCTCCTCGAGTCCGTACAAATTACTACCGGGATAGAGGGAAACTTCAGCCACCTGGTGATGAGGTTGAGGGTTTCCCACAATATCATACCTATATCGAAACCTGCCATTATTCTGTAGACCTTCAAATCCATCAAACTTCGTTTAATCCTCTTATACTTAACAGATGTTGAGTAAATTAGGCTGCTGGTAATATTAAATTGGTTTTCTTATCTATCTTCTTTGAAAAAACTTATTAAAACCCCAACTTATAAAGGCAAGTAGTTATTATTTGTAAAGGACCCGTCCGTAAAAATCATTCACTTAGCATTCGATATATCGATTATGACCATATAAATCTTGCGGTCCAAGTTTCGTATCGGCTACTAGAACCTTTTATTTAACCAGTCAAAGTCTTCATCTGCCGGATCCTTTGTTTGTACCGTAATGGAAAGGTCGTAAGAGGCTTTTGGTTAGTATAAAGTAATAATATATTTTCCATAAATACGTTATTTCAAGTACCGTTAAGTCTTTGCTATATTAGTCTTGTCTATTGTAGCCAAAATAGTGCACTAGCTTTTATAGCGAAAGCTAAAGCCGGCATTAACGTTAAGCATGCGTATTAACGATTTATTAAATTTAAGTTAAATGCTTTCCGTTAGTGTCGTTACTGGCTTATTTTTCTAAAACTTGAAGTTCTTAATCGTTTGCTATTTCGATTTTACAAAGTTAGCCGTTACGACGAAAAGGGTATCGTTAGTTTACATGTCCACTACACCGACATGCCTCTCCTAGATTACTAATAAATACGGGTCCTATGTTAAAAACTTTATCGTTAGTCGTAATTCAAAGTACGACTAGTAAGTTGGGGATTAATAGACGCCTATTTGAGCTAATCCGTAAAGAGGTTTAATATACCGTATTACTATTCTCGAGGGGTAAATAACACGCAGATTTTATAGTAACTTTAGTAATACGATCCGCTGTAAATCCGATACTAACTATATATAGGCTTACGTTATATTACGGTTAATAAGCGTAAACTTGACTTTTGGTTTAGTTCATAAACTTAGTATCAAAACAACTACTAAACGTTCATTGATTTTTCTAATAGTTAGCGATTAAATAAAAATCCAATCCTTGCTTTTATCGCTGTATCCTTAAACGATTAAACGTTATTTTTTATACGGCCGCCCCATGGTCTTTCTTTTAACCTTGTGAATAATCCTCGATTTAAAGATCGTGACATTTAGGTTTTAAAGGTTAAAATCGGTTTTCGATACGAATTATATAACTCTTCGAGTGATTAAAGTATTAATTTTGACCTTGTTGCTTTCCTTAAAAGGTTTGCCAGAGGTTTTAATAATCCCTTATACTCGGAGCTTTAATCCCAAGTTTTCGTTATCCTTCTCTTTTCTATTCACCTAAGTAGTATTGTATGTAAAACCAGGTATGTATTCCTCCTCTTTATTATTCCTTTTTTCGGAGGGTCTCCCGCGACGGCGACGTTTTATCGATTTTTCGATAACGGGTGGAAGAGGTTCGTATTGGCTCGTTAGCTTAGCTTAAGAGTTTTTATAATTAATAACCTTAATAAAAGGTTTAACCTAAGTACTTCGAAAAGATATAGGACCATTAGCAATTTTAACAATTAGTTTGGAGTTCGCAATATTTACGATTTTGTATGGGCGCTTTCATTTTCCCGGCTCCCGCTATGTGAGAGCTTCACTTTATAATGGCAAAGCAAGTACGTCGATTATTGTAGGGCCGTTACTGGAGTTAAGGGTATAATTAACCTTACGGCGTGCCGATTCCCTTTGCAATTCCCTTAGAGCTTTGTCGTAGGCCGCAGCACGTTTCTAAATACTTGCTAATAGTGTAGATTTACTTGTAAGTTATAGGTATTCTCCGAAAACCAGTAGCTTTAGCACTAGGCCGTCAAAACCTATAGTATTGTTTAGGCTCTTTACCGTTATCTGTAGGCGAACCTCCGGATTTTTAAAGCTTTTAATTTCTATCGTAAGGATATTATACGTTCGGCGGAGTAAAAAGTATACCCTTTTAACTTTCCTAATACTTTAATAGCTTTTTATAGGTATCTATTTATACTTCATATATATTATTTTGTCATTTTCCTGAAACTACGCCGCCGTAAAGTTGGTGCCGGTATTGTAAATACCGATATTAGGTGGGCTCAGGTACGTATCAATCTATAACATCCTTAGTATTTTTTATGTATCCTTTATCTAAAGGGACTCTAAAAACCTAACTCTGTAAAAAGAGGTTGCAGAGCTAACGATGTAAGGAATAGGTTTGTTATTTAAGTAAAATATGTTAAAAAAAACCTTACAGCTTAAGTTCTTATTGTCTTTGAATGTAAACTTAAATTTACGGAGGGCTTAGGCATGTATTTGGTAGTAATAGCAAATCTTCTTAATAGTTTTGAGGGAAAATTTTCCATATCTTTATACCTTATAGACTTTAAAAAAATTTATATCCTATTAAAAGCTACGTCGTTAAAGCGTCAATGTAGTTAACATATCTCCGGCTCCTTCAGGTTTAACACCATTACTTCCGGGCCTTAAATATGAAACCATAGATGCCCCCACTTAAAGGCAAGGGGAAACCTCTTTCTATTTTAACCAGTTCATCTGTATTAACGTCGACGTTAACGCCGAGATTCTTTACGTCCTCTAAGTAAAGAAGAAAGTTAGTAAGGGACTTAAGTATGTGAAACGTGATTGCTTCTATAACATTTTATATTACTGTTATCTCTAATAACGATAATTTCTTACTTTGTTCAAAGTCCACTTCGGCGTTGTTAGTATCGTAACGATTAATTTCAGTATTTGTAATGTTTTCCCTTTGTACGGCTACGTATTACGAATAACCTCCTATTAAATACCTTATTATCGCTATATCTGGTATAATACCTTAAAAAGTATGGTCCGCATAACGATCGCAAAGATTAAAGGTATATACGGGGTTAGGAGCTTGATTATGGCAAAGGTAAGGGTCTTTACCACACAAACGGTATAAAAAGAAGTAGTTGGCTAATTATTAGGCCGCGTTAGGAGTAGTATCTTTATGCTATTCGATTTTCTTTAGGGTATTATCGCTGTTACCTAGCTTGTCACTATCGAAGTCTGCGATTTAATTCAAGTAATATTATTTAGAAGTGGTATATTATTAAATGTAATACATCACCTTTTTATTATTCCTCTCGGCGGCGGGATTCCGAGTTAAATAATAGTTAGACTTACCATAGATTTAATATCCTTTTCCACTATTATGATGATAGTACTTAGAGTTAATAGATTCGCCTGAATTTTTGCTTTATTAGCGTTAACGTGGTTGTTGCCTTTAGTTTGTAGTTGGTGGGCTAGACCTTAGACGTTAAAGACGCCCGTAGCCGTACTGGCGGTCGACTTAATTAACTACCGCAAAGTCTTCTTCATCTACGTTAGGAAATTTTCTAGCTTAAGGGTATAAATTATGTAAATTTGGTGTACGCGTTATTACTGTAGCGAACGAGAAACGCAACTGGTTAAAGAAGCTTTTGCAGGTGGTATTTGGGCGTTATAGGGCGTATTTAAATTCTTTAACGCCCGTAACCATTACTCATTCCTCTTAGCAAAGTATAGCTTCGCTAACATGCGGTTTCTCAGTTTCTTTTTAGCATAGTATTAACTTGTTAATTATCTAGTTAAACATATGTATCGGCGTTTCCTTCTTTTTTTAAAAAAAACTATTATTGTTGCCCACTTCATGGTGGCCTATTATGTGTGATATTTCGTAAGTTGGACGTCGTATTCAAAGTAGCTCTTTATATCGTTATGGGTTTCTCGAAACGTATTGGCTCAGGTAAAGAAGGTTATATAATGGTTTTTGTCGTATGTTGTGGGGATTTAGGCAAATAATAAGTAAAAACTTAAAGAGGGAACCTCTATCCAATTACCAATGTTTAAAAGGGGCGTTATCTTAATGTTGTAGAGGTTGTAAGGCTTTTCGTTATACTTTTTTACGTTGTTTAAAATTTTGGAGAAGCTCGTGCGGAGTTTTTAGTTGATATTAACCATATGAACAGGTCTTTGGGGCAGTTCGAAATAGTTATCTCAGTCTTAATTAGTGTTTCCTGGCAATTTAAGACTCAAATCTTCCAAAGCACGTTGTTAAGAGTAATTGTCAATCGCTTGGCCTAAGGTATAAAGTCCCGTAATAGAACCTATAATAAGCTTTCAAGAGTAGGCAAACCTGCTGTGAAAAGGTTCTTAAGGTTCTTAGCAGTTTTGAGTAAAGTGTTAAGGGGGAAGGGGGATCTAAAGAATTTGAAAAATTTGACGATCTTACTTAATTAACTAGTATAAAACGCTAACGTCAATACTTCTTGCCGTATTGACAACTTCTATTTTGCGTGCTTTACCTCCACCGAAGACTTACTCTGCGTTATTACATAGGGGCGCTAAGCTGTCGAGTAGATTAACTGGTTCTTCATCATCCACGCGTAAAAAGATTTAATTTAGCTAAGGATAAATGAGAAATCTCCTAAATCGCGTATAAGAATGGTAAGGTTTCTTCATACTCTTTTCTTTAGGGTATAAATCTAAAGGGTTTTCCTAAAGCTAGGCTAGATTCAAAAAGATTTTGTACTAGCTTTGTAATGCCTTGTAGTGTTATATAAACTTCTTATCGTTTAGGTTTGCCTTAATCCTTAACTCAACTCCTTTTTGGATTAAAATCTATATGTTAATAGTCCATTTGCTAAAGAGGTTACGAAAGTTGCTAAAAGCGTGGTCAAGGTCGTTATTATTGCTATACTTAATGATATAGTAGCCGATGAAGTTGGTAAGGTATTTTTCCGTTAAGTTTTTATTGACATTTAATGCACCAAAGTCTTCATCATAGTTCTTGATAAAGGTAGTCCCGAAGGTTTTAATTACTCCTTTTATTATGGGGTCGATAATAGCTTTAAGGTGAGCGCTAATGGTATCTATCTTAATGTTCTTACTTATTTACGGGGGAATTAATCATCTTAGACGTGTAGACTTGGTATTTTTGCATAAAGTCGCGTAGGAACCTGCCGATTTAACGTAGAGTTGCGATACGTGGCTTTTCCGACGCGACTTGACAATTCTTGGTATTTTCGCTTAAAGTAGCTAACTTGACGATTAAATTAACGTAGGGGAAGTGAAAAGAGTGAAGTAGGGGCAAAGGTATGGTGTAAAGAGTAAGGTTGAAGGTTGTTTGTTGTTATTGATAGTTTAGTGTAGAGACTTAGTCGTTTTTTTACATTAGTAGTACCCTTAGTAGTACTAACTTAGCTGTTTGCCAAATTACCGAACTTTAAGACTTCTGAAAGTTAATTTTCACGTCTTCAAAAAGATCTGGTAAAGATTTCTTAGTACTTTCAATAACGATACCGTTGCTAACTTTTATATTACCGTTGGGAGACTAATACAACTCGGATGACTTCTTTGTTTTCCTGCCTTTATAAACTAACGCAGTACTAATAAAGGCCTTCCGCAAAAATCTTTCCTCTACCCTAACCGCCGTTGCAGCTGTAAAATCTAACCAGAAAGTTGCTCATTTTTCTACTTAGCCAATATGTGATTAACAAAATAAGTACTAATCAGTGTTAATTGAGCCTTAGGTTGTTGCAACGTTATCGATTCGAATCGTTGTCGAAGTAACTGTAGTATTATATAGGTCAAGTGGCGGATGTATTATTCTAGGTTTGGCAGACCTCTAACCGGTCTGCACTGTAATTTGTATGGCTAATTGCTTGGCCCGTGCCCTAGTATGAAATGTAGCGTACAGCACTCGACTTATACCCAATGCGGTAAGTCCACACAAACAATACACTTCAACTTGCAGTTCGGTCAACTTTACTGTAAGTAAATTAACCTGCTGCATAGCATGAAATATTGTTCGAACACACGTTAATATTAACGAATTGGTTAAAAACGGCCAGAAACTCAGTGTTGCCTTTAAGTGTAGGCATCTCTCATTCTATTTTCAAGGCTTAAAAGCAACGGTACTAAATATGATAGAGTTAAAGATACTTTAACTACATCGGAGTTTCAATCTTCTAGTTGTAGATAAGTTTTGAAAAAGTTTTGGAATCCGTAATTTATATAGATATAAAACATTTTAATTTCAATGTTATTAAAAAAGCTTTACTATTCTTACTAAACACATACTTTAACCCCGCAAAATTCAAATTTGTATTAAAAACAATAACCATTTCAATTGCGAAATCTTAGTTAACGTGTTTTATTTCAATAATAAACCTGTTATTTACGTCGTAAACTTCGAAACTGTTGGTAAGGCTTTAGACGTTGCAACGTTGTCGATTCGATTGGTCGAAGTAATAGTAGTATTGCGTGGTCAAGTGGTAAATGTATTGTTTTACGCTTGGCTGACCGCTAGGTGGTCTGTATATTAATTTGTATAGTTTGTTGCTTGGTCCGTCCCCTAGTATGAAGTAGACGTATACTATATTTGACTTGCAGAAAATACAGTAGGTCTATACAAAACAATATACTTAACTTGTAGTTAGTATAGTTAACTTTACTGTAAGTAAAGTTGATCTACTGCATTGTGATTACTACTATTCCAATATTAGTGGCTTTTCATTCTGTGTATGTACGCTAGTGTGGTTAACTAATCTTTTCTGGCAACCGCTAAAATACGTCCTCATCAACTAGCCAGACCACTATCAATTCCAATTGACTTCCACACCCAAATTAACTCTATTTATACCTAAATCAGCCCTCTCTACCTTTCATTACCCTATGGCTCCGAGTTTTGACTTTATTAATTCCCATAAAATATTGTTCCTTTATAGGCCTATACAAACTTCGAATTCAGCTGTGCCAATTAAATAAGTCGTCATCGTCGGTTTTTTAACCGTTTTTCAGTTTATCAACATATCTCTATCCGCTGACACGTAACTTAGCTTTTTCTGGTGGCCTGTCAACGTAACCCTCGATACGTATAGTTAGCCTATTACTATGTATAAATATTTCCAGAGTCTTATTTAGCGATGCCTTCGTTATAGAATTAGCAGAGTTATTTTTCCTATTGATCCATCGTCACTCTTTGATCTTCCTTCCCTTATAGGATTCGCAGAGTGCTATCACATCAATTATTGGGAGTTGTTAACTAATGGTTCCGAGCTTTGAAAGGTATTATAATAAGCTCTTCGAGTCGGTATAAATTACTATAAGGATAGGAGGAATTTTTAGCTACTTAGTAATAATAATAACTTTTTCCTAAATATTATACCTATCTTTAAGCTAGCTGGTTTTCATAATATAAAAATTTAAAGCCAGAACGTTTAGTTTAATCCTCTTTCATTTCATAGAGATTTCATAAATCAGGTAACCAATAATATGAAACTAATTCTTTCACCTTCCTTTATTAACGATGGTTATGAAGAAGCTAATTTATAAAAATAAATCGGTGTTATGTATAAGAGAACCATCCGTAAAGACTATAGATTTAACCTTCTATTGTTCAATCGTAATTGTATTAATCATTCGGTTTATATTCCGTATCTATCACTTAAACCTTTCATTCAACTGGTCAAAGTCTCTATCTATTAGGTTCTATATTTATGTTATGTTTGAAAGGTTGTAAAAGGCTTTCGTTTGACATATAGTGGCAATATAATTATTATAGACACGTTTTCTTAAGTACCGTTAAGCCTTAGCTGCGTGAATTTTACTTATTGTGGTTAAATTAGCGCTTTAGTCTTTTTAGTGAAAATTAAAGCCAGTTTTACTAAGTATACGGATTAACAATCCGTTAAAATCAAGTTGGTTACCCTTCGTCAAAGTCGTTACCGGTTTATAATTCCAGAACTTAAAGTCTTTAATCGACTATTATACCGATATTAAGAAATCAGCCGTCCCAACAAAAATGGTATATTTAGTTTACATACACATCAATGCTAAATTTTTTTCTTAAATTATTCACAAATACAGATCGTATATTAAGAAACTTTTATCTTACCGTAACTTAAAATAATACAAATAAGTTGAAAACCAATAAACACCTGATTTCACTAATTCTTATAATAACATAATACATCGCATTACCGTGCCCAAAAGATAAGTGATACGTAATTCATATAGTAATGTTAGTAAAACGATTCGCTATAAATCGTTCGCGGATTACGTATATATTTACACTATAACTCTGTTATTAAGTATAAACTTACCTTTTATTTTGACTACAAAACCTGCTGCCAAAACGACCACAAAACGCCAGTTAACTTTCTAAACTATTAACGACTATGTAAAATTCAAATTTTTACCTTTATTACCGTATTATTAAGAGATTAGACGTAAATTTTTGTACAGCCGCCTTGTAATCTTACCTTTAACTTCATATATAATCCCTGACCTTAAAATTGTGATATCTGGGTTTTGAAAGTTAAAGTCAATTTGAGACACGAGTTATATAACCCTTCGAATCAAAAGCTGTCGATTTCGACCCTATTATTTTCTTTAAAGGGTTCATCAAAAGTTTTAATGATACTTTATACCGGAGTTTTAATACTAAGTCTTCGTCCTCCTTCTCTTTTATATTTACCTAAGTAATAGTTTAAATACAACCTGATAAATATTCCTATTTTTCAGTATTCCTTTTTTTCAGGCGTTGTCCGCCTCAGCGGCGTTCCATCGACTTATCAATAAAGGGTAAGAGAGAATCGTATTAGTTAAGTTGTTTAGTTTAAAGGTTTTGATTGTTTATCGCCCCAATATAAGGCTTGACTTATATAATACAAACCGTTACGGTCCCATTAACAATTTTCATAACTAATTTGAAATTATTAATAATTCAGGTTTTATATATTCCTTTTTATTTACCTTATTTTCGTTATATAAGGACTTGACTTTGTTACAGCAGAGTAGGTACGTTGATTATAGTAAAGACATTCTTGATATTAAGGGTATCGTTAACTTAACGTCGTATAGATTCTTTTCATAATTCCTTTAATACTTTGCCGTAGGCTACAGCTCTTTTTGGAGTACTTGCTAATAGAAGAGATTTACTCGTTATGCGTAGGTATGCTTCAAAAACCAATAGCGTTAACATTGAGCCGTTAGGATCCATAGTATCGTTCAGGTTCTTCATTACCATCTAAAGACTTACCTCTAAATTCGTAAAACTTCCAATATTTAGAGTAAGGATATTATACGCTTCACGAAAGAATACGTGTACCATTTTAACCTTTCAAATACTCCAATAATCCTTTATAGGAACATATTTATACTAAATCTCATTAATTCAATATATTTTTGGAACTTCGCTGCCATGAAGTTAATGCTAATATCTTGTACAACGATGTTAAGTAGACGAAAATACATGTTGATTCACAATATCCTGAACGTTTGCCACGTATCCTTTGCTAATAAAGACTTTAGAAATTTAGCTTCGTAAAAAAGGTTACGAAGTCAACAACGTAGAAAATGTGCTTGATATACAAGTAAAACACATCGATAAAAACCTTACAATCAATATCCTTATGGTTTTTTAATATAAACCTCAATCTTGAAAGGGTTTAAATATACGTTTAACAGTAATGATAGAAAATTTCGATAGCTTTCAAAGAAGAGTATTTCACATCTTTACACCCTACGGACTTTAAAATTTTATATGGCCTATTAACGACTGAGTAGTTAAAACGCCAGTGTAATTGAAGAATTTGTAACTCCGTTAGGTTTAACACCGTTATTTTTGGACCTTATAGATAAAACCATATATATCTTTACTTAAGAGAAAGAGGAAATATTTAGCTGTTTTTAATCAGCTCGTAGATGTTAACGTTGACGTTGACACTAAGGGTCTTCATATCCTCTAAACAAAGTAAAAAGGTGGTAAGAGATTTAAAGATATAAAACTTAATCAGGCTAATAATAATCTAAACTACTGTTATCTCTGGTAACGATAATTATTCCCCTAAGCCAAAGCCTACGTTGACTTTACCAACATCTTAACTATTAATCTTGATAATAGTAGTGTTTTCCTTTCATAATACCATGTACTGTGAATAGCCATTTTTTAAATACATTGCTTCTCATGTATCTGGCATAATACTTTAAAACGTATGATTCGTGTAACAATCTCAAAGGTTAATGGTACATAAAGGGTCAGTGGCTTATTTAATGTAAATTTAATGGTTTTTACCACTTAAAAAGCTCAAAAAGGTATGGATAGCTATTTATGTTACGACCCAAGCATGATAGCGGGTCAGGAAGCAATCCAGTGTGCAGCAGAGACCGAATTCCAACACATCAGGCGGGGAACACCTTTCCTTTGTTAGCGGAAATGACTAGGCCAATCATGTGATTAGGATCAGTGGGATCAGCACTGATCCAAGTGATCCAGTACTGAAGACGGTATGAAGGCACGGATATATAAGGACACGGTTATCACCACATAGATAGTATTTCCTTCATAGCTCTTCAGTTGTCAATCTAAGTATTCAGTCTCAGTGTATTCTGAATAGCCTCACGGCTTTTGATCATTACCTGCACGATTGCGATATTGTTCACTCAGCACCTCTGCTACCTTCTTGATAATATAAACCCTCTGACACCTTCTATATACTCACGGGTATTTAGTGTGATCATTACACGTACATACAATGAACAACTAATTTATAAAACATTGTTCCGTCAAATTCATCATGAAAACTCCGTAATAAATACGTTTTGGAAATGGTTATACGATATATCCAATCACCAAACGAATTAGCTAAAATAAACATCCATTAGTTTTTAATGAACCAAGCATACTTTAAACCAAGGCTAGGTATAAAATCATTAATTTACGACCCATATCTATTAATTATGAAAGGGAAAAAAATTCGGCTTGTTAGGTATACAAATTAACGATACTATTATAGTCGAAATTGCTGTCTTCATAATATCGGAACAATAGGCGATTAAAGACTTAAAGTTTTAAAATTATAAGCCGGTTATAATCCTGGCGAAATGCAAAAATTTAGACTTCAACTGGTTATGAATTTGTAAGCATTTTGTCAATAATATTGATATCTAACTCAAATTCTGTTGAAAGGGTTAAAGTTTCTACCTAGGCAGAATCAATAAGATTAACGTGCTTAGAGCTTAAAAATACCTGTAGCAATAGACTTGTGATAATTATATCTGGATTCTATGATAATCGAAAGCTTCCAACTATCTCTCAATTACGGCATCAATTTAAAATACAATAAGCGAGAACTTCTATTGACTAAATGAAAGAATGGACTGAAAAATGAACATCTTGCACCGCGAAATTAATATAATTCCAATTGACTTGTCGAAGGCTAAATGAACAATCTTTACGAATGTATTTTTCAAAAATAATACCAACTCATCGTTATAAATCGGATTGGTTATAGCGATTGTTAATAAAAACAAATTATAAAGAAACTAGTTCAGAATAACCATAAACCTGATCCATTAGACCTCCGTCTAGTGTAAAAGAGTCATTCGAAACGTGTTATATTTAAAGGTCTATGGTATGATAACCGGTTTCAATGTAGGCTTAACGATATAGAAAACCCTTATTATCGTTACCAAATAGCTAAATATTTCACTTATTCCTGTAATAATTTGTATCGATTCAAAAAGCTTATTTTATTACTTTTCGAAATTCGGAGAAATTAACAAAAAAAGAGTTATAATCGACGTAATGATACTCTACGAAACTTGCAAAAGAAAGAATATCGAAGAATTCTGGTAAATTAATGGTAAATACAATTCAGATAATGCTATGACAAAATAGATGTTAAATGAAGCTCTGAAGAAGTTTGTGGATAGAAATTAGTTGACTATACGCATCTAGGGCTACGTTGAAAGGTTACCTAGGGGGTCAAGTCAAGTGTTACTAAATATGAATAGAAATAGGGGTATACTAGCAGACTGGAAAACTGTTAGGAATTAAAACCAGCGACTTAATTAACTAACACGGTTGAATTTCTTCATTGATTAGCACGATTAAGTTAGAGGTTTTTATTAATTTGTGGCGAAGGACCTGTATATAAGAGTTAACAATGTCGCTATTTCTAGAGGTAAGGTGAATAGGCTTAAATTCACTGTAGGATTAATAAGGGTTTAACCGGTTAACGAGGAGGCACTTCAAAGATTACCAGAAACAAATGGTTGACCACACTAGCGTACGAGTACAAAATAAAAAGCTTCCCATATTGAAACAGTAGTAATTGCAATGCAATCAGCCAACATAAATTAACTGTACTGACTGCAAGTTGTGTGTATTGTTTTATGATTTAGTTGTATTAACTATGACATCAAGTACAGTATATGCCCAATTCAGACTAGGGTATGTGTCAAGAAATTAGCTATTCAAATTATTTTGCAGACCAGTTAGCGGTTTGCCAAACCTAAAACAACGCATCCATCACTTGCCAACGCAATACTACTTTTACTTCAATCGATTTGAATAGACAGCATTGCAACTTCTAAAAGCAAATCATTGGCAAAGCCTATCGAAATTCACCAAATATAATTTTGATGTTGTCAATAATAAATTTTAGGTTTATAAAACGGGTTTTACGTAGTTCTTTCTTGATATGAAATAGGTAAATAGAGTAAGGAAATTACGAATACCGATTCTAATGAAGTAAAATAATAGGTAACGTAGGAAAGTAAGCACGATGTATTTAATAAGGTTGATAATATAGTTCTTTCAAAGTTGGAAAGCTTTCGGAATCTGAAGATTGTATTTTTTTAAACTATTTGGCAATAATAAGGTTCATGGAGTTGAAAGGAGTTGGAAGCAGCGTTGAAAATTGATGAAAGTTGTTGTGTAAGTAGAATTATGAGGATATACAATATCAAAAACTTCATTTTTTTTTTTTTGAATCGTTGCATGACAGAAATTAATGCGGCGGATTATTTGCGAAATTATAAATAGTTTTCATTGAAATATTATGGGTTTGAAGCTAAAGAGGACGAATTGGAAACAACTGGACAGATTTATAATATAAACAACAAATGGAAATTTTATATAAAAATTGTAAGCCTTGTTCAAAACAAATTCCATTATTACGGGTTAAAATAGTAAAGTTTATATATAAATATTCATTTATAAAGGAAGGAAAAGTGAAGACTAGTGGTTATGGTAAAAATAACTATACCAGCATAACAGTGTGATAATTAGCAAGTATTAGGCGAATGACACTATATAAAGTCCATGATAATTAAATTATTAAAATTCAAAGGTTTTAAATCACATAAGTTACGCGTAGAAAGTTCTCCATTTAACCCTTTTTTTGGTATCTTTTTTAAAGAAAAAAGATTTTTAGTTTGGAGGTAATATTATAGGTAAATACATATTCATTTAACCTAAGTTCAATGCTCTAGTTATATTATATGTCTATGTTTATGATAAAAAACCAGTTACATCACATAATTTAGTAGCTATATAGCATTATATTTTAGTAATTTAGTAGAAACGATTCAATTTTCTTTTTCTACTTCATTAATAGTTATAAACTGTAATAGAGTCTCATATTAAGACAGTCCATAGCTCCGTTTCATTTCACATGATTTGTAAATATAGATCGAAATGCAACTCGCATTATAATAATAATAAAAAAGTAGCGGTTATATATGCATAAGTAAAGTAAAAAGGTAGAATATTTCATAGTAGTACCCTTACGAACTACCCTCCGGATCTACTTATTTATAGGAATGTGGCTTACCAAACTCATCTGTGCTAATGTTTATTTTATTTATACCAACGTCTATTCTTACCTATGTCAACATCTTTTCTCCTTTTATAAAGTAGAAATTCAGATATTTAGGCTTCAATATTAATGTCATTGCGAACACAGGTCAGACGAATAACTAGAAAGCCTATGCATCTAAACGAGTACAATATTTCTGTATTATTGTCTTATCATAGCACCATGGACGTGGCTGTAGTGTGTGTTCAAATATACTCAATTAGTATGGTAAAAAACGTGATAAGGTGGGTGAATACAAAGGTAGGTGCAATACAAAAGAGTTGGAACTTTAGAAAGACGGTCACAAATACATCGAATACAGTTTTCGGTTTTTTGAGATAATAAAAAAGTGGAGTGGGATTTCAATAGCCTTCACTCCAAAACGCATATTTTCGATGCGAAAGCGGTAAGGCTCTTCGCAACCTTGAAACCGCTATTACTAACTAGTACCAAAGAAATACAGTACGTATAAAAAGTATTTTAGTAATATAGAGACTTAAAAAAGACGCTATGACTTACTTCCAATAGGCATTTGATCGTTTTCACACCCTCTTTAATGCCCAAAATAGACTCATATCAGTACATTCGTACCTAGGATATACGGAAGTCGCTAGCAACAAGCGTGCGGATAAATTAGATAAAAAGACCCCCTAGGTCAAGGTTGTTTGAAAGGAAACATTCTCCATTCGTTCATAAAGTAAAATCTTCATTTCAAAACAAATTAAAACCGGTTTAATACGACCAATACGTTTAAAATCAACGGCGGGCATCTTATCTCTATATATGATAAAACCTCATTCATCGTATTAAACCCGCCGTCGAATACAAAAAAATATTTGTATAAAGGCTATCCAACCTTTTTACTACCTTATACACGTTCTTTTCTACACCGTTTTCACATCATAAGTCACGGATATGAGAACTTTACAGTGTATTATAACCGCTTCAAACTTTCCGATACTGATAAACGTTATCTACAATATAAAGGAAGAAAAAGCCCATCCCACTTCGTTTATTACCTACATGCCCTCCGGGATTGGAAATAATAGCCACGCCCACCAAAGAAATTCCTAGGAAGTTCCCTAAGTAGCGCGTAAAGGAAACTTGCCTTAGGAGAATCTTTACGAATCCAAACAACTTTCGGAAATTTGTTAGCTTTACGAGCTATTTTCTCTCAACTTAATATAATGAATTTTATTTAAAGGAAAGATATGATAACCATATAATCTTGTTTTGGACTTATAAACCTGCGTTTAATGCCCGCCGGCAATAACGTTAAAACAGTTTTTTTAACTTTTACCTCTTCCACCTTTTTTTTCCCTTTCCTACCCGTTTTGAACCGCCTTTAAACGTTTAGAAAGAGAGATACGATGATTAAATCGTATTTTTTGGCTTATAAACCCGCGTTTAACGCTTGCTAGCAATAATATAAAACCAGTTTTTCAACTTATACCTCTTCTACCCCTCTTCCTCTTTATCGCCCCCTTTGAATCACCTCTAAACTTTTAATAATAAGTCGATAATAGCTTTTAAATAAGCTTCAATAATGAAGATAACTAATAATAGTTAGCTATAGGGAGCGCTTGGGATATGCGAAAGCGCTTTCGCCCCAGCTTTGGATAGGATTATGGAAACCTTTACGGAAACACTCTTCTCTTCTTAAGAAAAGTCTCTACTTTCCTCCTCAAAGGCTTCCACCTCTACTTCTCTCTAATTGGCGACGCGCCGGATTAACACGATAGATTCGGTGACATCGATGACTTCGTAAAGAGATTAAAGTAACGTCGTTAGTAAACTTCATAATATCGTTAGGTTAAGCCAACACACTATGTTGTTAAAGGCGCTGCGATATTAACATCGATAAAAACGTACTTACATTTACGCCAAATAGTTATATACGGGTTATGTTAACTTGATCGCGCTTAAAATAGCCTCGGGTTTACTCAGTTTAATACCAAACAAATTTAACGTCTCTACTCTAACAAGTAACGTTATTAATTTCGCGAAAAAGCGATTGGATGTACTTGATATAAAGGAAGTCGCGGCTTAGGGTTACGGGGTCTCCCTTAGGTTTAATAAGGCGGACATAGGTTAGGGTTACCGGTATAATAGCATAAACCTCAACGCGTTTAAAACGCTAGGTACCCATTATAGTGGCAGCACGTGCCTTAATTGTTGCTTTTTGCAGGATGGGACTACTACGAAAAATCAATATCGAAAACACTTGTATAGAAGTGCTCTACCTACTATTAGAAGAATTTATCAATATTAACGTTAATAAGGTTATGTCAAAAGGTGGTTTGGTTGTGACTGGTTTTGATAAAAGATTAGATTTATAATGTAATTGATTTGGTTTTTTGAATGAGATTACGGTTTTTTTTTTTCAATCAATGCTTAGTAACACGCGTTTCTATATATAGGGTTTAACCCGTGCGTTCGATGTTTACATATAATCTTAATAACGTAACATTTTTCTCTTTACTGACTTATACACTTTAATTTAACGTAATTTTTGATTCACAACATACGGCTAAAAGGTAACATATTACGCGCAAAGGGTTTAGCTTTGTTACCGGTTATAAGCTTCAAATTAAAAGAATATACGTTTTATGCAACTTGAATATAAAAGCTTTATTATTTCTTTTGTGCAAATGGACGTTAGGTTGCAACTTTACAAACCGAAGTTCTCGGCAAACCAAGGCATAAGCTTTTATAGCGCTTTCGGGCTTCTAAAGCTTATGGGGTACCTTAAGGTCATAATAGGAGGGATGGTTAGAAGTCCGGGGTTTTCCTTAAAAAGGGCGGATGTAATATGCAGGGATCCTTAGATTGCAATCTCTCCCGCTAGTATCTATAGCATTATCTTAGCAGCGAGCGCTCTGTGGTGTCCAGGGTAGTAATTGAAAATAAAATAAAATAATAATAATAATAATAATAACGGTAGTGGCAAACAAGACGATGGAGTCCTAGTCACCCAAAACTCTTTTATCGACTCCATATAGTTCTACACAAATCATTGCCTTGACCCAGAATCAAAAGATGTCAAAGCGGATCAAGCGAGCGGTTCCAGAAAGCTGACTTTGGTTTCTAGCCTAACGAACATAAACTCGGTTGCACTAACAGCCAACACACGTTCACTAGCAGAGCTAGTTGAGACGGCGCTGAATAAGTAATATTTTAAACTTAATTACTTACAGACGAAAAACACCACCAGGTGACCCAGGGCCTAGAGCAAGCTTGGCCTTGAGGAGGGGTCCGAGAAAAACAAAAAGTAAGCCTTCACATGTTCCACCTCTCTGGCTGCTGTACCACTGGGCACTCGGGATTCTCTTTCAACACCCCTGTGACGGTTAGAAAACAGACGACGGTCTGGCTGCGGCACTCATCGCACACTCGCTCATTTTGCTTCAGTGTTCATTGTGCTATGCTGTATCCACTCCTTGTACCATGCATGATGTACTGGACCAGTTTCCCTGGGCTTGGGAGGAGGTGGCCACGTGAGGGAGAAGTTGTTGTGGATGTCCTTGACACATCTTTCAGTCCCGGTATACCGCGACAAATTCAAAGTACACACCAAGCGACGAGGCAAAACGCGGCAGGCACTGTGCAGTCCACAGCCCCCGTGGCATCCGGCGGCGGGCATCATCAGCCCTGGGGGAAAGG